>JARLTB010000203.1:9810000-10395000 GCA_030141615.1 Unio pictorum
ATATAATTGGAACACTTCGTAGCTTTTCTACCAATCGCCAGATTTGAAATACAAACTTCTCTCCATGTGGTGATTTATCACTGTTCTCAAAACGCCACTACCATCACGAGTTGAAATCAGATCATTTCCTACTGAAGTTTTTAAAAAGAATTCTCAAAACAGACGATGTTACGAATTATAAAGTAACTTAAGCAATGTCACGGTTAACATCTCATCATTTTCTCGGAAAGACAGAAATGGATTGATATAATTCAAAATGAAGAACATCGACAGAAAATGGCAGAGACATCGGTCACACAATAAAGTACTTGGCAAAATTTAGCCATATGAAAAGCATTATGATAACTTTATGGAATTATTTGCACAAGTCGTTAAAAATACGTTTTCTAGTCTTTTATACTCAAATAAAGAAACTTTGGCCCAGAATAAGTCACTTCCGTCTGGTTGCTTCAGTGATTGATTGCTATGATATTATGTGAGGTACACATGACGTCAGTTGGTTAACAATGTATTTATATGCTGCAGTGACCGATGTAGAATTTCCTAGGTGTTTGGAGGTTTGTTTTTGAAGGAAATGTTTTTAATCACAATCGGAAAGATCAGGGTGTATAAAACAATGAGATGTTGCAGAACAGTATCCATAAACCGTCTTAGAGGAAGTCCAAAAATTGAATGTAGATCAAGAAAGTTTAAAATTTTGTTTCGTTTCGTTTATTAGCTTGATTAGATTATCTAGTCCTAGGCAATTCGTGCAATCACATGCCCAGAAGCAAAATAATCAATAACTTCAATGATATCCACAGGAGACACAAAATGACATATCTTATTATACACCCTGTCACAAAACGCTAGTCAAATCAATGTTCTTAGAAATTCCATACTAGCTGACGAGTTCTCAAGGTGTCTCGTCGATCCCATGATACATTATGATAAAAACAAGCACAACCGTAATGGGAGGTCACATATACTAATTTTGGAGGTCAATTTCTGGACTAAGAAATAGACTACAAACTGGAGATCAGTGGCAATCATACCGATATGTAAAATTCAAATCAAATAGCAATAAGAATACGAAGGTTTCCACTGAGTATACCGTCTCTCTTTTCTTTATATTCACCTACCCTTAACGTTCTTTCTTCTTGTTTCTTTTCCGCCCCTCGAACAACAACTCCCTTCTCCGGTACCACCATTACTATACAACTATCTCCATCATCATCATCATCTTCATCATTAATCGTTTCTTATTGAAACTTCAACAACAACAAAAAGATTCATTTTAAATCATCTTCTATAAGTCTTTTACTTTTCATGTAATTTCATTTGTAATTTACGTAGTTTATAAATGCATCCTAAATTTTAACAAAAAGTAAAAACTGCAAATTCTGGTAGAAAACTTGGTTGATTTTTCTTTGAATTTGTTTAATGACACCATTGCAAAACATGAAATGACTTGACTAATGCATCGATTGACAAAACAATATAATTTTGGCGTGAGCTTGATTTTTACCGCGCCCTTTTAACATATCTAAATGTCTTTTTTTTTATCAGTTTTCTCAAATTTACAAACTATGCACTAACCAGTTACGTTATGAAAATGGAAATATAACAGCTTTCTTTTTTTGTTGGCTTGACTTCGCACACGAAGATTAAGAAGGAAGATTTCTATGTCTATTGCACTTGCGCTGGTGGCTGACGAACCCAATACGTGATAGGCACGTCCGGCCACAGAGGCTGCAGGGGAATGTCTGGGTTTTGGTGGGTGCTGACAATGGCTCCCGGTTTTTTCTTTGCCAACGTTTTTCCTCCAAGATGGCCCGTCTGTTTTGTTCAAAAGTGTCAGCGGCCTGGTGAATTGTACGTCGCCAGCTTGTACGGTCAACAGCTAGTGATGCCCATTGGTGGTGATCAATGCCACAGGAGGTAAGGGTCTTTTTCAAGGAGTCTTTATATCTCTTTCGAGGTGCCCCTCTATCACGGTGGCCAGTTGGTAGCTCACCATACAGTGCAATTTTTGGCAGGCGATGATCCTCCATCCTGGACACATGCCCTGCCCAGCGAAGCTGTATCTTCACGAGTGTGGCCTCAACGCTGGTGATCCCCGCTTGCTTGAGGACTTCAGTGTTGGTAACGAAGTCACTCCAGTGGATGTTGAGGATGGTGCGGAGGCAGCGCTGATGGAAGCGTTCAAGGAGACGGAGGTGACGGCTGTAGGTGACCCAGGATTCGGCGCCATATAGGAGGGTGGTCAGTACGACAGCCATGTAGACTTTGATTTTTGTAACTCTCTTGAGATTGGGATTGTGCCAGACACGTTTGTAGAGTCTGCCGAAGGCGCTGTTTGCTTTGGCTAATCTGTTGTCTATTTCTTTGTCGATCATTGCATCAGAGGATATCACACAGCCCAGGTAGGTGAACTGGTGGACTACGTTTAGCTCTGTCCGGTCAATGAGGATGCTTGGTGGACGGTACTCTTCCTTGGGGGCAGGCTGGTGAAGTACCACGGTTTTCTTTAGGTTTACCTCGAGGCCAAAGAGCTGGCAAGCTTCTGCAAAGCAAGATGTTGCTCGTTGTAAGGCAGCTTCCGTGTGGGCAACAAGGGCGGCATCGTCTGCAAATAGAAGTTCACTAATCAGTTTTTCTAAAGTTTTGGTGTGGGCCTGAAGTCGCCTTAAGTTGAAGAGGTTGCCATCAGTACGGAATCTAATATAGATGCCATCTTTGTCACCAAGGTCTTCTGTAGCTTTTCGGAGCATCGTGCTGAAGAAGATTGAAAACAGTGTAGGAGCTAAAACGCAGCCCTGTTTCACGCCATTTGCGATGGGGAAGGTCTGTGACAGTTCGTTATTGTTTTTAACCTGACCAAGCTGGTCTTCATGTAGTTGGATGATCATGGTAAGGAATTTGGGAGGACAGCCAAGTTTTTCAAGGATTTTCCACAGTCCAGTTCTGCTCACCGTGTCAAAAGCCTTTGTTAGGTCCACAAAAGTGATGTACATTCCTTTGTTTTGTTCTCTGCATTTTTCCTGGATCTGTCTCAGGACGAACACCATGTCAGTTGTGCCCCTATTGGCTCTGAAGCCACACTGACTCTCTGGAACATGATCTTCTGCAATGGTAGGCACTAGTCTGTTTAGCAACACTCTAGCAAGGATTTTGCCCGCAACGGAGAGCAGAGTTATCCCACGGTAGTTTGAGCAGTCAGACTTTTCCCCTTTGTTTTTGTACAGGGTGATGATGACTGCATCACGGAGATCTTGCGGAATTTTCCCTCGCTCCCAGCAGCAAACGAAGAATTCGTGAAGTTTGGTGTGCAAAGCTAGGCCTCCTTTCTTCCATATCTCAGGTGGAATACCATCCTTTCCTGCAGCCTTACCTGCCTTCAGCTGTTCTATGGCTTTTAAAGTCTCTTGCAGTGTGGGTGCCACATCAAGTTCCATCTTTGGTGGCTGTTGTGGGATGCGATCAATTGCTGCCTTTTGGACTGCACGACTAGTGCTGAAGAGGGTGTGGAAGTGCTCTGACCAGCGGTTTAGGATAGATTCCCTGTCAGTGAGTAGCTCTTGACCATCTGCACTCCGTAGGGGGCTTTGTATTTGGAAGGAGGGACCATACACTGCTTTCAGCGCTTCATAGAACATCTTGTAGTCTCCAGTGTCAGCGTACATTTGGGTTCTTTCTGAGAGCTTTGTCCACCAATCATTTTGTATTTCACGAAGACTGCGCTGGAGGGAGCTGCAGATAAGGCGGAAGGCTGCTTTCTTTTTTGGACAGGATGGTTGTGCGAGGTGGGCTTGGTATGTTGATCTCTTACTGGCAAGTAGTTCTTGGATTGTCTGGTTGTTTTCATCAAACCAGTCTTTGTGGTTTTTAGTGGTGAATCCAAGGATTTCTTCTGAGGTTTGCAGAATGGCAGCCTTGATGTGATTCCACATATCCTCCGGAGGTAGATCTGGTGGAAAGCTTGGTTCTTCAAGTCTAGAGTGCAGGCTCTCTTGAAAATTTGCCTTGACGTCTTCAGACAGGAGGTTTTTAATCTGGATCTTCCTTTTTATGGTACGTCCGTGTTTGGACCTGGGTTTGAAATAGAAGTTGAGTTTGCATCGAACAAGACGGTGATCTGTGTGGCACTCTGCACTGCGCATCACTCTGGTGTGAAGGACATCTTTTAAGTCCCTCTGGCGTACTATGATGTAATCGATTAGGTGCCAGTGTTTTGATCTAGGATGCATCCAGGTCGTTTTCAGGCTGTCTTTCTGCTGAAATATGGTGTTTGTAATAGTGAGCTGTAATTCTGCGCAAAGTTCGAGAAGCAGGCGCCCATTATCATTGCAGCCACCCACTCCATGTTTCCCAATAACTGCTTTCCAGGTTTCTGAGTCTCGGCCCACCCTGGCATTGAAATCTCCAAGAATGACTATTTTGTCGCTCTCTGGGACACTCTTGAGAAGTCTGCGCAGGTCAGCGTAGAATTTATCCTTTTCAGAAGAGTCTGCCTGTAGTGTTGGAGCGTATACACTGAAGAGTGTGGCGTTGTTTTGGTTTCCTAACGGGAGACGCATGGACATGATGCGGTCGGTGTGACCAGTTGGAAGGTTTGATAACTTGGTGGCGATTGAGTCCTTGACCATGAAACCGACTCCTGAAAGCCGTTTTTCAGTTTTAGGTTTGCCTGACCAGTACAGGGTGTATCCAGCGCGGAGTTCTCTCAGACTTCCCTCCTCTGAAAGGCGGACTTCACTAAGTGCAGCAATGTCAACAGCAAGGCGAGAGAGTTCGTGTGCGATTAGGGCAGAGCGTCGTTCAGGTCTATTGCTGTCAGTTGAGTCTAGCATTGTTCTGATGTTCCAACAAGCCAGTTTTAGTTTTTTCCCACGATGAGAGGCCGGTGGGACATGCCTTGTTTTTTCTGTCAAGTTTTGACCGCATTATAAGATGCCCGTTGGCTGCGGCAGGCCAACTAGGGTGTAAGGAGACGAGCTTTGGTTAGGCCACCTTTTCTAGGCCCTTCTCCATGTGGAGCAAGCAGTGCTGTCCCTAAAAAAGGCTGCTTGGACACTCAGGCTGCTGCCGGGTGATGGTGTCGTCTCCAGATCAACACCAGACGACCAAAGGCCTGAGTCGCCTGCATGCAGGATTTGGACTGCGGCTTCCAGTGACATCTTTCACCTGCCGTTTTCGCCCCTTTCCCATCGCTGCAGGGCTTGATAGTGTCGAGCATAAACAGTAGACAGTAGACGGTTCCTTCATGCCTGCGCAAAGGAGCTTTTAGGTGGAGTTCAGTCTGCGCAAACTGGCCCCACCCTTTAAACCTGTGGTTCATCTGCAATGGCCTGGCAAGCCAGGACGGTGACAGCGAGGTCCACAGGCCGTAGGTTTTATATCAGAGTTTCCCTCTCCTATGCAGATGGCCGACCATGGCTGAAGAGATCTGCCTTCCCTGCTATTTTGAAACCATAGCTGGATAACCACAGCCACAATCCATTAATACATATGGTGCGTCCTGGTTCCGAACACTTGGCCGTTGATCTGTAGAGACCTTCCGTCCTAGCCGGTGACTTCCTTGTAGAAGTTCATACGCCTAGTGATGCAGTGTTAACATCACCCCCTCAAACGTCGTTTGGCCCGCTAGCTGAAGCGGTGTACCGGGGTATGCCAGGAAAGATTCCTTCTTGGAGGCAGACGTGAGAGATTTGGGAGATGGATGAGGACCGGTGTGTCTGTCCACTCCAAGAGTGCAGCTGCCAGACAACAAAGGTACTACCTCTATCTAGAGCCCCCTATACCCCAACAGCTTTCTAGTAAGTTCGAAACTACCATTCCGGTAGCCTAAAATGGATAGAGCGTCCGGCAAAGTACAATGGTACTAGCAGCTGTCTCGCATGGCGCTCAGCATTAAGAGGTTAGTGTTAATACTAGTCGGCCTGGTGTGAGGATAACGGGACCCTTGTGGGACACGATGTTACATGCCTGTGGCTTGATGCCCCAGTGCTATAGATATCACTATAAACTGTTCCACTGTTAAAGCTACCTTAAAAATCCAAAATCACACACACACACACACACACACACACACAAGTACACGCACGCACTCACGAACACAGACATAAGTTAGCTGACAATAGAGGGAGGGTCTGTAGTGTTGGCATCGTATCGTAGCTGCAAATTAGTTCTGGCTTTGTGTATTGTTTAAAACATTATCAAAAAGGAATTTCCTAAAGTGGACACTGTTTTAATTGTGTCAGGTTACTGTGCGGTACAACGGGTAAAATGAAGCTTTATTCAAAGACTATCGTCTGTACATAAACTATTAGACTTAAGATACTTGTAACATCGTTTTAAACACCACTAAAATGGTACGGTAGACAATCTACATGTACACGAAGAGATGATGGTACAGTTACATCATCTAGTATGGTACGATACGACATGATCATGTGTGTTAACTCCATAACACACAAAACATTTGAACTGTCATTTGTGAAACTTAACCACATTTTCGAAGCATTTACAATGAATCTATTACTTCGATGAAGTCTAAAGTTCCATAACTATAAGGCATGCAACGCTGGGAAACTATCTTGAACGAAACTCAATTTGTACGATTGACTATTAAAAAGTGTAGAAACGTATACGATAATCTACTGAAACAGAACGCACCTATTGTTACGAAAGCCATTACATGTACTAAAAACGTCTGTTTATGGCCAGATAGTTCATTTCTTACAGAAACAACCATTAGTTAGCATGGCTTTATATGTCAGTTTCAAACAAACTGATTTCCAACCATAATTCTAACAAAAACCAGAGCATCCGTTCCAAAACGTTAAACTTTAAATCGCATAATATTTCTAGATACATTTATATAGACATTACATCTATATTTTCTGAAACATGTTAGTTCAATCGATCGTTTTTAGAGATTAAACTTGTGAGTGGCATTTGTCCCAATACTAGATGGCCTTAGAACAAGCAATAAAAAAGAGTGAGAAAACAAAAAGCGTTTTAAAATTCAACAAATAATTTATTTCCCAGGAATACAAAGCGAAAATGTCAAAATGGACCTTACGGTATTGCGAATTAAATCCCAATATCAATACAATGAAACCCATGCTATGTTTAGTCGAGGGTCTGTTACTACAATTATGCTCAAGAACACGATGCACATATTGTCCTTGACTCATACCAATATGTTTATGTTTACTTTATTGATAATTACCAATATGTTTACTTTATTGATAATGATCTTTATAATAAACTCACACTCATAAAGAAAATATTAGCTATGTATTATTTGTTTACAGGATTTAAAAAATTCAATGCTTCTGGTCAGGTAGACAGACAATACACCTGATTTTGGACAAGGTCAGTGACAAAATACAAATTGGCTTAACCAAATTTGCATATAATGAATTTAACAAAAAACTAACAAACAATGCAAATTAAATATAAATAACGGCCCCATTCTGCAAGTACGTAAGGCGTCCGTTATCCAATCTATGCATGTAAGTATAGACTAAAACATCCCTTTCCCCACGTATAATGTAACACAAGAGAGGAAGGACTTAAAAGACTTCGACTCACCTACGTGCAAGATGTATATTAAGATGTACCGTTGATATTTTAATTATTTTGCCCGCCTAATCATCGTTATAGCATAATTTTTATTCTCTTACTCGTATTATCTTGTATCCTCTATAATAATAATAATAATAATAATAATAATAATAATAATAATAATAATAATAATAATAATAATAATTATTATTATTATTATTATTATTATTATTATTATTATTATTATTGTTATAGAGGATACATAATAATAATAATAATAATAATAATAATAATAATAATAATAATAATAATAATAATAATAACAACAACAACAACAATAATAATAATTATTATTATTATTATTATTATTATTATTATTATTATTATTATTATTATTATTATTATTATTATTATCTTACGGTGTATTCTGCACATTCTTTTTCTTCAACTTTTGAAGGCAATTTCATATTATGTAGCTGTACAATCTGTCTATTGTCTTTTACCCAAGTTCTTTTTATCTTTAGAGATGTGTCACCATACCTTGAATATTTTTTCTTTATTGGAAACACCATATTACACTGCTATATTTGTAGATTATATTGTAATTTGGAGGTAAACATATTTGCATGGAGTTGAAATCAGGACATAGGTTTTCCATTCAGGAATTCCTGATGTACCTGATTTTGCCATATTCATTACTAAACTCTAGGCTTTCGACCTAATCTTGTAAAGTAATATAGAACATTCTATTTATTCAATGTTGACCCTCATCCTGGTCCTCTTATTCTGACTCAGGTTTTCATATTAGAGTTGTTCAGAATTACTCATTCCTACTAGAATCTCTGTCTAGAGGAATCAGCTTATTTTAGTTTGTTCAGTTTTAACTTGAGAGGATTTATTTATTTACTTTATCCATTGGAATTATAAAGTGCTCTTTGACTTGGAACTAAAACGCTGTATTGGGATAATTGTGAATTAACTTAAAGACATTTTGGATTATATCATTGTGGTTTATCAAGACTGTTAGCACATCAACACTATTCCATTATATTTGTACATCAGGACATTCAAGATTGAAATTCATTCGGAACACAACAGGAATTTATTCGGAAAACTCTATACTTTTAGATTCGCCATAGAACCTTTCGGACTATTTGTGATTTAGTTTACAATGCTGAAAGTTAAGTTTGAAATTTTGCTTTGTATTCTTGGGAAAAAAATTATTTGTTGAATTTTACTAAACTTGTAGATTTTCGCTCTTTTCTGCTACTTAGTTAAGAACTGCATCATTGACGATTTTCGTGTATTTTAATAGCAATGAATAATTAATTATTTTTGTAACTCTTCATCGGAAGCAATGCCATAGTTGATGAATGACCATGTCCAGTCATTAATGTGTTTGTTTGGTTTACCATGCCAGCCAACTCCCTATCCGGTATTTAGCACTGCTTTGTGAATGTTAATTGACCTGTGATTGTCCAGCGTTCGATTATGTAGCCCAGGCTGGTCTTGTAAAATATCAAGGCGAGGATTTCAATTAAAGCCGATCAGAATTAGCTGTTTAGACCTGAACGTAGTTATGGAAATTAGAGCGAATTAGGCTTTTTGAGCCTGGGCGAGGAACGAATCAAGCTGAACTGGATGAATACAGGTTTAACAAATGTATAGTCTCAACTATTGTATAGCACTTGCAAATGTGTAACAGATGCCTCAAGCAGACACAATGTTCAAATAACCCATTCTTATAGTTTTCGATAAATTTCCTTCTGATTGAAGTATTATAATATTTTACTAAGTTATATTGAAACGTAAAAGGTCAGATGTATATTTTGACAATGTTCATGTGTTGAATTAATGCGTGATCTTGATATCGATAACAAGCCATAATTTACTCCGATAATAAAATGATCTTGAATGTTCAAATCAAATAAACCTACGATATAACATATTTTTGTTGGTTGACCACCCCTGGCTCGATGAAGTCAATCCTGTTCTGCTCTTCGCTGATGGGTCATCATATGGATGATGAGTCAGATACGAGATGCTCATGTGCTGGAGCATTGTGTACATTGGAGGCACTAGTTGGTTCTTGACCTTGAGGCCTTCCTGCGTTTCATCGTGTCGGAGATTTTCGTTCTGCGGGCATCGTCAAAGGTTTTGTACCCCTTACTAACAGATGCAAACCAACCAGGTCTGTCCTTGACGCAGGAGTAAGCAGGACTCGAGGTTTGTCACAGATATGGAGCAGCATCTTAAGCTGTCCTTGACGGAGTCTTTGGATCTTTTCTTCGGACGACCATTTTTTTCTGTGTTAACCAGATATAGCTTCATACAAAATCTGACGTGGCATTCGAGACTCCCCCGTACAGATTACTTGTCCTGTCCACCGGAGTTGGGCTCTCATGGCCATCGCTTCGAAACTGGTTAAGCCTGCTCTATCCAGCACTTCTAGGTTCGTCACTCTGTCTTGCCATCTGACACCCATAATCCAGCACATTGCTCTCGTGCGGAAGCTCAAGTTATTTGATGTGCTTCTTGGAGGGGAATTACGGTTTTAGTTAAATCGAATATCAACTAAGTAATTTTGAAGTCGTGTGAAGTCAATAATCTGTCTTTTAAAATTAATCCAGTCATAATGGGGGGGGGGGGGCCGTGACGTTTACCGTAGTCAAAATAGTCTGGATACGGACAATGGTACACACTGAGATAATATAGAGGAGAAAAGATGAGTTCTTACACGTGATTGCCAGGTAGAACTATCCATAGATATAATGTGACAGATATTGTGAATCTCTCTCTCTCTCTCTCTCTCTCTCTCTCTCTCTCTCTCTCTCTCTCTCTGTTTTATCTTCCAAAAGTGTCTTTTTAAGTTGATTAATTTGATAAATAAATAATTACGGTTTTATATTCATAGAACATGCGAATGGTTGACAGACTGTTCATTATTTATTAGAAACAAAAGATGTAATTCATAGTGAAAAATAACTTAAGAGTAATCTCAGCCAAAACACTAGCGCGAGATCCTAAGCTAGTCTGATTCAATATAGAGCGGCTTATGATGCGTCAGACATTTCGTGTTTAATCAGATTGCATTTTCATAAGTACAGTGTTAAAAACAATGTATAAACCCTCAATTGGTGACGTCCTATGGCTAAACGGCGCCCAGGGCGACAATGAAGGCGTAACTGGTTTCGGTTCCCAAAGACCTCTGCCGCCCGGAGCAACTGTCCTGTCCGCTCAACGGTTAGTACTCTCTTTTCGGTTGACTTGTCAGCGCTGGATCGTAGCTATAGGTTCAGCGTGTACAGCATCTGTATGTGCATTATTGTTAACTATTGCCTTCTATACATGTACACAGAACTTGGAACAGTATCAGCCAGACGCGTGGGAGTTTGTGGGTGTCTAATTTCAACTAATAATCCTCCGCTGAACTGCCAAGGAATGTGTGAGGAGGGGGGGGGGGGGGCGTTTGAGGAATAGAGGCAGGGAGAATGTATGGTATGTTAAATTTCAACCCATACGCCATGTGTAGCAAACATATTGCAGCTGACTCTTTATAAATTCCCGTCTACGAGATGAAAAGGCTTACTCAACAAAAACAAATGCCAGATAAAAGCGACCGTGGCTACCACCATACAATAAATAGCTGTTGTAAAGTGAACTGGTAGAAAAAGGACACGATCTGGTGTATTTTCTGTTCAATCCAGTTGTTTCTTTGATATACATGGGATGTCAGTCTTAGACGAATTGTCTTCCAGTCTACAAAGATTAAACTTTGCCCCAACCCCCAACCCCACAGACATACACTTTTCACACCTTTGCTTTAGATCAAGGTTTTGTGCTAAAACCGTTTTTGTGTAGAAAATGTTTACGAAAACCATAATTGCACAGTATTTCTTTTATGAAAACCTTATTTACGTAGTACTCTTTCTTGAAAACATGTACATAGTATTCTTTCATGAAAAACATATATCCTTAGCACTCTTTCATGAATACAATATTTACATAGATATCTTTCACGAATATAACTATCTACATAGTTTGGTATCTACTATGTTGCTCTAAACAGTTTACTAGACTATATAATGAAATAACACACGTCCCTTTGTATATTTTAAAACACTTTTAAGTCATGAAGATTTAAAAAAAACGGGATGGGGTGTGTTAAAGGGTGACAGTTGCTCGATAATAAGTTGAAGTTAAGATCGCGGACACAAGAGAATCTAGAAATACGCGGAAAACTGGAAAGAGTTTTTTTTTGGGGTGGGGGTGGGGGTGGGGGTATATCAGTTATCAGCATCTTGTGAAATTGATACTCTAGATCCAGATATGTGAGTTCATTATTACCAGGTTAACGTATAGATAAAGTTTACGAATGTCGAATTTAACTTGCTTAAGTTAAAAAAA
Organism: Unio pictorum; assembly: GCA_030141615.1. Lineage (NCBI taxonomy): Eukaryota > Metazoa > Mollusca > Bivalvia > Unionida > Unionidae > Unio > Unio pictorum. The sequence goes on from JARLTB010000203.1 coordinate 9,821,962, forward strand.
ATTCCGAGATGTACATCCGGTATATAAAGATAACAGAATGCTTAAAAGTAGCACACCTATAATTCAGCCAGCTACCACTGCATTCTATTGTAGCCTCACCGAAAATTTAAAAGTCATTGATTTTTCCTGAACTTTTAATAATCAGAGAAGGTTACGTACTTTCAAGCCTAAATAAAAATAAAACCTGTTTTCAGTTGAGCCAAGTGACTCTTTTATAGTTTCTTACTTATTCTTACGTACATACGTAACATTAGAGCAGAAGTGAGCAAACGTACCTCAGACATCAAAATACTATTTTACAAATACTAAAGTAAAAATATGGAATTCAGATATTTATTTCAGTTGCCTTGCGAGCTTGCAGCATTTTGTATTAAAATGGCAACACGTTCAAATCTGCTATTTCAACTGAAATTACAAATCAAAAGATAATCATAATTTTTATATTAATGAAAGCCTTTACGCATGAATCAGTCCTAAAACGTCTTGAACTGTTGTCGGACATTCGTTTCACTAAGCAATGGTTGTTAATCTCGGATACTAATCCTACAATCATCCCAACAAAATCCATCTGACCTCTGAAAGTTAACTTTTTCCACGTTTGGTCTTTGATTCAAATTTTGAAATCAATACACAGACGTGAAATTATCAATATGCCCACTGCCATGGCGTGTCTGTGGCAAGGCATTTTACTCAAATTATCTCGGCAGTAAATTATCTACTTGTGTTGCTGTGCCGTAAAGCACCAAAACCAAATCAATATTGTTAAAATCAATCTTACACTATCCTTTTTGATTTAAAAACAAATACGTAATGCAGATATCATCTTCGTGTCAGTTTGATAACTTTTATATTCCTTTTAGAAATTAACTATAACTGTCTTTTGGAATCTCTCTTTACTCTTGAAACCAATGGTCTACTCTTAAACTTGGTCGAGTCAAGGAACTAGTTCCTGAATGCATAACTCTAGTAGAGGTTACATTATACTGTTACAGAAGTCACAAGGGAATTTAGTGTCGATTACATTTTACATCACTACCATAGTGTGAGTTTCAGTTACATCTAACCATCGAACCGGAGACGAGACAAATACAATACAACAGTTGGATGAAATAAAACAGACCAGAAAATTTGTGATATAACAGATGGAGACAAAACCCAATGGATGCCTCTAATTCGATAGGAGATCTCCTGACACCCAAAACTACTGGTGCTGAAATGTTAGGACCATGTATCAGATTGGAAAACTAGCAGTTTCTCCATGAAATGCAACACTACAAGTTGAGCCTACCATGTAACACAGAAGCCAGATATAAAAGAGCAGGAAATAAAATATTGGCCTCAGGAGACACTATACAAAGGTCAAGCAGGCAGGATGAACAACACAGAGAAAAGGTAACCCTGGACATAACGAAACAATTGAACACTCTTCAACAATGAAAACCCATCAATATACGAATGATAAATGCCATATTGAACTCAAAATATATCGACCATGCAGAGAAAGACCTTTAAAGTGACAGCTTGCACTCTTGCACTTGTCGTCGATTTTAATACACACACACACACACACACACACACACACACACACACACACACAAGAGAGAGAGAGAGAGAGAGAGAGAGAGAGAGAGAGAGAGGGGGGGGGGGGCAGCTCGTGGGTAGTCACAAAATGACAATACTGTAAGACTATGTGACCTCTACAAAGAGAGCGACCATGTTATAGAACAGACTCTTTTCCAGACATTGCAAATCAACAAGATAACGTGGAAATTTACAGATGACAAAACAGAAAGTCAGATAAATCATCAGCACGTGGATATACAAGATATAATAGTCAATATGTTTGCTGATGTAAGCTTGTGATTGTGTTTCGTATTAGCCACGCGTTCCCTTAAACTAAGAAAGGCCAAATTCGGGGAGAAGATTAAACAACGTTTCAACATTGCCAAACTAAATGATGACAAGACTGGGCATCAGTTCAAACTTACCCTCGAGAACAATCTAAAAGTATTTCACAATGTGACGGAAATTACTATACATTGGTTCAACAGTCAAGAGAGAAAATGGAGATTAGGTACACAGTTAGCGGAAAGCGTTGTAAAGGAAAATGGAGCTCCTAATTATCCTGGAATGCTATTAACTGACTGAGAAATGCATACTAAAGGCATAATTACCCAGCCTGAATGATATGATTTACAAAAAGTACTTGGGTAAGGACAGAAAGCAAAAAACAGAGAGCAAGAAATGACAAGTGACAATACATTGAACAGCATTATGTATAAGCAGAACAAGCAATCGAGCGATCTTGACATAAACTGTATGACATCACTGAGACCGAAGTCAGAGAAGCCATCAATGCCCACAAAGGTGCATGGTGAGGACAGCACCTGTCTAAAAATAAGTCCAAAGATACGCAAACTCAATAGAGTCATCATATAAATATTCCTGCTGATATATGAGAGGGCAGAAAATCCCGCCGGGCGCAATGGAAAGCTGGAATCATCGTCAAGGTACAAAAAGACGGTGATCCTGAGGACTGTACCAATTGGATAAGCACCTTTATTATCACTCACAGCAAGGTCTTCAGCAGAATCATCCCCAAGACGATCACCGTCGTAGCAGATGACCTCGTTAGAAAGGAACAAGATGGTTTCAGGAACGGAAAATCCTGCATTGATTAGATTTCACACTCCGACATGTTCTAGAGCAGACGACGGAATGGAACAGTGCCGTCTGCGTCAGCTCAATAGACTATGGAACCGGTTTTCAACAGCCCTCTCATTGACTCCATGTGGAAAATAATTCAGTTCCATGTCATCCCATTGAGAATTGTATACAGAATCAAACTTCTGCACCAAGATTTCCAATCATCAGCGTGAACCTTATCTACAGGAACAACCTGCTTCAGTATGAAACAATGTTGCATCTTACACCGATAACATGGGTCTGCTTTCAAGTCGGCATAGAGATGTGCAGTAATAGACAGTTACGCTCAGTGAGACAGCCGTAAAGATAGGTCTGAAAGTGAAAAGAAAGATAACCAAAAGTAAAGAGTATAAACCCATAAAATCAACCGTGAATAACGAACCTATAGTGGAGGTTTAGGATTTCAAATAACTTGGAATCAGAATATTCATATATAGAGACTTGGAGTTAGAAGCAGCAACCAGAACTAGATAAAGACAATTAAACTTTTGTATTCTGAAGCACATATGAAATTCCAAACATCATAAACTCGGAATGAAACTGAAGATTTACCGATGCAATGTCATTGAAGTGCTACTGTGCGGTTATGAATGGTGGACTCTACCATCAAATATAGCACAAAGGCTTGAAGTGTTCCAAACAATGTGTCTCAGGAAGATTCATGACATCTTCTGACCAGACAGAATCAGAACTAAAGACCTTCATAAAAGAACAGAATCAACTTCTCATGTCCAAATTGCTAAGAACAGAATATGGAAATGTCTGGGGCATGAAAGCCGAATGTCATTTAATGTAGCGCCCATGAAAACCCTTCGATGAATGCCATATGGCAGAGGAAAGGGGTTTGGCACAAAGAGACTAGGAAGACGACAATAGAGAAATGAAGAAATTCGGCTAGACATGGAACGCCATCACACACAGGGCTGCCTATCATCTGCAGTGGCGCTCTCTGGTCAAAGCCTTATGTTCACCCGAGACACGACAAGGGATGCGTGAGTGATTGTTAAGATGCAATACCCCATAGTCCAATTGATATTTAGTCGAAACGTCTAACCCATCGGACATATGTGCCATACATTGCACGTGATATTCGTGCAAGAAGCATATCTCTATTGAATAAAATTAAATTGGCCACATGTCTGAGAGTGTCGGTGAACAAATCGCCGCCAATAAAATTTTAATCTACTTTCTGTAATTATGTACCTTCCATCTTCAACACTAAAATAACTTTTAAGACAATACTCTGGGAGCATTGATATGTCCAGTGCCAAATGATTTACTGTATGGCTCTAAAATGGCATTTACGTGTATTTCTAAAATTCCGCTGCTAATCTAACTTTGAATGCAGCTTGGCGTCAGGAAGGACTGTTTCAATAAATCCAAAAGTAGAAAAAGAAACGAGAATGTATGTGATACCTTTATTAACTTCGATGAGTGTTCGATTCTTATTCGAATAATTTCAAAAGTAATATTTGAAATGAAAACCTTTTTTATTCGTTTCACCTCTGCGTAAGATGCAATTGACAAGTTTTGGGGAATGAACCAAACGAAAGATATACATTAACTAAGATTGGCTAAGAACTTAAAACTTCAATGTTTTCAAGAGCACGCAAAAGTAGGTGTTGTTATAATTGACAAAGATGTAACATTGGATATCCCGGTCCAAAGAATTTTCTAAGTAACTGACGCTTACTCTAATGTGAAAACTGTACCATTAGCAATCTACTGTAGAAAACAGCTTTTACAAAACACTATATATTGCATTAACAAACATGAATATTACAGAGTTAATACATAGGTACGATGTCCGTACTCGGAAAATACTGGACGGAATGCCAATTAAATGTCAATAACATTACCGTCTTCATATGAAGCACATCTCGAGGGTATACGACTGGACTTTCTATGATTAATTAGAGACGATATAAATCTGACAGTTTGCATTACTATTATTTTAATTGAGTTAATAATGGTGTTTTCTCGTCGATGAAACTGGTCAAGGAAAAGGAAGTCGCATCATATTTCTTAAGTGGACGTAGGTCTCATGCTTAATATTCGGCCTTGTCGGGAAAATGTTAAAAGTTCTATCTTAAGTGTTCCATGTTTTGCATCTAACATAAAAGAGGTTTTTTTATATTTCTTCCATTTTGTTGACTGTGGTCAGATAGGAGGCAATAGTAAGAGAATTTTTAATGTCTCCAAAGAGGCATAGTGGACTGGATATCCCAGTTAATAGATTCAAAAGAAGGCTGTCCTTGGTGACAACAAAACCATTATTTGATGATGCCTTTTTTAATATAAATTAATTATATTATGTAAATGAGATGAGAACTAGAATGAGGGGGATTGCTCGAAAAGCACACCAACTGCCAATCCGGCCATAACAAGTACCCTGCATTACAGTTCACTTTCTGTTTTGAAAAATTTAATCAACCAGCCTTTGAAATAAGTAAGACACCCCACCTCTCTCTCTCTCTCTCTCTCTCTCTCTCTCTCTCTCTCTCTCTCTCTCTCTCTCTCTCTCTCTCTCTCTCTCTCTCTTTTCTAAAACCCAACATTTCCGCCCTATACCACAAGCAGTCAAAACAGTATTTTTTTTTACCTGTGTATATTGGAAATATGCCAGTTAGGGTCTTATATAAACAGACATAACATAGCCAAATTCAAATATATAGATAATTTATCATGCGTTCATTTTAGTTCAACTAATAAAGACCACGTGACTCTTCCTTATTTAATAGGTATTTCATATAATGCCGATGTTCCAGCTGAGTGCCACTTATTGGTGTTTCATTCATTCATGCATATATCTACTTATATGCCTACGTTATGTATATATACAACTCGCTGACTCATATTTAGATCTTTCATGTTGTATCCATTAATCTGCTATGTTAGGAATGTGATATAGGTAGGGCTGTGTCTATTCATGGACGGAGTAATCATACACACGTCGGGTTCCGGACGGTTAAAAGAAAAGAAAGAAGTCGAGGCAACAAATGAATAATCAAATCCTCCCCCCCCCCATATGCAGCGTTATAACTTTCTCTCACGAATGTTGAATCAATGACATTGCGTTCAGTTCAATTACCTACTTATTATACAAAAAAAGCAAATGACAATAATTTAATCCTTGGTGGTCTATATTCATTTTTGAATATAAGTTATTACACAGCTAACAGCATTCAGCCATTCCAATTAAATTAATTCACCTCTTTATTACCAGAAATTTAATCTGTGGTTGTCTGCATCCTTTTAAATGCATTTATCACATGGTTCTAAGCTCTCAGACAATCATGTTAAAAGATTTTAATTCACGTGCATTGTACCAGCATTTCGTGCATTTTGCTACAGTTTTTTGTTAATGTTTTTGAAAACTAGTTTCTTAGTTTTAGTTCTACAGGTTTTTCTCTCTGTTGTCTTTGTTGATTTGTTGTTGTTGCTGCTGCTGCTGTTTCTAATTATGATGGTCGTAGTGATGTTCGTGTAGATTTTGTCTTTTATTCAGTGGTCATCTGTTCCTGCATGACACGCTTTAAGATCTTTAATTTCCTATACCAATCTGCATCCAGTGAAATTTGGATTTGTTAAATTAAAAGCTATGGACGTATGCTAATAATATGTATATGTATGCATGCATGTTCATGCTATATGTATACATGTTTTCAGGCCCGGCCATTTGATGTGCGGGGCCCAAGGCAGCAAACGATGAACGGGCCACAAGCAAAACAATTGCATTGCGGAGTTGATTTCCTGAAAGCGCTGGGCCCAAGGCGGTTGCCTTCATTCGCCTCTGCCTGTATACGCATTTAGTTACCTGAATGGTGCACAATAGCTCTTCGTTGCAGTATCCGACAATAAATTAAAATAGTATTCGTTTTGTGGTTTGTAAATCTTGTTATATGCATTATCAGGCATCTCCATGCATGCAGGAAAATTAGATAAAAGATTGGTCTATTCGTTGTTTTTTTTTGCATAATCAATTCTTTCTGGTCTTAAAATGGTGCCCTACAGTTTCGAATTTTGCATAAGGCCAGATTTTTAAAAGAGTTTCCCCGTTTTTCCTCTTTGGCTATCATGGCCATTTCAAAAAGTCTTTGCATATCTGAGGTATTCTTAAAATTCGTCTAACACTAGTATATGGAAGAAAGCGAATCTCTCTTGTCACCATTATTTCCTTAATTTCATTACAAAAGAATAAAAATAAACATTTTCAGTATTTATCTTTCACGTAATGCAACAAGTTTAAATTTAAGTTGATTTCAATCATGTGTTTTAAAATTTCTATTTTCGCTATAATTTTAAGGTCAGCACAAATTTCTACAAACACATAAGACATACTGTGTATGCAATAGCGAATTAACCACATTTAGCATGCATGCCATCAATGTATAATACCATGCACCTATGAAAACTTCAAAACTCCGCTTGGTCATTTTCACTTCCTGGACCAAAGGTAAATTATAAAACTGAGTTCATGACTTCTTTATGCTTTTTATATAATATGCTTTTTATGCTATTCATTCATTGCATTTTCAAAGATGTTTTGCCTAGTCCGTAAAAATTATATTTACTATTTAAAAAGTAGCTAAAGGTAGTGTACTGGTATAATAATTCGTACTGATTTTTCGAACAAACAGGGGCAGCCGTATTGATTAGCTATGTGCTTAGATCTTTACAATTTCTACCAGTACAATGTCCAAAAGAAAAATTAGCCATAATAGATGAAAGTAACATAGAAATGTGGCAACATTATATCCATTGTGCATAATGCGAAAAGTTTTCCTTTGCATCAGTCACTCTCTCAGAAGAACATAACAGTAGTAGAAAACCCCCTTAACACGTTTTCAGCAGTCTTTTCTCTCACAGTTCGCGGTTTTCAGCCGATCAGATTCAATAGTTTATATTCACATACACTGTATCAGGTCAAACTAGAGTGGACAACATTACTTAGCTCCTATTGAAAATCCTTTCTGGAAAATCAGATAGCCGCTATGATATGTTCGTTCCCCTACTTTGAAAACAGATGGCACGAAATGTGTGGACAATACGTGACATCATCTCAATTGCAGTCGGAACTGATGTCCCTCCATTGCAACGATAATCGTCTCCAGACTTCTCTACACTGCGTGCCACAGGTTTCGTACATGTCCTGGACGAGGGAGTAAAGGTGATTCCGCGCAATTTTTCCCTCACTTAATCCCAACTCACACGCTAGTCATGAAATTATTTCCTACCACAATCACCAGATACCTTCAAGCTCTTTGAAGATGGGAAAACGGCAAAGCAATAGTCATGGAACAACTGGTAGCTATAGCTGCAAACCTAGAGTCGCTTCTCATTGGACTAAAGCAGCAGTGGAGTTCAGCTGCCCCCTTTGCGACTGTGCGGCCCATTTTAGGAACACAGTTTGCCTCCAAAGCATAACTAACGAGCTAGCAAAGGTGACCTAAACATGAATTGTTTCACTTTAACCCATGGCCATCTTACTGTTGCTGATGTGAATCCCACCTCAGCGGTCGAAAAGCTAACAGGAAGATAAAGGTGACGCAATTCACTATTGGTGTCTGGATCAAGCGCACACTAATGGACAGTGCATTAGCAGCCAGACTAGTAAGCAGAAAAACACCATATGATAGAGAACTGTCCAGATTTACCATCAATATATTCGTAAAAGCAGACCAGCAAGTCAACCTCGGTGACTTCAATGCATGAGTAGGCACACATAAACAGGCACAGCCAGGAATTACTGGCAAAATTTGCTTTGACAATGCAACAATATCGGACACCTCCTACTGAACACTGAACGCGCCTTCTAATCACCAACAAAGTCTTTCGCCAGCTAAACCAAAACAATATGTCTTGGATGAACTAAGCCCTTATTGACATCTTACTGACTACGTCATCGTGAGGAGACAAGACAAGCAAGATGTCCGAGTGGCGAAGGTCATTCGAAATGCAGAGCTCAACATCCAGATTCAGTGTAGCAAACATCCACAAGGCAAACATGTGGTCAAACATTTAATGTCTCCTAATGGAAACATGAGCATGTGAAAAACTCATTACCACAAAAACGTTTCAGCCAACTAAATACAATCGATATAAACTAAAAAAAAAAATGTCGATGCAAACTGGCATCTTTCTTAGATTCTGTGTACACACCTGCATCCAATCCCTTCATCACACCAGACGTAGGAATCAAGATTGGCTTCATGAGAACGATAATACCATATTTTTTAAAATCTCGAACTTTATGGTATCAAAATGTATCCTTCAACAACATCTAGAGGATGGTCCAATGTAGATTCAGAAATTTTCGAAGCTTGTGTGTGACATCCAGTGTCACGTCGAGAGGAATGAGAGGATGAATTTCTGTGACGATTTGAAGAAAATCTACCGGTCACATCATCTAGAACATATCCACCACCGAGATCTGACAGCACCACAATACTCCTTGACAAAGAAAATATAACTCAAAAATGGCAAACTTCTTCAACAACATCTACAATCAACATTCATCTATCAGGCGGACGTACTCATATAGAACTATACCTCAGAAGTACAATGATGCATCCATCGCCCACTGTTTCAAGGCAACAGACAACCTGTGACTACCATCTCCTTGCCGCTAATAGCCTGCAAACTCTTCGTCAGAATCTGCTCGTGCATCATATACGTCAGGGCGCTTGCTTCCTTCAAAACACTACAACTGGAACTGTAGACTTTAAACTGTAGAGCATTGCATAGGCAATACAGAAGCACAAGCTGCATAAATCTCAGGAATACAGCTCGTTATCTGATGATCAAGCGAACCCATGTGCATATCCTATCAAGTGTGCTCTCGACAGTTCAGGGCACAAACTGACCTGATCAGCTCACAGAAATCAAACCAGTTAATGAACGCGAAGATCTAATAGCAAACAGTCCTTGTACGTGTCTTTATAACACATTTATCTTAATGTTCTAAATTTTAATCATATTACATAAATTTTATTTACTTATTTAATCAACTTTTCGGAGTCGGTAGCCTTTTCAAGGTGTGTAACATTTACGAATTGTTTTGTATCCTGATTTCATTGATCTTTCCTTGAAAGTTTGTCATTGCTCGTTTCTTTTTTATTCGATATTTTGCTATCATATATTAGTTACAGAGACATGTCTATGAAAACTACTCATGAAATATTTAAATTTCAAGAGGGAAAACATTTAGCATTTTTATGAAAGGTCCAAGAACTCGCGGCTTGATAAAAGGATGGAAATGAAACCTAGAATAAATTAGACTTTTAAGTTTGATATCAATTATGATGTTAATGCATATGTTTCAGATACAAGTATTCAACTCACACATTTATCATAGGTACAGAAAATGCCCCATCATTAAAGTATATTAAATGATTTAATAACTAATATAGAGTGTCAAAATATTTGATATAAGTGCTAATGATACCTGCAACCCAATAGTTCCTAAGTCGTTTATTTTCAAATTAAATAAATCATGTAAAGTTCGTATTCAGGTGAGGAAAATCTTATAGAGGTGTTTGTAAGCAGTCGTGCGTGCGCGTGTGTGTGCGTAATGTTTTTCTGTAACTTTATCTCATAGGGATGTTGCTCTTTTTCATTTAGCCCTGTACGTTCTACACATGGAACACTTTTAGTCAATCTAAACATTTTTAATTTCAATGCTTCGAAAACAAAGAATCCGATAATTTTTTGTATGGAATATCTTTACTCTAACGTTCATATGTATGTGTCAGACGCATCATTTCATCTCCTGCTGCGTTTATACTCAATCTTTATTTATGAAATTTCTTTGCATGAAAATTGGAATGTAACTGGCATCATCAAACACAAAATATATATCAGCCGCAATATTTTAAAAATAGTCTTTCCCAACGTACGATTAAAAAAGGATTGTTTTTTTTATCACAATAATGAGATTATCGTGTATATTCACAGAGCGCGAAAAGGCCATGAAAGTTTAAAAAAGAAGCATTGACGAGTATGTTAAACCGCCTTGGACTGACTTGCTGATGAATGAAAGAAAATTTATCCCCAAATAAGAAGTGTGCCGCTCTCAGAATCTTCTTAATAGTTCTTTTGCGGACGTATGCACATCAATGCAAACAAATGTCGAAGAACATTTAATTGTTTTAAGATATGATAAGGGCATCGAGAACTGAAAGACAGGCACTACAAGGTAAACTCCAATGAAGGATAATAAACCCGCGAATCGAGTTTGCTATAGCTGAATAGAAAGTCATTTAGTTATTTGTTCCAGCAAAAGAAGCGGTGGGTGCTAATTAGATTATGAAATGAAGTTTAACTCATGTATTTTGTTCAAATGCGGACGCCATATAATTGTAAAACAATGTCATACCTACTGCACAGCCAGTTAATCTACGAAATTACGTAGTATGGTAAAATCTTACGGAATATATATTCTGTGTACACAAAATGGTCTTTTTCTGCATCGAATGTACTAAAATTTTAGAGTTTGAAAAGTTAAATTACATGTTACGGCCATTTCTCCAAATCCAACCCCCGGGTAGCCCCTTGACCTGAAAATGTAGAAGATATTCAATAACTGACAAAAGTACCATTATGTAGGGCAGTGGTCTCAGTTTTTGTTTAAGGCACAAAGGTATTGATAAATTGCAGCCTGATGTTAAAAAAATAAAATATATTTTTTTTTAAAAAAAAAAAAAACAGCCTAAGATGTCTGTCGCCCTAACCTGAATTTCACAACTGATTGAGCGCAGACGACAATAGATACAATAGACTGCGACCAGGAATTGGGATTTTTTCATGGAAAATTTAATAATGTTATAGGCTTTTGAGTTAATTTACAACTAATTTAACAAAACATAATTATGCTTTTGATAACCACGTGTCAAAGTAATGATTCTGATCGTTACGTGTTTTAAAATGATGCTAGAAATTCATCATTCATTACTCTGTGACCTTGCATTGTGCTGCCGAGACATCTGTTCCACCATACGTATAGCGAGCGGATCAAATCGCAGTGCCACACGCGAAGCAAAGTACTGGACTAACCTTTCATCGAGATAACTGTGTATTCTTGATGTGACTGCAATAGTCTTAATGATGGGTAGTGCTATGATGATGTAACCTTGCCCCCCCCAAAAAAAAAAAAAAAAAATTCAACTTTGCCCCTCCCTCCTCCCCGAAAAATTGTAATGAAGTCCCTGGTAGTAGTAGTAATTTGGCAATCATGTCATAAATGGCTACGAGAATTCTTTAATGGATTTTAAGAAATTCGATCCTTCCTGTACCCCCCCCCCCCAGAAAACAGTCCGAGCGGAAAATAGGACAATGAAATGGGACTGTAACTAAAGGGCCTTGGATTTTCCCGTGTTATGATCGAGACGATTAAGCTTATCAGTTTGTACGGCTATTGATCACCTAGGGAAGCAGTTATACTATGATCGTTACGATTATGCGCACTTGTTTGAACGGATATTGATTACCCAGTGAAGCCACTAAAGAGAAATGAGCTCACTGGGAAAATACTTTATTATGAAATATACGTACTATGAAAGTGGGAATATGACACTTACTACATGTCTGAATGAACATGCTATTCGACTGAAAGATATGCATGTCCCCGATATGTTATAAAAGTCATGACACGCTTAAATTGGACATACTATTAAATTCTACAAACTTAAATAACTTTGAAGAAAGTGAAGTACTTTCATCGAAATTTATCATGCATAGATTTATCTCAATTTATTGTACTTTCTACTGTACTTTATTTATCTGTTGATAAGTATGTTGAATGCTAGTGAAGGTATCATATCCGTTATCAATGACTGTAATGTTCCATTCATTATAAATATTGACCTAAGTAACATTGTTGTTTATATCGTGTCGCTGTTGTTCCTTTTCCTACTTACATAAATTTTAGTCATACCCGTTCACATCACCCAGCCATGTCCAGAGAGCTTTTTCTGCTATCCGGTACAAACATAAACTAAGTTTCATTGTTTCTATTTTTCTCCTCTGCTAACCTGATTAATAACATAAGGGATCAACTAGTTAATTTTCGGAAGTTTGGAGGACAAACACCTGCTATTATAACATATAGTATACCATTGCAATTACAGAGTACAGCTAATATAGGTAAGTGGACACTGTTGTACTTCAGGATGTACACCATATATCAGTGTGTGATATACATATTGAATAAACATGCATGTATGAACAGATATCTGTACTGTTTTCGTTCATGTACCTGGAGGCGATCCGTTCATATAGGTCAAGGGCGCCAAGTCAAATGTAGCGTCAAATAAGAAATAAGGGAATTGCATGTTTTGGATTTAGACATTTTTGAATTAATACTTTCAATTGCGAACTGAAAAAAAAATGTTCAGGTTGAGGTGTTCCACTTAACTTCGGGTAAACTCTGAGTAGACTTCACTGGGGTAAATTACTTCATCCATATTATGTTCTTAGAAGTGCTTCGAACAGATCCGAAAATATCTCGCTTGTACAGAATATGGAAGCTCCTCGTAATCTGAAGAACTTGAAACCATGTTGGGTATGATCAACTTTGTGCAAAGCTTCCAGCAAATCCGTCCGAACTGACTAGTCCGAAACGTCAGCTACTGTCGAGCGATGTTGAACTTGTATGGAACAGACCGCAGTACGATGCTTTATGTAAAGTTAAAAAGGTCATTACACAGAAAACATGCCCTGTCCTCTCGTAATACCCCACCAACACCATCATTTTTAGCAAGACGCTAAATAAGTCAGTGCATGTTTTTCTTATTGAAAATTAACATATCGACAACGTCTAACTCGAAGCCATCCTCTGCGCGGCAGCAATGTCTCCAGCTGTACTACAGACTCTCTCCGACGGCACGGAAGTTGCAGGAATCCATAGGCTTTTTCCTGGTTACATGGGAAACTTTTACTGCTGAGCTTTTCACCCTTTCATGAGATCCTCATGTAATGTTATTAGGGATTCATTCCTGACCAAGTCAGCCTCAAGGTTAACTATGTGAAGTCTGATTGAGTACTGTTCATTTAGTGTCATTGGGAACAGGACATGAACTTCTGAGACAAAAGGAAGTTTATAAAATATTATTAACTGGAACAAAATTCCCCTGGTCTTTACCTGCCCCCGCCCCCGCCTTAAAATTTGTTCGAAAACCGAACAATAGTACCGTGCATCGCATTTTATATTCTGTTGCAATCTTGTGTTAAGCGTGTAGCTAGCAGAAGAAAAAAATATAGCTCTTGACATAAATTGGAGAAAAAAAAATTAAGGAATTCACAGATTTGTAAGATAAAAGCAAGATAAAAAATCGCAGTATAGAAAATCATAATGTGGTACGTATTGCCAGAACAGCGAACAGCAACATACATGTATACCTATATATCTTTGGACCTGTTATATATGCCTTTTCCAGAAAACATAAGTTTATACTTATAGAACTTGCAGAAGGCATGTCCATGCAGTCGTGTCTGACTAACACGATATTGGCAGAAAGTTGCAGGAACTCAAAAACATGTGAGTCTTAATGAATGCTCTGAAAAGCAAAAAGGACTGTTTCCAAGCTATCCGAAAATCACGGAACATCCGTGATGAGTCCGTGATGAGCTTTCCCCGCCATCGATGAGATCATCTTCAAAGATTATCTTCACATAACAGAAGATGGGTATCCTGAGCTGCATTATACAAATTACGGTAGAGAAAGTCCACTATGAACATATGTGCTGAGATAAACGTTTCATGCATGCTTGTGATATGATCTTTGTACCGCAATCTTAGCTAAAATCTCAACGTATGTAGTAAAATGATATATACGCTTGAAAAGAAGAAGGCAGCGAAACCACACAAATCACGCATTATTTGAAGGTGTCAGAATGCGTCAAAACGATGGCTTATTGAAACAACATTTACACATTACCTTGATAATCGTTCTTACATTATGACGCAAAGATGGTGTTTCGTATAGTCATAATCCTCACCGCATCTTAAAAAAAAAAGAACCGCGAAGTTTTAGATCTTGACTTGCCGCAGTCGTTTACTAAGTAATCGAGAACTGACTGCAAGTCTCGCAGAACTGGTAACGCAACCATGGCCAAATCAGCATTATACCAAACCATAATACATCTGTAACGTATGCTGTCACCCAACTCCAGTAGATTCATAAAATTTCAGATCCTTTAATACAGCTAAGCAAGTTGAATAATGGGTAACATCTAAATGGGAGTATTCAACAATTCATTCTGATATTGTTCCGATTCATATTGTAAATAAATATTTGACAATATACTGATAAAGTTCACACGTTTTCATAAGGAACAATTCATGCATCTTTCAAAGAGAAATATATAATTACTGTCTAATCGAGTACACCTTACGGTAACATAATCAAATGCGCTCTTCGGTAAATGAGCATGCTATGCATATGGAATAAAACACGCAATCGGAATACTTGACCTTGACTGTTTTATATCACACACTTGTGCAAAAACATTTGGCTTACTTTGTCGTAAAGGACGACCGATCCATTTTCAGGCAGATGTTCTTGGGTGTTTTTGAATGAAGGAAAAAACAGCCGTCACTCAAAATGCTGAAACAAACAGTTTTACTCTGATCATTTGCATAAAACAAATTTTATAAACTATATTTTATTCTAAATTTGCACTTGTCTTCAGAACTATTCGTATTGACAAGTCGATGCAGATATATTTATATGCACAAATACAGTTACATAGTATATGTCCCTGGAGGTGCATCTCAAAATGATACAAACGAAACATCAACTCAAAACATACTGCACTAATAATTCAGTGATGGCCATTAAGACAGACTTCTTTTTAAAAATTATTTGCTGTTCTTCCATGCAGACGAAAATTTGACAGAAAGACCCCGTATTCGCACAAAGCCAGTGATACCAGCATTGCCTTAAGAATTTTTTTTGTTTTTTATCTCACGAAACTCTTCGCAACAAGTGGATGGAAACAATAAATCACCTTGAAGATGATCTGTGAGGCAACCCTAGTCTAGACTTCGCTCAGCTTCTATCGATTCTAATTTGTTTTCTGCCGCAAGTGTTGTTGAAAGAAAATCGTGCATTTCCGCAAAGGTCATGTTTTCCTTAAATAACTGTGGATCAATAGCATTTCATCTTTATTTTGGCGATGTACCAAGATCTGATTGGCTGCGATATTCGAAATAAAAAGTATGCAATAATGAATGTTTTAAAAAATGTTTCCTTCTGTTTTTACGCAAAGAATTTCAGATTGTGAAGTCATGGGGTGCTCTATACGGGGCTGTGTATTATATTTCAAGGAATCAGTGGAAGAAAATTGATCCAATGAGCACATGACGTTACCACCCTTTCCTACAAATGCAAGCGAAATACTATCAATGTAAAATTCATATCCTTTTGAAGGATTTGAGTACATGTTTATTTTGCAATTTAATATATAATCATAAGTCAAGTTATAACGGTTTGATCAAGAACGGCAACAATGTCATCTGGACAAAAATATTTGAATATCTCGAAATGACAGAATAAATGTCTATTTAATTTGAAAGCTTATAAAAGAATTCGTTTTAAAAAAGTCAGTAAATAAACAGAATTGTGAATAATAAAAACAATGCAACTATGCGGCTGGATTATAACAAGTTGGAAAAGTGTAATTGTTATTGTATAAAGCGTTTAACAAACCCCCATTTCCAGTCATGAATAGTACTAGCACGTGGTGAATAGTATGTAGCACGTACAGTTTCAGATGTAATATGCTTCGTAAATATATAGACTGTTATTAGTACTTTAACCGTAATAACATACCCATATTTAATGCATGTTCTGCACCTCTGCAATCTTATTTCTTTCTAGCGCGTACAAAAAAAAACACACAGAAAATACCTTAAACTCGATATCCAGAGCTGGTAAGGGTGACTATAATTCTTTTTCCCCCGGAAAATTCAAGGAAAAAATATGTCCACTTTTCTGAAAGTTCAAATAGGGTAACCCTAGAGCTGGTAGTCACTTATTTACTTATAGTCGATGGCTTTCTTTTGTGTTTCTATTTTCCTCCGCTTCAAAACAACACCTCACATCATTTTTATCCGCGCCCAGGAAGAAGAAAAAAAGTCCATTAAAATATGGATTCTGAGCATAAATAAATACAAGAAATACGACATGTTGGGGTACTTTTTTTTCAAACATGAGCGAGTCGACGTTTCTGTCATTATTAGACCGAGGCTGGAAACAGTACGTAACCACGATTCAGTCCTGTTACATTTCAAAATTGTTTTACACAGAATTACCGATACAGAACGTCGTCCACATTATTTCCGGGTGATCATGTTTCTTTTAATCCCAAAGAAGCAAGTAGTCAGTTCCAATCAGAAAATGTGCAAGCAAATGGAAGTCTAATCATGCCATCTCATGTTTAATATTAACTTGCTAAAATTAATTTTCTTTACCTTAGTGTTTGAACTGTGAAAATAATTTCTGAGGAACTCTTTTTAAAGCCTTCATACTTTGTAGGGAATTGAACGGCACGTGTTCAACAGCACGAAGAATGGATTTAGCAGATGGCAAACGACTTTATTGTATTTTGTTATTTTCCTGACATTTTATCATCGATTCTATCAGAGAAGAAATCAGGGAACAATTTGATTATTGACACGTCATTCGCATGCCACTTACATGAGGCAGTTTCTTTGTATGTATGTATGTATGTATGTATGTATGTATGTATGTATGTATGTATGTATGTATGTATGTATGTATGTATGTATGTATGTATGTATATATATATATATATATATATATATATATATATATATATATATATTGTATGTGTGTGTGTGTGTGTGTCTTTATGTCTGTGTGTGGATATTCCTAGCATCAAACGTTAAATGTGAAGCATGCCAATATGAACTATTCCTAACAGCAGTTGGATTAATGCACGCATACCATTAGCATCCGTGCACTTTTATTTGTTAAATATGAAAGAATAATTGGCTATGTTTGTTTTCATGCTTTGAGGCCCATAATGTTAAACAAATATATATTTCTACTTGAAATTGCAGTTTAACACTGGATATATTTTCCTTTCCAATTACACTGGGATATAATAGCACAGATCACAGTTCAAAAATGAAATACAACTTACTTGTCTTGATTACAAGTGTATTTTTGATCTTCTTCCTAAAATAACTAAAAAATACCAAAACAAATCGGCACACTGTTTATTAAGATATCGAAAAGAAAACGCCTTGAGTAGAGAAATATGTTCCCTGTAAACACAATAAGCATGGAGTAAATATTGTATTGTTCGCATTACTTACAATCAGAGTAAATTCTTGATAAAAAAAAATCTAATATAAAACTTATGAAATTAGAAATTTAAATGGTTGATATTGCTCGGAACGTTTTAAATGTTTCTCACGCCCTTCTGTTCTCGGTCGTTTGTTTTACATTATACGTTTTGCATATAATTTACTGTAAAACGAAAATCTAAAAAATCTCACCCAACCACATCTATGTACGCTGTTTGTCAAATGTTATGGGGCCTTCTTTAAAACATGACAGTTGTTAGCCATTGAGAACATAAATAGCTACGCTACGTTGCATATAAAGGATTGTATGACTTTTTTTATTGAGAAATTAACATATAATTCGCTTTCTTGCATTCATTTACATCGTTCAAGAAATGCATTATTGTATTTTGACAAGACGTAAATAGCGCAAGCGTGTTCATATTTATAAACGCAGTTTGCACACACAGACAAATACACTCACTTGCAGGGCCGGATCAGGGGGATTTCCGTCGTTTCCAGGCACACACACACACACCCCACCCCGGCTAAAAACAAACATACAAAGAAACCCCACGAAACGTACACACACAATCGTACAGTCACTTGGCACTTTAAATTTGGCCATCGTTTATTCTTACGCACGTTTATTTGATAGTATGCACATTTGCACACTCTGAGCACATATATGCATATACTTTTGTTTTTGTGCCTTTTCGAAGAAAGTCAGGGCCCTTTTGAAATTTTGGACACCCCCACAACACTTGACCTGATCCGGCACTGACAGGTAGCACACGCGCGCATTCAAAATTAAGGAGCAAATTTCCTCAGCATGGATCTATTATAACTCGTTATTTATCGGTACATTTCAATGCATTTCCTATCGCCTTGGTCAAAAACCAGACTCGAAGAAGCATTCATCGCAATAGAGAAACAGAAATCCGGTGAGATACAGACCTAGTTTATCAATGATATCAGAGGACAAATAGTCACGTGATAATAACAATAAACTATTTCCAATGTTGCTGTGTGAAAACATGTCGAACATATAAATAAAAGCCACGTAACCTTTATAGAAAAATTAAAGAACATAAACTTCTCAAAATATTTATGCTGAAAAACTACGACCAGAAATCTGTAAATGTTGCAGCAACTTGGAAAAATCCAGATTAACCAAGCAGCGAGCATATGTTAATACGGTAATCATGTGATACCAATAGAAAACGTCGCTGACACGTGTTCAGTCTTGATGAATCTGGTTTTCTCCACCTTGCTGAGAAACCGACAGGTTCTGGTCGTTGTTTTCAGAACAAATATCTTTAGAATTAAGTGTGCATATTTATTTACAAGCATTAAGTATATTTTATTCAATATTTTCAGATTCTATGTACAACAACTTCTGAAATGGTTTATTGTTGATATCACGTGACTATTGGACGTCATTGACATGTTGTTACGAAATTTGCGAGATTTGTGGAATCGTATGAAAGGATTACAAATTTCGAGTTCCATGCCAGATTTCATCAACACTAAAGGTTCGTCTCATCTGTCGGCAGTATAAAGACATCACGAATGCTATACTCGCAATTTCTGAGAAAATAAATCATATTGCCGCCGATTTCATGCAAGTATATTTCGATGAAGGGTCATTCAAGTTTGCTGTCCGTCCAGTAAGCGGCTACCCTATGCCGACACCAAAAGGCTCTGATCTCAATGTCCAAATATCAAAAATGGCGTGGGAAAGGTCATAGGAAACTCAGATTAAAGGATGGTATGGCTTTTCAATATGGTTTTAAACTGTACACAGACTGTTATGTTCATTAGCGCTTTCTCCTTCCGGCGAACTTCCTACTCCTGACTACTGAATTGTTCTGGCCGGCAATTGCATGGTGATAGATAATCTTCGACACATTTTATCTCCTGTGTCCGTTTAAGAATTCAGTTTCTAAAGATAACTGTTTTTCTTGTGTATTTTTTTAACGGTCTAAGACCTTGATGATATGTCACTCTTTCTTAATAGAAGCTAATGGAAATGATACACTCTATTTGCAATTTTTTCCCCGTCCTCTTACCACTAGGATTTATAATATTCTTTGTGACTTGATATAATTCGACAGTTTGTTTGTTTGTTTGATTAGGATTTTTAACGTAGCTTTAACAAATTTTCATTCATATCGCTACGATGTCTGCAGTGAGGCAATTTATAGTGATGTCTAGCACTGGGGCATCATGACGCAGACATGTAGCATGATGTCCCACCCAGTCACATTATCCTGACACCAGGCCGACCAGTCCTAACACTAACCTCTTAATGCTGGGCGTTAAGCGAGGCAGCTGTTAGTACCAATTTTGTAAGTCTTTGGTATGACTCGGCCGGGGATCGAACCCACGACCTCCCGCTTCCGCGGCGGACGCTTTAACCAATAGGCCACCGGTTCGGTCTAATTCGACTGTGGTTACCTGATCAGTTTCAGAAACAAGTTTTACTGCTTAAAACTGTCTTAAATAATTTAAGTTTTAAAAATATTGATAAAATATTTTGTTCTGGGTCCATTCTTTTCTTTTCTTTTGTTCTTATATTTGGTATTTGGAGTCAGAACCTTTTCTGAATACTAAAGGCAAGAAATGAATGAATATCGTATAACAACGTATATATATATATATATATATATATATATATATATATATATATATATATATATATATATATATATATATATATATATATATATATAGAGAGAGAGAGAGAGAGAGAGAGAGAGAGAGAGAGAGAGAGAGAGAGAGAGAGAGAGAGAGAGAGATCTAAAGTGCAAAATTCGGACAGAAATTCTGGCACTCAATGGATGCATTAAGAGTAGCAATAAGGTAGAAAACAGTACTAGTGTTTCTATAAGTAACTTTTGTGTGTGACAGTGTTCGTGCTAAAATATTATTATTATTTATCTTAGCTTTGCTTATGTCTATTCTCCTTCCTCCTCATAAGAATGCTGCCTTTTTATTTTGCTGCATAAAAATCGGTCGGGAACACATCCGCCTACTGTTTAGACGCTTACCTGTATTTGGCAACAGCAGTAAGAAACTTTGAAATTTAAAATGGCCTTAGGACTAAAGGTTGTGATATTCCAGATGGGTTTACGCGAGAAATTCCATTACGTGTCTCACATCTTCACACATATTCTGCGAATAGGACTGTCTGCAAACGATTCCTCAATTTTCTGAATCGGTGATACAATCCAATACATTGTTGATCAGTATCAAAATATATTAGGGGTGGGGTAATTTCTCTGACTACTATAACATATACGAATTCTATATATTCCTTTCATTTACTTATGTATTTACGATTTGTATGGATTTGTCGTTGGTTAGCCTCGTATGTGAATGAAAACGTCATTGTCGTACAATTTTCCAGATTTTATGTTTTAACATGGAGCAATAGTGACGACAACTGTAGTCTTAGTTTACACCTGATTAAGACAAAGCCAGATAATTATATTCCTTGTACAAGTTCAATGGTCTCAAGATGATGATGCGTCATCTAAACCATCAATTTATGATATTCATCCAATCCATCAAGCAGACAGTTTGGCAAAATATTCCATAAAATTAAATTTTACGCTAGCATGCACAGTGTCACTGTGCGGTAATGTGTTAAGACATCAGACATTTCATTTTCGACAATTATTATAGAACGGATTATGTCTATTAGTTTCTCGTTCTAACAACAGCCGTTATAAGACTCAGAGCATTGACAGGTTGCCAATATATGTAGCTGTCTCCTCTCCATTGTGCTTTTTAATTTTGAGCCGCTAAGTTCTGGCACCATACGGGTTAAGATTTACTAGTTTATAATGCAGTAAGGAGTACAGACCCTAACTTCCGGTAATTTATAACCTAACCAAGCCTAAAATGGTTTCTGTGGGACTCAGACGTGCTAATAGCTTGCTTAGCGTCCTAGAAATTAATACACAGAGCGTGTTAGTCTCAGGAAACAGGTATACTAAATTAATTCTACTCCCGTGCACTGATTAATGTTTATTGCTGAGCCGACACCTATGTTGTTGTACATTCCAGCTACTCGCAGCGATACCATGCATCTTCCATTATCTGACCGTGGTTGTTGGCTCCATTTTGCCTGCCATATTTCAGAGATTTTTTTAGTCAAAACTATTTTGATCATAAAATTAATATAATTTTAATCCTCTATCCGTACTTCTATTCTAATATTGGGTTGATCTAATCGTTTGTGACACACGTGAATGCGTTTAAGATATTGTTCCTAAAAGAAAATAGTTTACATGAAATATGAATTAATTTATGTAAAAATTGAAAAAGATACAGTTTTGTGATGGAACAAATTCTCATAGAAACATCTTCATGAAGAACATTTACCTCCACAAAGAAGATGCAATAAATAGATCGGTTTTATCGACCTTTGAAATTCTAACTCCACTTATGTTAGCAATATATCCGAATACGAATAACGGTTTCCTTTCGTGTTTAGATTTATCGTTAGAGACGTTAAAATTGGACTGATATCTTTTATTTCATTACATGTGAAAGCTGTAATTTGATCGTCAAATGGAAAGGTTAACATAAAATGACTTCGCATCGGTGTCCGTGAGATCGCCATTATAACATCGATCATGATGTTTATATCAGATCGCAGATATAGGGCACTTAAATAAAATATTTCGTATATTCTGTCTAACATATTAAAACTATATTCGGTTTAAGAACTAGAGTTATACATGGACTCAGTTAGACATGGACAACACCAAATTTTCTCCAAGCTGTGCTGTCCACCTGATGTTAGATTGTATCATCGTCTGTTAACATTTCCCTATTATTTTGGTCATGAAACAATTTTTAAGACACACGCATACTTTAATATCTTCAACATTAACCCTTCTATTTGTTTATTCACTTGAAAAGGAGTGCTTTATTCTTTTAAAAGTATTGTCAAAAAGACACAAATATTTATTCCACTAATTGTACGCCTTATTTTATTTCAACTCATCGAAAAATAAATTTGAAATGTAAGAATGGAATTTGGATAGAACCAAAGCTAGATATTGTGTTCTTGTGTATAAACTGGAAACAACGCTATGGTCTTTGTTGAAAAGGACGGATAGACCCGCCTAATACACTTTGGAAGAGAACGTTTTTATGTTACACTTGATTAAATTGAACAAACCATTCTCTGTGATTCTTCCTTTATTTGTGAATTTGTACTTTCTACATGGAACAATATTATTCTGTGAGTGAAAATTCTATCCTTACTTTTCCAAGTGAAACAAGAGAAAATACGCAGATCGAAAGAACGGCTGTATGATATTAATTAGATTGCATGATAAATTGCCAGACAGAGACAGCAACACTAAGTAGCGCTCATGTGGATTAAGTTTGCCTTCTTTCTGCGTTCGGTAACTGTAGCCTGTAAGAAAGGCGGAAGCAAACAAGACACGTACTGACTGACGATCGATGGAACAATGGCTCACGAAAATATATTAAGAACATTTCTGTTCGTGATTCCGAACAGTGAGTTCATCATATTACAATACGTGTTGATTTTTCAATCAGGGCTGGATTGATGAAACTTCGTATATCCAACAACGTCATTTCGAGGCCTGCTCTGAAAACGCAGCTAATGAAATTGGTATGAGAGCGTCATGTCCGGTCAAGGGCTGTCAGAAGTAATATGTCTAGGAAGACAAACCTGCGTAGATGTAAATCGGTTATGAAATATCTTTTTAAGAAGTTGTATTAGTTTGCCTTTTCAGGTGGAGAACTTCTTTTCTTTAATGATAATTATAACAATTATAAAACTTTTATTAAAATTGATTTAACTGCTCAAAAACATTTCACTCATGTACCTTTGGTGTCAAATTGTACTGAATATAAGCGATAAAGTTATTTTCTCAGTGCAAAACATGACCTCGTTTTTGAAGAAATAAGAGAATGCCTTTTAAGACTTGAATGTCACTTTAGATATCATTAGTGTATATCATAAATTACCAATACGAGATAACAAGACTAAATACAGGTTCGCTAATGTGCTCATCAGATTCCGAACAATGGTGACTTTTTTTGTTTTCCGAAGTGCTAGGAATGAGACTAAATCTATCAGGGACCTGACTTCAAGGCTTTTGGTCGGAAAATGGAAAACAAAAATGACAAGTGAGTCAGCTTTGGCTATAGTCATTTCAAAGTCTTTTTCGTGTGTGTATGTGTAATTTATTTTTTCAAAGTATGTTCATTGACGCAAATATCCAATACCAAGATATGTACCTGTTGACTGATGTTCACATCGCCTGTGAGCTCACACCTTCGGCCCTGCAGACAACTAATGAGATCATTTGTTTGGTTTGTGTTTACAGCACAACAAAACAAAATATTATTCATACCCTCCCCCCAAAAAAAATATAACACATCGGTGCTGATGCGGAAGAACCCGTCACAATAGTGGACCGGCGTTTACATACATACATACATACATACATACATACATACATACATACATACATACATACATACATACATACATACATACATACATACATACATACATACATACATACATACACATACACACACACACACACACATACACATACACATACACATACACATACACATACACATACACATACACACACACATATATATATATATATATATATATATATATATATATATATATATATATATATATATATATATATATATATATATATATATATATATATATATATATATATATATGTTTAACAGAGCTGGATGGGTGCCGTTATGTGATCAGGTGTGCACATATGCTTGCACTGTGCGAATCAGGTTTAGCAGCAGCTGAACACCGGTTCTGAAGCATTGTTTTAATGCTAAGCCTACACTTCCGGGAAAACATGAGAGTGCGATGTCCGGTCAAGGGCAGTCTTTTTTTCATATCTCAAAATAGTATTTCAAAATAGGATCATCAGCTAATGTTACCACAACAATGCAATAGCCTGTTATGGTATATACAATCATAGCTTCATACCTGAGTCATAAATGACTTGCAGTTTATTAACCTCGAAAAACTACATGCTGATTAATCAGATTTAATGATGCAAGATTTTTCCGATTTTTCTTTACATATTTCTACTTTGTTTCTTCAAAACCAACACTCAACAACCACGTAATAATTTTAGAGAGAGAGAGAGAGAGAGAGAGAGAGAGAGAGAGAGAGAGAGAGAGAGAGAGAGAGAGAGAGAGAGAGCCGGGGATGGTGTGTCTTGCGGTTTAATAGTTTAATATTCATAAATATGATCCTAATCTTTGACACAGTAATGAACACACACTTGCAAATCGGACTTCCTCTAGTGAAACTTACCAACGATGTAATCCACTTGCAGGGTAAGTGTAGGGCATAAAATTCACATTTTAAAAGCGTCATGTGTGATGTGCTTCATTTTTGTTATTACTCTGTATCGAACATCAACGCTGCTTTCCTGTATTCCTATCAATACGAATTTGGTGAGCACAATGGACAACATAAACTTTTAAATCTTTGCACTGGTCAATGAAATGAGAACGTTGTTTTACAATGTGTATTTTAAAAATTGTGTGTGTATGTATATATATATATATATATATATATATATATATATATATATATATATATATATATATATGTGTGTGTGTGTGTGTGTGTGTGTGTGTGTGTGTGTGTCGTTACGATTTGTAACAATCTGTCAGTCATATCGTTACAATGTTTGCACTGTGTCAGTTTATAGTCATGTTTGCAATGCGGCATCATACCACAGACATATAGCATGATGTCCCACCCAGTTACATTATCCTGACACTAGACCAACAAGTCCTAGAAATAACTTCTTCGGGCTGAGCGCTAAGCGAGGAACCTGTTAGTACCATTTTAATTTTTATTTGGTATGACTCGGCCGCAGGAGCATTCTTATTTTTTGGAGGGTGCCCTCCCTGTTTGATCTTTGCAGACCATTTTTGGAAGCCCTCCTTCCCTAATATTAAGTACTGTGCTATATTGTATGCGTTATTATTATTAATGTGGCTTTTTATAGATCTATTGTATTTATATTATTTTTTATTATTCTATACAGTCATCATTTTCTGGAAAGGTATTCTTCTGCCATCCTCATCTCGTTTTCTCTCTGGTGTCCCTATTTATATTTTCCTGATTCTGTCTCTGTCTAGAATGATTCGTTGCTGGTGTCTTGGGTATTTATTTTTTTTCCCTTGTTTTGTTCGTCTTGTCGAGTGTGAATTATCAGTTTGCTTTCTCTATCGATTCTGCTGTTGATTTTGTTCTGGTTGTTGCTGGTTGGTTCCTTGTTGTTGTTTGTTTGATTATTCCCTACTGTGGTTGGTGTTCTTGCTTCTGATTGAAAGTAGTTTTTCATTACACTCCCTGTTGCAGTTGTTGGTCGTATTGTATGTAAAGAAGTTATTAAAAACGTCTGTACGCGCGACTTGAATATCTTACAAATGTGCACGTAGGGCAGACAGTAAGTAGTATAACCTGTTCATGAAGCCAGTTTGCACCTTTGCAGGTGGTAACACATTAAACTGGTCTGGGCTTACTGATATTTACTTGGGTGACATCGTATAATCCAAAGAATCTTCTACGTAGATACCGTATGTGCACATGTATAACACTCGCCCAACTGCATATATCACATACCATATATCGAGATCGATCGTCGCAATTTGTGGCTGTTTATCAATGGTCTATGATGCATGCTTGAAATTATATGGACAATTAAAAGCCTACACCTTGATCTGTCAAAGATTTATGCTACCATTACTTGAGTTTATGCTGTTTCGCACGTGTTTGCAAGTTATACAGATACAGACGGCAATTACAAGCACAACAATTTCGTACCATCTTTGCCAAGAGGAATGAAGCACTACTGTGTTATTTGACATGTAAGGCAAAGTTAATGTGATCTGTATCATATTGACCAACAGCATGTTGGCGTTGATCTGCTTCTTTCCCGGGTTTAAATGTGTGTAAACATTAAAATGAGAAATGTAGCCCCTTTCTCACTCACCCATTTTCGCTACGGGTTTGCACATAGTTACAGCACCGATTACAAAAGCTTTCAATAATGTTTGTTGAAAACAAATGCTATTTAGTCTTTATTATTGTATCCCTAAATGCAAAAGCGAAAAACAACCCATTAAACTGTCATGTTAAAAAACGTATTTCAACTTTCCAAATAAGCTTTGTTGATAGAGACGCCACACACTTTTGAGTTTTGGAGTCGGTAAAAGCAGTTTGGCTAAAACAATTTAAGGTATAAATCATATAAATATCACTATATATATATATATATATATATATATATATATATATATATATATATATATATATATATATATATATATATATATATATATATATATAAACCACATATATCTTTATAAAATCTAAAGAGGAATTCATAGAGTGTACACGTTGCAACTTGCGAGAATATTTTATAGTATATAGCCTTAATTTGATGAACGTAATCCTCAAGCGTGACCATCATCATTACAGTCACGCCCTAGAGGTATACCATACATAGTAAACTCTGCATGTTACATATCCTTGGTAAATCACGTTGTATAACATTCCTAATTTTATATTCATCACAGCGTTGTGAGCTTATTAAACAGTTATCGTGACGTTGAACTGGTAGTAAAAAGATCAATTTATTATTTACTAAGCGCAATATATCGATTCATTAATTAAATATTTTGAAGAGGTGCCTTGGGATGTTCAATTTTAACCTATTCGCCATATTGAGAAGTGTTGTTAAATATTGTCTGCACGTTTAACTAGTACCCTGTTTTCAGGTGAAAGAACGCGTGAGATTAAGAATGCACGGAACAAATTATTTGGAATTGTTAAAGTGGACATTGTGTAATGTAACTTTTAACACGAACACACCATTTTACCATTAAAAAAAACAAATCTGAAAAGCACTCTAAAATATCTGTGTAATCCAACAGATACAATCTAAAAATTCAACATACGAAACGGAACTTTCAGCACAATCAATTATGATTCAACATATTCAATTGAAACCCTCGACAAATGACATTAAAATTTCAACAACCGCTGGGTACCGTAATTCAGAAGATACAATCTAGAAACTCGACATTGGACATCGAATTTTCAACAAGTGATGTGTAATTAAACAGATGAAATCTAAAAACTCAAAATATAAAATGGAACTTTCAGCACGAACTCTTTGAACCAATACGTAAATAGAGAATTCTCGACGTATGACACTGAAATTTCAACCACCGTTATGTAATTGAAACGACACAATCTAAAACCTCGACATAGATAATATAACTTTCAACCACTACTGTTTAAACTCAATAGAAACAATAAAAAAAAGTCTCGACCGAGAAAATGGACAAGCATTTTCGATGCAACACGTGAAATTGGAATTCTGGACATATAACATTAACTAGCTCTTGTGTTGAGATTCAACTGGGTGGGGAAAAAAGAGATTAATCGATTTCTCTGGAGAAAAAAGCCCGGGCTATATAACTTGAGAAGAGGACCAGAATTTACAGGATGCGTCGTACTCTTTCTAGCCTCTTTAAGGCATCTTCGAGCCAACTACGGGGTACCATGAGCCCATCTTTCAATCTGCATTTGTTCGAGTTGTTTTGTTGTTTGTTTATTGTTCTTTGTTTTTTCCCTGTGTGTATGCTTGGGGATGGTTGGGGGCTTCACTAACTGGTGCGCTGTTAGTCACTTTCGGGGCATATAGAAACAAAAAGGTTACGCCATTCATTCATCTAGTGTATACCAATGTATATTCAGTTGGATGAATCAGACGATAAACAGAGCACAATCGTTTCTACAACATTGAGAGGGCTAATTAAAAAAATGTTTCTTATGTAGCTTGGACGATCAACTGAGGAATTCCCTAATATTGTTACATTTCCTTTTTGCAATCGATAGAAGACAAAATAACACATTCCAAACAAGTACATGTGTGTGATTCTTTTTTATAATAGTTTTTAAGTAGCTTTAACAACGTTTTAGCCATATCTGTACGATGTCTGCAGTGAGACAGTTTATATTGATGTCGAGCATTGGGGCATCATGCTGTATACATATAGCATTATTGCGCATCCAGTCACAATATCCTGTCACCAGGTCCATCAGTCCTAACACAAACTTCGTATTGCTGACCGACAAGCTAGGCAACTGCTTGTACCATTTGTATAAGAGTCTTTGACATGATTCGGCAAATGTTCGAACCTCCCGCATCCTAGGCATTCACTCTAACAACTAGGTCACCAGAGCGGTCTGTACATTAATAAGTTTAATGCTGTCAAATTTACTTTTTTGTATGACGATGGCAATACATTTACCAAAACAGCAATATATTTTCATTCTCCACCAGATATACTAGCCACCAGATAAAGCCCATCATGCCCTGAAAAAAATGGCCTTGAACAATCAGTTTACTTTATTAAAATTGCTTTGAACTTTAACAAACTGATTAAAATCGGATCTCCAGTGTCCTACGTTAAGATCTGACAGCGACCGCAAAGTGGTCATGTTTTGGTGACCTTTGTATTAGCCATTGGAAATGTATCTTTCAAAAATGTGAAAGTGAATCAGATCGTTTGGTATACATGGATGCTCTCAGCTACACTGCGCAGTCTCCAAAAAGCGAAGCTATAAGTCTTCAGCTAATTGGCTGATAAAATTAGCGTTTATCGTAATAATAACTGGTTCAAAATAATTGTGATTAAGTAACAAAAAATATATAGATCTCACAGCATTAGCAAATCGTTATTCATTTTCAGAGTCACTTCAAACACCGAAGAGAAGAATCAAGGAGTCAGTCGTGAATTTTAATATATGTCAATATCTAATTTCATATGAGCGTTTTGTTCCTTTGTAAGCAGTGCTGATTACCCATTTAGCACATAGGGCACCGGTTAGCTCAACAAGGGCACCATACAAATTTCAAATCAGTTGTCTGTGACAAAAAAAACAACTCGTTATATATAACCATTTTGATTTGCATGTACGAGTATTTTGAGTTGGAAAGATGGCAACACTGGTATTTTCCCACCTTTCTTAGGTTTCAATACTTTTTTTTACTTTCACATTGGGGGTGGGGTGGGTGGAGGGCGGCACCGTAATATTTTCAGCGCTTAAAGTCCTGTTAGGCCTTAGTCCGGCACTTTCAGTACGACCCGCTTCAAACTACAAGAAAGGGGAGGATGTTTGCCAATTTATTACATTGTAGATCTCAATCTATCATTGGTCA
Source organism: Unio pictorum (assembly GCA_030141615.1). Taxonomy (NCBI): domain Eukaryota; kingdom Metazoa; phylum Mollusca; class Bivalvia; order Unionida; family Unionidae; genus Unio; species Unio pictorum. The sequence continues at coordinate 9,852,286 of JARLTB010000203.1, forward strand.
ATGCAACGGTAGATCTTAGTAGAACCTCGGTTTAATAATAATGAGGACTTTGTATAGCGCCTAATCTTTAAAGGCTCTAAGCGCTTTACACCATCAGTAATGATATGACTACACTACAGAACAACCAATTACAAAAACAATGAAATTGAAAAACATAAAAACATGCTGAAAATATATAAGATACAAAACATGATTAGGTCGCTAAGTTTGTCCCTGCAGTCGAAACAGGTGAGTCTTGAAAGCACTCTTAAAAGGGATCACTGTGTGTCTTTGTGTCTAATTTCAATGGGTAATTCGTTCCACATCGCCGGGCCCTGGTATGCAAACGAACGTTGTCCATATGACTTTGTTTTCACCTTAGGAACAATGAGTATACGATTATCAGAAGAAGAACGTAAGGATCTAGCTGGTGTATACAAATGGGTGAGGCTGGATAGGTATGTTGGACTGGAGTCTGTCATTGAAATATAGCATAGAGAACAAATTTTGTGTTTGATTCTGTATCGAATTGATAGCCAGTGTAGGGTACAGAGCAGTGGTGAGCTGAAATAACTGGACTGCATTGTTTCATGAAGTGCAACCAATCCGGGAAATTGGTGGTGGTCTTTTAAAAAATGTTTTAGTGCAGTAGAATCAAAGGTATTATGACAAATAAAACTACTCCATTTGTGAGATCAAAGTGATCTTGACAGTTAAACTATTGAGAAAATATTAAATAAATACTTTTTCTATCATCAAGAGCGACACTGCGCTGAAATCGCTCAGATCATTAAGACCTAGGCCTTTGATCTTCACACCCCAAATCAACAGGCTTCCCATAGTCCCTACAGGACAGCCCTCTTGCAAAGTTAGGTAAATGTAAAATGAATCCAAATTTGTATTGTTTCACATACAGCATTATATGGTCGGTTAAAATCACCTTGCTCTTTCACTTTTTCGGCCTTAATCAAAGATCGTTGTCTCCTACAGAACGACCTACTTGCAAATCCTGGTGAACTTGCAAATTCTGGTGAAGGTAAATGAGTCAAAACTTCAGTTATCGCTCGGAAAACTAATTTATTCACAACGTGGATTTTGCGGTGATCGATGCGCACGATGTCAATATTACTATTCTATCCACATGGGCGATTTTATTTATTTAATCTATCATGTATACACTTTCCAATACATTCTTTTTAATGTTGCTTGTTATTTGTGAACATATTTAGGAAGGTATAGTTTCAATATCGCAAAGCTTGAAACAATCAAGCATGAAGTTTTTATTACAAGATATATTACAGATGTACATTCATGCATTATATATATATATATATATATATATATATATATATATATATATATATATATATATATATATACACGTTTAAATTATATGTCGACTATTAAGGAAAAGAACAGTTTTCACTTGCTTAAAAATCGAGTCAAACTGCAAAATGCACAAATTCATATATACCATCGAATAATGCACTGGCAGATCTGGGTTTGTGCAGTTTGTTAGAGTAATCAGTAGAACATAGACCGTGATCAGGAGATGCACTATGCTATGACAGATCGTGATCTTTATTGTTTGCCGTTTGATTCACCTGATACGAGAATATATATGTGAATGAAGACTGTCGATCACTCTGAGATTAACGCAGTTGATTATAGAAAAACAGTCCGCGAAAGATATGCTTCATGTAGATGTCACTGTACCAGTGCAGTGTACTGATAGTAATTATTGTTCCCTCTTTCTCCACATCAGACAGATGTCAATGACTCTTCATGTCATGTAAACTTTGAAAATTTTACGTAAATATAATAATGACACTTGATTTTTACCAATAATTGCTGTATGACTAAAACACACAGTTAAGAAACAGTATTATAGACACAACGGTAATTCCATTTAAATCATATTATCTTTATTTGTTGGTAGGGGTCTTTCTGGAACGGTTGCAAAACTGAATCAGTTTTCAACTTTGCTATCTTACAGAAATACCAGCAGCTGATCTCCGTAAAAGTTTAACGTTTTATTTTTGAATTATTGTACTGCTTTCAAACGAAATTCTGAGCAGAACAACATACACTCCTGAAAATGTCCAAGAAAGATATCCTGGGAAATTTAACAAGCATTTACAACTGTGCGCATTGCTGATATCGTAATGAAAAGCCTTTAGGCTTTTTTGGTGCAAAGTTTTTTTCAGTATATTAATCGCTGTTGCTGTTCAGACATGCATGTAAATTTTGAGCCCATATAGTATTTTGATTTTTTTTTTGTATACACAAATGTCGCTATATAAATAGACAGGAAAAGCATAAATGACGGGTGAATTAATAGAACATGTTATTCACTTCATCTGAATAGAAAAAGAAGAAATCTATTTTAAAGTCACTATTATTTGTGTTAAAGGCACTCGTTTTATTATCACCAATGCGTACCCAACTTTGATCTAATTTAAAATCAATCCACGGCTGTTCAAGACCTTGCTAAAAAAAATTGGAGGTAGAACTTACAGCATAGACCCAGATCCACCAACGAATTATGCGACTGAAATCGGTGGGGATGGGGGGGGGGTATTTTGCTTCTATGACCTTCATACACAAATGCATACGGTGTATTAAATTTTTATTCTTATTTGCCGGGTAGGCTTTCATGGTCGTCGTCTTCCTTGACGAGTGTTACAAAAAATAGATGACTGAAGCAAAGAACACGTTCAATGTCTGAAGCCCCCTTTGCTGCAACGTAAAGTATCTGTAGGTTAGCTAGGTGAAAACTGAATAATTCAAAACCATATTTTCCTTTAGCTCTTTAAAAACAGCACGTGGTTTTTGCACATAAATAACGTTTATACATTTTGTCATAACGGTGACAGCGTCTATTATTTGCGACTCATTTAGACTTTAGATGAGAAAATTATAAATGAGTTAATTTATTATCTACTATTATTGATGTTGACGTTTCACGTTCTATTCTGGAATGAGATTTCCAACAAAATATCGTTGACGACGACCTTGGGAAATTCTTTAACTCATTAAACACTCTTTTTGAAAGGCCCGCTGTTTTATTACTGTGATATGTTAAGCATGTTAACTCGAATATAAAAGAAAACTTAATTTGTGGAAATCTTTTCTGAAATCATTGAAATACGTTTGTATAGACGTATTGACTATGACGAAAACGTGTAATCCAGGCATTATATTTTGATATTTAGGTCCAAATCCTGTTATATAATGTTTCTGATTGGTCCATATAATCTACTAAAGTTTTTAGTCGGTTCGTGATGGGTAGGGTTATAATAATAATATGCACTCAAGGGAGTCTTTCAATAGCTAGTGTTCGATACTACACTCTCGAAATATGTTTAACGTTTACAAACTAATTAAGCGCAAGGATGGGACCTTTTATCAATTAGTGATCTTTAGCATTTGCGTTTAAAAACAATAATTTGAGTAAGTAATAATATTATGTGGCTAAGAATATCGTATATAATGGAGATGTTAAAAGTTTTTAATTAATCCTGAGTATTTATTTTACCTTCATGAATTGATTGAGCTCTCCCACAAAAAGTATACATAGAGATACAAAAATACGAAACTAAAGTTGAAATATGGAGGTTATAAAGATAGATCATATGGACAATGTGCACCGTTGTAATGAGTGAAATAGAAATATATTCCATTATTACAGTCATTTGCTATGTGTATTATTAATGTAGCTTTAACAAGCTGTCTTCCGTGTGACACTTTATAATGATATCTAGCATTGGGGCATCATGCCCAACCCAGTCGCATTATCCCGACACCAGGTCAACCAGCCCCAACACTGACCTTTTAATGCTGAGCGTCAAGCGAGGCAGCTGTTAGTACCATTTTTGTAAGTCATTGGTAAGAGATATGTATGTATGTATGTATGTATGTATGTATGTATGTATGTATGTATGTATGTATGTATGTATGTATGTATGTATGTATGTATGTATGGATGGATGGATGGATGGATGGATGAATGGATGGATCTATGTTTCCATCTGTATCAGATACGTAGTAGTGAGGTAGTGTGGGAACAAGTGGCAGTAATAAGAATATGTTGTTGTAGAAGTGGTAGTTTTAATATATAAAGTCCATTAGTAAATGTGGTAATGCTGTAATAAAATAGTAGCACCAGTGCCAATGGTAGCTTTATTATTAAGAATAGTAGCAGTGGTAAGATTGTGAATACGAGAATGTAAAGAAGGGGCAAATCTCTTCCTTCAGACTTAGGTAGGACTGTCTTGGGGATGTGTCTGCAAAATAATCGGTTGTTCAGCTATATGGTCTCAATTACGAGTACCTGGTTTACACTAGTTATCCAAACATGCAATTCATTTTGTTTATAGTTCTAAAATTTCACCAGAAAATGATCAAATATAAGACATTTCAAACCTTGAAACAACCATATATAAAGTACACATAAGCATATTTTAAGTGTTTTCGTGTGTCAAAACAAATACCACCAGAACTTCGCACTGCCATTTCCATCCAATCGTGAAATAACCTCTGAAGGACCCACAGATCTGTGTTGATTATGATGGACAGTATGGGTATGATCTCACCTGTTCATTAAATCCTTCACTCGTTGAGACAAAACTGATAACATCACATCAGTATGTCATTTTCTTGTATTTCTCGCGGCTCTTGACTTGCTGTCGGCTGAAGGGTCCTCTTGGTGTTATGTACAGCAAGTCATGCTTGCCAACTTGTAAATCTACATGGAATAACATAACCCTACCAACTATCACAATTTCGACTTTCGTTGTTCAATCAAATTCAGCAACCACACAGATACTTCAGCTCATTCAAACGTTTCGTTTAGTTTGCTCGTGTGGCTCCAGTTAAAAGTCCGTTATATAACTTGAACGTATACTTAATAGCAACTCTCTCTCTCTCTCTCTCTCTCTCTCTCTCTCTCTCTCTCTCTATATATATATATATATATATATATATATATATATATATATATATATATATATATATATATATACACACACACACACACTTGGATTTTGCATTGTTTGTTATGCTAATGTTAATTACATAGGTATCGCTATCTCTGCTTTAGCGATAGGTCAATTTTTAACATGCATTACAGCTGACAAGTAATATCTTTGACTCCAGGTTTTTGTATACTGTAATTAAATTTTAATTAACACTGTCACGACCTTAGAGGTTCGATGATCAATCTACGTTTAGCGGGCTGTCACTAAATATTAAAATCCACACTACATTATGTACACAGTGAAATAAGCTTTTCTAGCCATTATTTAAAATAAAATTTTTTTAAACATATTAGTAAAGAAATTATATTGATATGGAGAAAAACAAAACTTTCATTCAACTAGCGTGTCATTCAAATTTAGTAGAAGGCGCGGTCATTTTAGATCTTGCGATAGGATAGGATTACTTCGATGGTTTATATAGACGGTGCCTGTTTAAGATGTAACTTCGCTACACGAGATATCACGATGTGTCTTTTAAACTGGTAGATCATTGGTTGAACTGCGCATTTTAGATTTGGGATTCTTAAACCTGGACTCAGTGACACCAATATAAGTCTTAAGATAAGACAAGACTTACGATATCTGATTGGTCAACTATAAGTCAGGATTAAATTTAAGTCAATCAGATCTCTGGATTCTAACTTAAATTTGTATATACTCATGTTCTGCGGTTGAAAATTGGGCCAGGTCTGAATTGATTTGATTACACGGTACTTTCTATCAAAGACTTGATTCATTGTACAAGTCGCACCAAGTTCACTAAGTTCTTTTCAGGTGTGATCCACAATTCTTCTCCACACCTTGCACTCTCATTAATCGCTATATCAGCTAACGTACAAATTATGCCATTACAGCAACAGCACATTTTAAAAATGTATATAGCTCTTTAGCTAGAAGATAAATAACAATGACAAATAGTTCCCAGTCGTGTTTCTGAAGAAAAAAAAGCCTTTATCAATTTACAATGCCGAGCTGTCAGAGGATTCTCTGTGCAAGGTTGTGGAGTGTAAATTTGACATTCTTGTGCATAATTCAAGACAAACTTCTTTCAGATCCTGAACACAAACGTGCAGTCTTTACCCCAAAGTAACTTTGAGCGTAATGCAAACAAAGATTGTGTTGTATTCCATTATAAGTTACTCATCTAGATTCAGGTATAAGACTTGTTATTACACATTAAAGTCAAAGTTTGTATTTCAGTGTTATTTAGAAAAAGAAAAACTTTTCAAAATTTTCAACACAATTTTCGCTTGATTTGACATCAATAATAAGTATTTTAGCCCTCATAAGAACGATAGCATGGAGTTACAATTACATGTAATGAATTTAAATTTAAAAACAATAAGGGGGGGGGAATGATCATGTTAATATTTGCAGCCTTTGTATTGAGATGGTATGAAGACATTATGATAAATTCGTAAACACTAAGAATTTTCTATCACAAAAATGAAGAACATTTAATTCAATATCTGACGGCAGCCATGTTTAAGTTCCACCAATCAAGATATAACCACTTTTGGCATTATAAACCTTAAATGGAAAAAAGTAAACATTGGTTGCCGCCCAATTAATTCAAACGTTAAATAAAATCTGTTTATCTTATGACTAAAATACGACTAAACCATGATGTGCCTGCAGCGGAAGGGCAAAGTAAGCATAAAACGATGTTATTTCTACATGCAGTGAAACCCTTTAATATCATCCTTATTATTTTAGTAAACAGAAGCCTATCTTCTCTTAGTCTCGGGGTTCCTCTGACCCTTGCTACACCATTTTGGATATTTGGACAGTTAGGTTGGGGTGTAGTTTTGGTTTTCAGAGTTTAATATTGTCAGAGGTATTTCTACTTTCCGATAGGAAATGGACTCTGGCCCTACACCCCAACATAAATGTCCAAATATCAAAAACGTGATAGCAAGGGACAGAGGAACCTCGGACTAATCTACTCTGAAAACTAAAACAAATGTTCTGCCCCAAATTTAAATTGTGCACTGCCCCATCCCCTTGAGCCTTTGACATTCCGAAAAATCTTGATATAGTAGTCCACAAATAGCCCGTGGTCATCCACTATGACACGTCTGACACCAACTGAGCCAGATTAGCGAATATTGCTGTAGGCTAATCAGCGAGTCCAAAGAACTGTCCAACAGACAAGCGAAGTTGAAACAATACTTGACGTGCACGACATGGCTGACAATAAACTCATCCAAAGTATTTGCATGTAAAAGATAGGTAAGGTTCCAAGGTAGATTAATAATATATACACTTGCGGAATATGAATCTTTTTGGCAAAATTAAGTTTGTCTTTATCGTATTTAATTGCGATTGATACTATTCGTTTGTATCAATGATCAATAAATATTTTGTTAAAACGTAATACTCATGGTTTACTAACAAGGCACGCGGCTAAGCAGTATTTTAAAAGGCAGATTCACTCAGCTGAGTTTGGAGGGGAAAACGTCATAACATGTGCGTACTTAGATAACCGCAAATAGTATTATTTGATTTTATTTGCACGAGATGTTAGAACCGGCTCAAGTCACAAGCGCTTTCATTGTTTCACGCGCGTGAACAAACTTGTTTATCTTCCTCTCTCAAATGGTATTTTAAAAAAAAAACTTCATATATATATATATATATATATATATATATATATATATATATATATATATATAAAGCCTCATTTTCCTTAAACCACCCAAAACCGAAGCTTCAATTTGGTCCTGTTGATATTTTCTAGGTGTTTCAATTTATATACACAATGATTAAAAACATGAAAAGCTAATTCCGTGGATGAACTCCACAGTGTTTGACTCGCATTGCAAGGGTCACCGGTTCGATAACCACCTAGGCCAGTCTGGGTTGGTAGCCTCAGTGAGTACTGAGGCATTTGTTTCCATTTGCCCTGCCTCATATATTTAAAAGCGCTATTAAAAATATCCAGCAAATTATTAGCTTGCGTTATGTATATCTATCAGTCAGTAGAATACTCGAGATGTAAATACGCCTTCAGCCGAAATTGTAGCGAAAATATGTATTCAACAGACCTCAGTCGATTATGTGATACATTATTTGACCAACCTTCATATCGAACGCGACAGACACATTGCGTACCGCCACCGATTAAAATGCGTACCGCTATCAGCAGAATTCTGTTCTTGTTATCATTTTGATCGAACGCAAATAGCGTTAACGACACAGTAATTGACACTGCCATGTGTATACATCAAAACATTCAAATAGATCTGGAATTTGCGACCTGTAGCCCATGTAATTACATTGAAATGAATAGCATTTTACAGAACTTTCGTGAACAGTTTGTATAGAATACAAATAAATGAAAAGCCCCTTCTTCATGAAAGCATTGCAAAGGAGAATGCCGCATTTAATTAATTGTAAAAAAAAAAAAATCATTTTCCCAACTCAATTGCATTGAAATGAACCCGTGCATGTATGTCAACTCAAATTAAACACACAAAAAGTAAAATATATATATTCTCTGGACCCATTTGAAAGTTTTACATAACAAACACAGACACAAAATAAGTCGTGCTCACTTAACGTGGGCCCAACGTCGAAGTTCCTCACGGTCTGCTACGAAGTTAAATACGTATAATTTACTGGGGTGGAAAATGGGCATGTATTACAACCATTTAGTAAATTTTTGGTTGGACCCAGAGCCGGTTTAAGGTCTTCTCGGGCATACAGGTAACAAGAGGGAAGGTCGCTGACGTGTTACTTCAACACAGAACGGATGGCCAACAAAAAATATAGCTTTATTTAATAGCTAAATGGTAACCCGGCTCTTGCTGGACCAGTAGCCTGAACTGTAAGAAACAGACTTTCGCTCATAATGTACTATGTACAACTAGTTTAACGTCTGCTGAGAAGACAGATCGCCTTAGTAAAATTCTTCATTCTTTATATATATGTTAATGTTCCAGTACCATTCTATATCAGAAGGAGTTATATTTAGAGCCGTATATGCTTTGTTATAAGTCGAGTCCAATCGCAAGATTAGGACCTTAGTTGTTTGCAGTTGGACTCGATTTATAAGCGAGTACATACGGTCATTCTTAAGAATATAAAGAGCATCAACTGCCATTGTAGCCTGCCCTCCGCCGTGTAAGTTAGAATTCCAGAGCATTGAACCTACCGGGCATATTTGACCTGGGTCACCTACTGACCAGTACCAACAAGGTCTGGGTGACATTTTGACACGTAGCAAGAAATCTAGCTGGCGAATCAATTTTCGATGTTCCGCCATGTTCCCTGACAATAGTATTCTTGCATAACAACTCTAGAATTCGAATTAGATCGGAAGGCTTTGACTTCTGAACAAAGCCATAGCTTTGTCGCCACGTAGTAAAGGTCTGCTCTGTCTTAGCTATACTAATTCCCAAGACTGCTCATTCAGACCCTTTGAACAAAATGTCAAAGGACCCCAAATGCATCATGCTGCAGGGGCGTCATTTTCATTTTTTCGGGGGAATGGAGGGAAACAAAACTTGACGGGTTTGTAAATCTTTGTACATCAGCTACATCAATTTTACAGCATATGCAAATGCCTCCTCAAATGATGTCCCTGCTATGCTGTCGTGTTTTATTTATGAGAATTAAAATGTACATCAAACGACATAGGTTCAAACATTATGTATAACTTGTATAATGTATCCTCCGTTGCTGTTAGTTTTACATGATAGTGGCACCACAAGCCCTACGTTTTTGAGCGATTTCTTTATGTAGAGTGTCATCGCGTACGTCAATGGAAATGATCAAATGAATAAACTATAAACAAACGTGTACAAACATTGCAGAATGCGATCGTTTCATATCTTTTTAATCAGTACAGTAATGCCATATGAAAACCTACGTGCAGGAGGGACGTATTGCTTTAACTTAAGGCCTTGTAGGGTTTCGGGAATTTTGTAAATGGCGTCATGAAAATAGAATTCAGAAGGGGAAAAAAAAAGATATGGCTTGTATTTTTTAGACTTGTTGTTTTCAGCACATTTCCTGTTTGACCAAAAAGAGAGTGATACTCCGAGGAAGATGTATAGGTCATTGATTACCGGTCAAATCTTCAGACTTAATACGTGTTAAAATGTGAAATGTGTAGTAAATTGTGCAACGAGTTCCGTCTTAATAGTTAAATTTGAACAATGGGTAAGGCACTTAAAAAGATGATTCTGTTTTAGCGAAAATTACCAGTTTTTTTTTAAATTAAACGGCCATTTACAAAAAGTCGTGTTAATTAGCAATGCGGTATTTTCTTTTAAAACTTTGTTTTTTTTTGTCAGTCAATCCACTTCATTACTTAATGTTTTAAGGACAGTACATATATATCAATTACTACGACTTCGTTAACTGGTAACTCAGTCTTGATTGTGTTTGCGATGTAAGGGCTCAATATTTATTTTTCGGGTTAGTGGAAGCGGAGGGATGGGAAAAGTTTTTAAGACAACCCCCACCCCCTAGCGCCCTCCATTGACTGCAGATTGAATGGTCTGTCGTATATGTCGGAGTCAGACTTGAATGAAATTGTCACAGACTCATATATTTCTTATGCACAATCTACGGCAAACGACGCTTTTAGTTGTAAAATTAAAAATGTATATCCATTTTGATATTACAGTAATAACGAGCCACAACGGGGTATGAAATCGCAATATTGTCCGACATTTACGTCGTTCAAGGAGTTTCCTATTTTTGCGATGGGCTGCCTTAGGATTGACCGTCATCATCTGGACAAATTTAGAAGCAGTTCATGCTAGAATTATTTGTGTAAATTTTCCCATGTCCGTTGTGCATTCGTCTACAAATTTAATTTCATATATGAATAATTTAGTAACTTTACTATTTTCTATGTCTGACCAACAACATTTGTACATATTTTGAAAACCTTTTACACCTGAAAACTTTCAAATTCTGTCAACGTCTTTTGAGTAGTTAGTATGTCAAAGTTTTTTTCCCCTATTTTTAGTAATGGCTGCCATATTTCATAAGGGATTGGAATCATTTGAACAAATTTAAAAGACCATATTGCAAGCATTGTCTATAATAAAACTGGTACAATTCCGTCAAACTGTTTAGTTCTTTAAAAGTTTGCCTCTATTGCGATACTAGAGGCATCAATTGAACAAGTCTGAAAGTCATAGATGCCCGACTGCTCATGGCAAGATCATTAGCTAATTGGTAAATGGTTGTTGTAAACAACTGAACAGTTGACTCACAAAGGACCACACCATAAGCTTATTTGGCACTACAACCAGAATAGCTAATAAAAAATCCGCAACTTTTAAGGTAAAACACATTAAACAATGATCTCGAGATGTAGCGACTTCAATGTGCACTTGTGGATCAATGTTTGCTCATGTTCTTACAAAAGCTGCAGGGGCCCAGAGTGGCCGAAAGCGCTCTCCGTTACGGATCACTGCCATCTCACCTTTGTCTGCCTGGTTTCGAGTCTAAGATTCGGCTAATGTAGTTATATGAGAAAGCTTGCCAGTAGCTTCCCGTGGGTCGGTGGTTCTTCCCGTGGGTTTTCCAGGGTGCTTCCTCCACCAATAATACTGGCCACCATGTATAGCCTATCTTTTAGTGAAAAATGGCGTTAAACCCTACAACAACAACGAAAGCTGCAATCCAACTAAGGACATGTGAATTCTTCAAGCATTTTAATATCAGAACATACAAGTGGATTTTTAGGCACACATTATTTTATATATGACATAGACAATACTTTTAGATGCATAAGAATTCTACTTTTTTCTTCTTCATATGAATGTCACACACTATACTTCTCATTATGTTGACTGGTATTTTCATTTTGACCATTATTTCCTAGTAAGCAAACCAGGGTAAAGAATGAAAATTCTAGTTGAAGTTAACCGTGTTTGTATGATGATGCGTGTTCTTTGCAAAGCTATGTCAGAATGCATGTATAGAGATTTTGCAATTGTGCATGCATGTGCAAAAGAAAACACCATGTATAATTGAAAAGTACAAGCGAAAGACACATGTATGGTTGGTTATTCACAACATTTATTGACCCAAGAAGGAACTCTCCACATCAATGGTGGCAGAGCCCAATCCCGGTGACAAGTGGTATCTAGTACAGTCTTAATATATGGATATACATTCACAGATACACTGCTGAAGAATCAATGTTAAGTCTGTTTCCACACGTCCCTTTTCAACCACCCATGCTAGAAGAGATTTGTTTAGAAAAGATTGCTCAGCAATGAAACGGAAACAAATTAATGTGCCAATTTTGATTTATGTTTAATCTGAATGACCCTTCACAGCATTTTTGTTTCTGTATGGTTTATATATTTTTAAATATTATTTCCAATTTTTAAAATTAACCACACCCCACCTTTCAAATCAATCTGGGCCTGTAAATAGCTTTCATTTTAAAGTTGCTTCCATGACAAGTTATAGGTGCTGAGAGAAAACTGGTTCAAATTTGGTAACTGGTATAGTAGTGATACCATGATAAAATTAAATGTACTGAATATACACATTAAAAGTTTAATCAAACTGCACAAACCAAGATCGACCTTCACATAATGTGATGGCATATCAAGTTTTTGCAGTTGGTCTCAACTCGTAAGTACAGGCAGTACATTCAAACTGCACACAGCAGCTTTTACAGAAGACAGTAAGTGGGTACAGACTTCTTTGATTTAACCGCATGCCTGGGAAGTTAGTGATACTACTATGCAAACATCACATCTGACCAAAATCTAGTAATTTAAAAATGACAGCATGAAATGGACATTCCATGGAGTCCAATTCAATATGCCAGCATTTCCTACTTGGCTGGTAGAGTGTTAACAATGTTCTACCAAAGCATCTTGAACGATTATCATGTACTTCTAATTCTACCATGCAGTTTACTTTAAACAATGCATGCCTGCAATATATTGCAGTTTCTGATGAACATTTTCAACCTCAAATTATTATATATACATATATGCTTACAACAAGAGTCAAACTGCAAATAACCGAGCTCCTGCTCTGCTTTGTCATAATTACGTTGCAGGTTAAGGTGTATGCTGTTTATTGTACTAATTACTCCTATAAGAACTGCAAAGACCCAGAGCTACCATCACATAATACTCAGCAGATTTGGGTCTGTGCAATTTGCAGTTGGCCTAGTCTCATAAGCATGTACATACAACATACACTAATTTTTTCTAAAGTTAATCATTGTATGGGTGACTACAAAGGTTGTTACAAACAATACATGTCAACATAGATCATCTGCAATGAATATTGTAGCATTTTGAGGCAACAAACCATGTAGTTTAATTAAAGGGTTTCTGCCAGAGATTTAAAAAAAGATTCCAGACCTTTTCCTGACCCAAAAATAAAAATTTCCATCCCACTTCAAGAGCTCCAAATCCACGTTTGTGTACTAAATCTTCTCCCAAATGCAAAAGAAGTCACATTATTGTTGTCCAATATGTTAACCAAAATACAACTTTTTCAAGACCTTTCAAGTCATTTAAAAAAAAAAAAAATCCTGACATTTTCATGACATAGAGAAGATGCTTTCAAATGTTAGGCCTTTTCCAAAATCTCAGACCCGCATGGCAACCCTCTAACTAACATTGATGTATTGTTACTTCACAGGAGAATATTAGTCTAAATTTATTCAGAGTATACTATATTTAGCTACCTTTGACAGGACTACATATAACAAACAGTGTAAACTATAAATTACAGAATTCAATATAAAACAACTTGAACCAGCGTTTTTTTCAACAAGATCATAAATAAGGTTGGTGATAATCTGTTGTATATACAAAGAAAAAAAAAATGAATGACAATCATGAAACAATGACAAAAAAGTAAATGGTTGCAAAATCAAAGACTCTTCTCAAGGTTTGGGGATCAAAATGCTAATGCACTATAGGGATGAAACAATAACTGATGCAACAGTAATTTTGTTATTTTGATAAACATGTTGACATAGAAGACAAAACTGACTCAAGACAACATATACCTATAAAGGTTCCTTTTAACTTCAATGACCCTTAAAAATTAGTAGCATTTGCCTCTTTTGTATGTGTATCAACATGTATTGTGACTTTCTACTGCAATATTGATGAATGCATGGCATTGTTTCCACCCCTAACGCAGAAAGATTTTTCTCCCATGGATTTATGAAAATTCTCCATTACTCTCACAAAAAAGCTGAACCAGAATAATCAAAAATAAAAAGTTTACATCTCCTTTTGATCATACCATCCGCTCACCATCACACTTCACTGTTGTGTAAAAACTAAGTTTATCACATTTCCCACGCAAAATGAACTCTACTGCAACAAAACAGTTCCACCTTGTACAGCTCAAGTGCTTGCCTGACAGAGAATGCTTAATTCTGCTCAAGCAACATTAGTCACTAATTCACTTAAATATTACAATCAAGATTCCACATAATGTAACTCCATGACAGGGTTACAAGCTACTTCCCTCAATAAGAGAGTAAGTATTTAGCAATTTATAATTCAACTGAAACCATGCCAATGAATGTAAACAATAAATTCAAATCTCATCTGATCAGATTGAAAATCAAGCTGCAAACAGGAAAGATATGGATTTGTCCCTGGATAATATGCAAACAGATTAGGGTCTGTGTTTATTGTTTTTCTTTAAATTTCCAATAAACTGCAATAAGCCGACTGGTTGCGAGCTGTATGTTGAGTATGACCCACCCCCCCAACCTAACAAGGGCATTCATTAACCTAAATAACACAAGTACACATGGATGGCAAAGCGAATGCAAGGTTGCCCTTCCACCAAGTTGAGCTTGGCAATAACCCTGATCTGCCAGAATATGTGCCTATGCTGTTCAGGCTTGATGCACAAATAAACACTGTTGAAATGAAACCATGTTTTACTAAGACTTATCTTCCACAGTCAGCCTAACTAATTAGAGATAGTCTTCTGCAAAGAAAGACTTAAACAGATGATCCAAGGACAGAACAGGTACATTATCCCATAGGGGCACAGCAACTGAAGACTGAGGATAGAGAAGCAATTTTGTAAATTTCTGATTAAATATTTGATGGTCAAAACGTGGACGATTGTACTGCAAACAAATCACTAACTAAATTCTTGAAAGACAGTTACACTTTCAGACCACACACTGTCAAACATCTTGCAACCATTCCTTCCTCCCAAAAATCCAGCTGACAGTTGCCTACAGAAGCCATGTCTGACAAAAAACATTAAATATCTGGACATATCAAATAGCATTAACACCATATCCCCCACCCGATTCCCACTTCTGAATGAACTATAAAAATACCAACACAATGTTTTCTTTCAAAACTGCTCAAGATTTCTGTAACTGTAAGGCATGCACAGCAAAAAAGCGTTGTTGGACAAAAAAATTGTTTAAAAATGGCAAACTCGGAAAAAATATGTAGCTTATGTTGGCATCACAAATATTATCTATACATCAATTAACACTTAACAGATGACTAGATTTGTATACAGATCTGCAAGCGATGTTTGCAAGTTCTGCATACAGAATCGGGTCTGTTTGCATTGTTGTGTGCATGCTTTTCCAGGGTAACTTTAAAGACAATCAACTAATTGGGTGGAAAGTCACTTATGTTATTTTCATAATGAAATATGAATATTAACACTTGCTGATAACCGCATCATATGTCCTTGTTTTTCACACACCTCTAATTTCACCTTATTCCCGTCTCAAGTTACATCTCCCCACCCCATATTTTATAAATCTAAGACTTACTGCTTTTCTCGTGTTTCAGTTTGGCATTTTACAGCACAGCAACTTTAGGTCATTTTTGTATTAAAAAAATGCAATGACAAATGAGAATCTTGTCATAAACAGCCATGGACGAAAGAAAAAGCATATTGAAATTTTGCACTGGATCATAACAATGGTCCTGCTACAATACATGTAAGGAGAAAAAAAAGAGGCAGTTCACTTCAGCATTTTGTGTAAACAATTCAAGTACTGCAACCACTCCAAAATGTTTGATTGTTTTACCAGTTCCACTGGAGATAAATGAAATACACCACAGACACACACATACAAACACAAGATCAAAAATTTAAATTATTAATTACAGAATGTACATTCAACTGTATAGAAGTAATCAAATATAAATTATAAAATAACCCCTTTCTTGAAACTCAAGTCCAAAGACATGAATAGCAGTCATTTTCAGATTGCATAAAATAGTTAGGCTTTCATTCATCTAAATTAAAATTCAGTCAGATTTAAGAAAAGATCACCGTAATTAGTAATCGTGAAATAATTGATGGGCAGAGAGATTTGTTTTAGCACTTTATGAAAATAATGAAGCATTCTCACTCTCTACCAGTAATCTAAGAAACAAATTTATACAAACATGAACAAATAATAACAATTGATTCTTGCACAAACTTCACCAAAAATTGTCATTTATTTACAACATAACCCACAAAAGAGAAGTCCTTACTTCCTGTAAGGTACCCCAAAACAACATATAATCACATGGTAGATCATACATCATGGTCAACAGTTTTGAAATGAAATGTAACAAAAAAGTATTATCTTAGGGATGGAGTGGGAATAAAAATCTGTCGGCAGTGAATTTTAGCATTAAATTAACAATGAACAACGGTTGAATACATCAGTATAAATAACGGTACAACTTAATGATGTAGTGGTCCAATTAATGACAGATTTGACAATTTAAAGAATGGTGCAGCCACACACTCTAATCTGATGATGAACATGAAATGACTTTATGAAAATGTTGATAATGAAATTCATAAATATAATGGTGATGACGATGACAAGTGCTACGACTTCTGCTAAATTATAACTTCTGAACTATAACACCTGGTCTGTAAAAGTATTGTTGCTGGTGCACAGGACCATGTAACAAGTTTGTTGCAATTGGATATTTTTCGTGGAAATCATTCTGGCTTATCTGTGATGATAATGTTGGTCTGTCTTGAATATACTGAACAGGTGAGTCACGACCAGAACTTTCAGAACGAACGTCCTCCGCATCACTTGTTGTAATACTGCTTTCTTTCTCACTTTCCTCACTGTTTGGAATCACCCTGCTCACTTCCTCGTAATGAGTCTCATTAAGTGGAAGTTTGTCTCCTTCCAAGTGGCGAATAGCTTCAACAATTGTTTGCAGATTACGACGTGACATTGAAGACCTTGCTACCCCAGCATATTTGAAGGTTTCTGATTTGGGTGGTGGAGATGGGGGAAGCTGGTGATCAAGCTCAGCGTGAATTTCTTTTACCTGCTCATGCAAGGAATCCATAAACATCTATTAAAAAAAAAAAGAAGGAAATTGTTGGTAAAAATTCTTACCTTTAACTTGTATGTCAGCAAAACATAAAACACTATTAAAAAAATATAAAAATTGGACAAATGCAACTGTGTACTCTCCAAGGCCAATGTGTATTCTAGGTGCGGCTGTATGAAAAATGTTAATAAATGACAAATCTTTGCCTAATTCTGGATTGATTATATCTTGTTTCTTTAACCCTTAGATATTATAAAAGAAATGTATTTTCCTAATAACTGTCATGTCAAGTTTCAAGGCTCTATAGAAGTACTTTTGGAGACAGTGATAACAAGCCTTACTAACAGATAGATGTTTGACATGAAACCCTCCCATAAGCTCTTGCCTATTATCAGTAGAGCTAAAATGGGCTGCTGAAAAACACACAACACATCCCCCATTGTAAATGAAATGCTAATTTTAAAAAAAATCTTACAGTTTGTCTGCTTTCCTGTCCATTTGCTTGATCATGACCTTGGCTAAGACCTTCTTGCAATCTTTCTGGGTAAAGCTGTGCCTCTAGATGCCGAGCTTTATCTTCGAGCAACATGCGATGTCTCCGCTCACGATCTAGCTGATGTCGCAGGTCAATCATCTCTCGTCGAACTTCATCAATACTATAATCATCATAATCAGCTGCTATCCCCTCATCAGAAGATTCTGAAAACAACATCAAGACAGCTAATTTCAATTATCATGGCATATTGTGCAAGCCAAATTTAAACGGAGCCTTCAGCAGGAGGCAAAACTTGCCTGCACATACAATGACCCAATTATAAAAGGTATACATCCACTGATGATTACGTAGTAATATATGTCATTAAGGACAACTGACCATATTTTCATTGCAAATTTATTAAATAATACTATAATGACCTATCATGAGAAATCACGTGTCTTGAAAAACAATATTTTGACAGAAGCGTCAAGAACGCTTAAACTGTAATGCATTATACTCATTTTAACTGCAAAGATTTTTTTTAAAAATGGGACAGGGAAAACATGTCACAAAGAAGAACATCTTGTTTGGACTTTAACTCATTTTGCTACTCAATTGAGTTTGAATTAAAATGGGAAGTGCTGTTAATTACCAGTGTCCCTCTTTTTTCGCTTGGTTGGTGGTGATGACCCATAGAGACTCAACTCGCACTCTACCATATTGTTTTGACTACTCAATTCGCCCAGAAGACGTTTCAAGTGCTCATTCTGGGCGAGAAGTTTGGTTTTCTCTTGCTCTAACTTGTGGATATATTCCGTTGTCTGCTGAAGAATGGCAGCCTGAAAATAAAAATAAAATAGTGAAATCTTGTGGGGAAAATATTTATTGTTGGAATCAAACGATATAGCTCTCTTGACTAGTACAAAAGTCACTGGTCTGTAAAAGCAGCACAAACAGGTACTTCACAAGGATTTTTTTGAATTTGCAGGACTGCAGTGATACACGACCTAATGCCGGTTATCATAAAACAAATCTTTTAAAAGCACTATAACAAAAGTAAATATAGCCACTGCTATGGTCTACAGAAGTCTTGTCGGCAATATTTTGTTTCATTTCCTCATCAAAAAGAGTAGTCTGCCAAGGGGAACACTTTGGTGAAGATTTCATGGGCATCTGACCCAAGCTGCAAGTTTATATTTCTTTGATATTGACAGTGAACATTAGACTTGTATTATTAGCTTTACCTCCTGCATAGAATGAAAATATGCTGGAGTGACAGCACAAGAAACCTTACAAGTGGTCCCATATACCATAAAGCACCTAACATGTTTCTATCAATGTGGAAACTTGGTGACTGCCAATTATTTAGAGCCTAATAAAACATCATTGTCAGTTTAATTACATAGACCTGTTTGTTTGTTCTACACACTTCAATACCACATCAGATTCATTTAAGGACACTAAAATTCCATGCAGGAAAGACCCCCACCCCCACAGTGATAGTCTTCAGGTTCTTTTTTTCTGGGCTGAAGTTCCATCCCCAATCCAAATCTGTATATTGTTCGAAAGTTGACCTTAAAATTAAAAACCAAGGAGCTAGACTGTAGATTCAAATAAAAAGCGAAAACAAAAACAACTGTTTTGTTATTGTATTCCTAAGCATACAAAAAAAATCTGAAAGTATCGCTAGTAACAAAAATCTCTATCCATCATTCTATGGGAAAGAAGAAATATTTTTGTACGATATTGCTCAACAATTCCTTAACATAAAATCTACCCACTTTAGAAGAATACTAAATGCTTTATGAATCAATGTGAATCAGTGAAAACTCCCTCTTGAAAAAAAAAAAAGATGTACTTAACAAGATGAAAAAGTACTGGTAGGCTTAAGGATATAATCTGTTAATTTTCATACATTCAGTTGATATTTAAGTGCAATAAATAAGGAACCTTACATGAATCCCACCATAAAAAAAGTTTTCCTTCTATAAAAAAGTATCCAAATTTAGCCCATCACCTAAATGTTTCAAATTCTTATGGATACAAAATGTGTTATCGCCAATTAATTTTCTTCATCAAAATATTCAGACAAATTACATTTTTTTCAAGTGGGGAAACTATCCTCATTTTCTCAAGTTTTACAATTGACTCTGAAGACAAAGGTCACAGGCCCCACTTTAAAAATTCTGAAAACTTTCTGTGGGTGTCAAATTTAAAATGGTAAAGTTGCAATTTAAAACTACCACATACTTCACTTACCAATAGAGCTAATCATTTCAATTTGCACACACAAAAATGAAACCGACAAATACTAGCATTTTCCTGGTAAGAAAGCAATCAAAATGTTTCTATTTGTGCCAAGTGAAGTATGGCAGGACAGTTAAATAGAGCGTTATCAATTTTATAAAAGTCAGTAAATGTATTTTTGCAAATATTATGATCAACATTTATTTCCTATTTGCCAAAAGTTTCCTTATATATATATATATATATATATGGGACTTCCGGAAAGATGACCGCCATCGCTCAACTGCTCAAGATAGGCTCTTCCGATTTTGTGCTATATTTATGATATTTGTGCTTGTTCTCTATGCATTGGCTGTTCCTTGTTTTGGAAACGAGAACAATTAGAATTTTTCTCAGCTGTTTTGTCCCAATGTTAAGATGTCATTTGTTTTTTTAATAAACCGCCGTCACGTGACCACTTACAATACGACGAACCAACATTAATTGGATTAAATGACCACACCTTGGTTCTAGATACTACATTGCGCTCAAGAGTAAATGAACTGGGAATATATTCATCATTTCTTTAATGTAAACAGAAGCGAAAAAAGAAACATTCTTTCAAAGCTGGCCGGCGTAGAACAGGAAGAATTCCAGTTATCTCCCTTTTGCCCGTAATGGATAAACAACTTAAACATTCTGCAGTTAATTTTAATAACCTGGTTAAAGTTCCTCTTAAATTGTCAACCGTTGTGTCAACTGTCCCAGGGATACCACCGCGTATTGCATTATTCAACGCCGCTCAATCAGTAGGATCACCGGAAAAGCACACAGAAATTGTTAATTTTATCAACGACCAGAATATTGACATCTTCTTCCTGACAGAAACCTGGTTACATTCCGCAGGTGATGAATTTAAGTGTGCAGATTTAACACCCAGCGATTACTCCATCAAGTCGTTTCCCCGCAACTCTCGCGGAGGTGGAATTGCTGTAATTACAAAGAATTCCATGATCAAATGCCTTAAGTTCAACACAACCTTCAATTTTTGCCACATACCGTTTGAACTAATCCAAACAACGCTCACACTGGAACAAAGTCAGTCCATTTTTCTGTCTCTACCGTCCTCCTCCTAGTAGAAAAAACAAGCTGACTGAATCTCTCTTTTTGGAGCAGATTCCAAATCTTCTAGAGTATGAAAATTCGATAGGTGGTAACCTAATTATTGTTGGAGATTTCAACTTTCACTTTGACTGTCCTGGTAAACCATACATGTCAAAACTATTTTCAATCTTAAACAGTCAGTTAACCAACCTACCCATAAACTTGGTCACATGTTAGACTGGTTTCTTTATAGACCTGATGATAATATTCTGCAATCCACCCTTGTATCCCACGAACATGCATTGGATCACCTCTGCATTGTATGCCATCTCAACGTATCAGTCCCTAACCCTCCACCTCTATTTGCTACTAAGAGAAACCTCCATATGATAAATAGAACCAAATTTATGCATGACATCCAAGAAAACCTAACAACTTTCTTACATCCAACAGCGGAACAACTTGATAACTGCCTGCGTTCATTGCTTGAAAAACATGCCCCAGCCACCAAATGCAGAGTATCAATAAAAAAGTGTTCTCCTTGGTATAGCAGTGTTAGGGACCAGCTTCGCACTGCTAAAAGACATTGCCGAAAAGCAGAGAGGCTTTGGCTTTCCACCAGACTCACTATTCATAAACAAATCCACGAAGCCACTAAGAAGAATGTCACATAGTCCATTTAGCCAAATCATCCCACTACAGTACTAAGATCACGGAGAGTTCCAGCTGCAGAGAGCTCTTCGAGATAACTAACAAACTAATGTCAAGGAACAAATGTACACCACTTCCAACAACCTCTCCACTAGACCTACCAGACCAATTTGCAAATTTCTTTGATGACAAAGTACAAACTATTAGAGATTCGCTTGACAGCACAATTTCAACTGATTCGTCACCACAGTTATGATGTAGAATTTCAGTGACAACCATTAGGAGCATTGTTTCTATTGATTCAGTACAGACAATAGTGATGAAAAGTGCACCAAAGTCTTGTGAACTTGATATAATTCCGACATCACTGCTGCTAGAGTGCTTAGACCCAATATTGCCTTCACTAACTGATGTTATTAATATATCTGTCTCATCACGGGAATTCCCATCATTTTTCAAAACTGCCATCGTAAAGCCTCTGCTGAAGAAACCAACACTGGACCATAATGATTTAAAGAACTACCGCCCAGTTTCTAATCTCCCTTTCATATAAAAAATCTTAAAAAAGGTTGTTCTAACTCAACTTGTATCTCATTTGAATTAAAACAGTCTTTTTTGCAATGTACAGTCTGCATATCGCCCTTGCCACAGTACGGAAACTACTCTTCTGAAAGTATTTAGCGACATTCTCTCTGCTTTGGATAGTGGAAAGATTACATTTCTCACTCTTCTGGATTTATCTGCAGCATTTGACACAATAGACCATGATATATTACTTCACCGTCTCCAGCATGTATTTGGCATTCAGAATATATAGCCTTACAGTGGTTCAAGTCCTACTTAGTCAACAGGACAGAAATCATATCTGCAAATGGAATACACTCCAGCCCAGATGAGGTATGTTGTGGTGTTCCACAGGGATCTGTTCTTGGACTTGTTCTCTTCATTCTGTATACTCAGCCGCTCTCAAGTGTCATAGATCATTACCCAGTGTCGCACCAATTGTATGCTGATGACACCCAAATATACAAGTCTGGCCACCCAACTGAAGTTGATGCTACCATCCATGGAGTAGAGAAGTGCATTTCTGATGTGAAATCATGGATGACATGTAACAAGCTACAGATGAATGATGATAAAACTGAGGCTATTTTGATCACAAGACAGACTTTCTCATTCACATCCTTTACCTCAGACAATAAATATCAGCAACACCAACATTAAATTCTCAGTCAGTACGGAATTTAGGCATTACTCTAGACAGTACTCTCACATCTCATGTCATGTACATATGCAAGGCTGCACATCTTGAATTGAGACGCATCAGTTCCATTCGTAAATATCTTTCAGTTGATGCCACTAAAACACTTGTGTGTTCATTAGTACTTTCAAGAATGGACTATTGTAACTTAATTCTGTCTGGTTCATCACAATGTTTACTCCAGAAACTTCAAAACAGAGCTGCACGGATCATCTTTAGAGTATCTCGATCAGAGAACACCTCACCACTGCTCTGGACCCTACATTGGCTATCAATTCGATACAGAATCAAACACAAAATTTGTTCTCTGTGCTGTTTCAATGACAGACTCCAGTCTAACATTCCTATCCAGCCTCACCCATGTGTATACACCAGCTAGATCCTTAGGCTCTTCTTCTGATAATCATATACTCATTGTTCCCAAGGTGAAAACAAAGTCATATGGACAACGTTCGTTTGCATACCAGGGCCCGATGAAATTAGAAACAGACACGGTTGTCCCTTTTAAGAATGCTCTTAAGAATCACATGTTTCAACTGCAGGGACAAACTTAGTGACCTAATCATGCTTTTATTCTGTTTTCAGCATGTTTCTATGTTTTCCAATTTCTTTTGCTTTTGTCATTAGTAGTTCTGTAGTGTAATCATATCATTATTGATGGTGTAAAGCGCTTAGAGTCTTGAAAGATTAGGCGCTATACAAAGTCCTCATTATTATTATTATTGTATCTCACCCCCAAGATCACATTTTCCCGTTGGGCCCCACATTTTCCATTGAGAGAGAGAGAGAGAGAGAGAGAGAGAGAGAGAGAGAGAGCAGTGATGTTTTTGTAGGATCTGCAATTATTAAACAAAACAAAACCAACCAAAAAAATTAAAGAAAAAGATTCCATTAAGGAACATGTTTTTGAAAGGGAAATAATGAATGTTCAGATGTAATTTGTGTCAACATTATACCAAGAAAATCTTTTGGTTAACTAATGGACAATTTTTCCCCTGCTGTCCCCCCACAAAGAAAAAATTATAAGAAAGAAAAAAGATTTTAGGAAAAGAATTAAAAGAGATGAAACAAGGACTAAGTTAATGTAAACAAATGTTTATTATTTTCAAGTTCATGTGTCTTTAAATCCATCCTTGCCAAAAAGGAAGAATGAACTGTAACAAGAATCACATTTTTATTTGGCCTTGTCAGTAAACTCTACACATCAGCATTGTCCCAGTAATTACAAATTTGATGTAAAAATAAAAACACATTAAACAAAACAAAAATCATAACAAGCATTACACATTACTCTTAAAATGAAGTAGACATAGAGACTAAACAAATAGGTCCTGCCTTGTTTGTTTAAACTGATATTAATATTAGTGAACATTTCTAGGCAGTACATTTAACAAAGCTATTAGCACGCGAGCTTTGTAGATTCAGAAATGCCCAAGCCAAAATGGATTATATTAGAAAGCTTGGTAGCAGATGAATTTTTTGGGGACAATAAGACAGAATATAGAAGTCACAACTGTTGTTTAATCAGACTCAAGATAGTGTTCTATCATGTGTGGGCAGGTAGTAAGGCAAAACTTGTTCACCTGTCCAACAGATAGATTTCATCAATGTCATTTATCATCCCCAGTTCAGAAACCAATCCTTGTTCCCACACCTGTGAAAAAGAACACAACAGCCCTTTATGTTTGTCACCAGCTATTTCTCCTGTAAGATCTCATGATATGAAGATCTATCATTAATTTCAGCCTTTAAACCCAATTATACTGTTTATAATGTACTGGGGTGTTATTCACATGCTCATCCTTCCATTGACAGAGCTTGGAACACAAATCAAGAGTGAACACTTTATGAATGGTCATTCATAAATTCAGAACTACTTTCTGAAAGCAGATCTTTTTGATCTTGTATCTTTTTCAGTCTCCCCAAAAAATACCTACTGAAGCATGCAAGCCTAAGGAAAATATAGCATACAAGTGCATAAATAGTTGTGACTTGTTAGAAAAAGTGAAATATTAAAAATATTAAATAAAAGAATGGAAGTGTACCAACCATGCAAATGCATTTGCCAATATATATATATATATATATATATATATATATATATATATATATATATATATATATATATATATATATATATATATAATAAATAAATAAAAGCTTGTTGGAGGATTGCCACACAAGCTGAGCTGGTGGTCACAAGCTTATCCACACAGAGATTTATTATCACCCAGGCCAGCCTGCATTATCTGCTTAATCAAGCTAAGCTGTACAGCTCTTTGGAATGAAGGAGTGTCTGACACTCCAACTACTTACAGTCAGCCTAACCAAACACAGCACACCCAGCGGGACTTTTTCTGCCACTTGAAAGTCAAAGTAGGTCACTTGTAAAAATGTAAAACAATCTATAATGACAAATCTACCTCTGTTAAGTTGTTACCAGGAAGTCCCCCTGTCCATAGTAATCCAAGCCTACACATTTCAAGGCCTCGATTTTAGGTCTGTCCAAACTTGCTATTAGATATCTTATCTCAATTTTAACACCACTCACTTGTATTGCATAACCTACCAGATCAAAAGGAAGCTTTAGCAAAAATAACATGTAAACCATCACCATTACATATTTTTACTATTATCTGATAAAAATCGCACATCCATCATAAAAAAATAATCTTTAAATATTTTCTTTATTGGTTTCATTCCTCAAATAGGTGTTTTAGGAGGATATATATATATATATATATATATATATATATATATATATATATATATATATATATATATATATATATATCCACATACACACAAGACATGTAAATTACAACCAATATATCAGGCCAAATTTAAATTGGTTTAATGGTAACATTGGGTGGAAACATCAGGATAGGTATGTGACACATGATCGAGACAAGTGGAAGGAACTGGTCAAATGTTCAGCAGCACAGTGCCTCAATGACCACACTAGGTCAAGAGACTGATTATGATTTATATGATGTTGGTATAATGTTGTTATAATTATTTTGTTTTTTTAAATTATGGATGGATTTAAATAAAGCATAAACAAATACAATAATCATCCTTCACATCCTGAATTTAATTTCAAGCATAGTCACATTGAATATATGAAATCCCATAAAACGTGAAAACACGAATGATGATTCCAATACTTTAACATGGCAATACAGTTAAATGTCATCTGTTGTACCAATGCTAAGAGGCTTCTAAAATATTTAATAATTCAACCATGGCAACATTTTTACAACAAAATTGGTCTTGCTGGAACAAACAATTATAGAAAGCCATTGCAAACAAACAACTATAACTGTGTCAAAAAATTCTGACCCCTAAATGCTACACTATTGTTAATATTAACCTTCAGTTCTACATTTTGTCCTAAAATTGTTCATTATAAACATTTATTTTAGTTTGAAATAAAGTTATCATTGTAATCCCAAAGGTGACTTGTTTTTTTTAACTTTTTCGGGTTGATCTTTCTACTTTAATTTATACATGTATTTAAAATATATTTGTAAAGCTGATTTTATAAATGTACATGATATAAAAACTAATCAAACTACTATATATATATTTGCCTGTAAGACAATTTTAACTGCAAACTACACAGACCCAGAACTATCATTGCAGCCAATCATGATCACCTTATTAATACAATTCGATCTTGCTCATTAAGAAGCTCTATTTACATTTAATCAAAGTCTGTTAATCTATATTTATAGATTGCAGATTATTAAAATGTCAATCTGATTCAAAATCACATCAGTAATAGGCATGGATCTCTGTCATTATCAGATGAATCCATGAGATCTGCAATATAAGCCCACACTTCAAGTTTGTTCAACATCAGACCATTGCTACAGCTTTCAGAAGGCATACAAAATCAAAACAGATGCATGAGAACCTAATTAATAGTATCCCACTCGTTACTGAATTAATGCAAGAGGCTGCCAATGCAAATATACATTGTATGTTTTTAAAACATGCCTCCTAAAATTATACACAATTACCTAAAACGCTCAGTAACACATTTGTGAGTCACAATAAAAAAGCCAATTACCATTCAGGTAAACAAAGCATGTCTCTGCATCTCTAAAGCAAAGGTACAATCTAAAATAATTAAAACACCTTCTCAGATTGAACATTTGTCTTATGAATTATGTTCCCTACAAGCTCTTGATTTTCAGAACAAAAGTTAGTAATTTGCATAGTTGAAAGTCTTTTATGAGATTGTTGTTAACGAGTATAGATGGTAGCCTTCAACAACAGATCTTGCAAAAAGCATGACAAAGTCCTATGTGGAAAAACACATATCAACTAACTTGGCTGGATCATGTCCTACTCCAGCTAGCAGCTTACAGCCCTTTACTCATCCGCCCTGCCACTGATCATGACATACATTGCTACACGTGTATGTATATATATATATATATATATATATATATATATATATATATATATATATATATATATATATATATATATCCATCCCAATACCTCAGACACAGATCAGTGAAGACTGTGCAATGCAACCACCCCCCTACAGCCGCTGCATCCTTGATGGATGCCACAAAAATAGGCACCAAGATGTTTTTATTACATTGGGCAATGTGCCAGCTGCATGCTTGTTGCCTGTTACATCAATATATTTTAACTAGGTCCAATTTTTTTCTTTCCTTCCCCAGTGAAATAAAACATTTTTGAACTCACCAATTTTATAGCCAACTTCTTGATCCACATTATGACTTTCTCCTATTCTGAGAATGCTCATTTCCATTACGTAATAATGTTTTAAGTTTTCCATTCTCAACCTTGTTCAATCCCGCTTGATTAATTTTTAAAAAATATTTTGGCAAAGTTATGTAAGAGAGGACAGTAACAGAAGAGAGAAAAAATTAATTTCTATGAGAATGTAGTTTCGGTCAATTTTTTTTTCTTTTACAATTTCTAAATGATAATCAAGTCTACCTTGCTTAATTTTTCTCCTTCATGATGGGGGATCAAAGTCCGCAGAGACTGAAAACCCGCATTAATGCTCTGCATCCGTCTTCGTTCATTGCTGTTGGCAATTTCTCTCCTTATCTTTTTGTCCTGTTCCAGCTGAGATTTAGGGGACGATGTTGCTGGTCTGTTTGTGGAAGAGAAAAAAAAAAAAAAAGTAAAAATGTACAATATTTCACGTCATTAATTCAGCAAATATTCATTCTCAACACAAAATATGTATACAACTTTTACTGTTGTGACTATAGTCTACTTATTATCTTTTGTGCCTTGCATGCAGTGTGTGCATGTGCATGATCGATGTGGAGTTATATTCAGCACTATTTCATATTTAACGAATAACAATTAAAGTCAAGTTATAAAATATCAAGGTTGTGATGAAAGACAAGAACTAAAACAATACAAATGACAATTTATTCATTGTACTGCCAGATTATGAAATGCCCTTTATATGTGCATGAAATAATTAATAAAAGATGCAGACCTAATCTTGTTAAATACAAGAAAGCCTGTATCAAACCAAAAAGGTGAAGAAAGTGACTAAAGAGGTATTCGACAAGATGATAAGCTTCTTTTATTCAGGATAAAAAACAACTTTAATAATTAGTATTTAAACAAACAATATGATCCATATCCCTCACTCATTAAATATTTATAAAAATGCCTGTGTAAATAGTCTAATGTACAAAGTGAATGAAACTTCACTGGCGCGTGAGAATGTTTCTTAACTCAAACAGCATAATCACCAGTCACAATAGTCGGTATCAGGCGTCTGTTGGCAAGTTGCCAAGTAGATAAAATTATGCCACATGGACATGCCGCTTGGCAAATCTTTTTCACAGTGTGAGCAGTGTTTTATAATATAAAGTACGCTTATTCTAAAAATTTTTTTTAAAGATAATTATTTTTCTTATTATTAAACGCGTCAATGGTAAGTTGGAAAAGAATATGAAGAACAAAACATTCGTATCGTCGTTATAACGCCCCCAGACCAGGCACGATGCCAAATGTAAAAGCGCGTGACCTTCTATTTTCCGTTTTATAAAATTTCGTGTTGCTCGGAATACAAATTTCACATGTACAATATTTCCTGTAACAATTATAAATAAAACGTTCAAATGTTTTTATCCGTAAATTTATGCACAGATGTTTTTTCTTCTAGTATTTAAACGTTTGATAATAATCAAATTTTAAATATTTAAAAATAAAATAAAAGAAATATCGTTAATTGTTGTTTTTTTTATAAAAAGAATAATTATTAGATTGGGAACTTTTAATGATATTGGAAGCGTCATACGTAGTGACACGCAGGCAAATCTCATCATACACACTGGCCTAAAGTCAGCTGATTCTCGCCGCACATCAGCTGTTTCAAATTACATGACCTTATCCGGTGAACTTGTAACACTTTTATATAGCAACACACGTATTTAATAAATCTGAAATTCATCTTATAATGAAGGAATGTTACATCAAGAAATTAAATATTTGGAACAAAGATAAGCGAGGGCCGATGCAAAAAAAAAAATTACTGGCATTAATGTCTAAGGTATATGTGCAAGGATTCCTAAAACTGTCAAATTCACTACGTCATTAATTTAAAATATTATTAAATATTACGATGTTTCTTAAACATTCTTATTTAAGAATTTGGAACTTAGAAATGCAGTTCTCATATCATTTTTAAATATCTAACGTTAGCACCAGTAAGGAAGTACATAGACATGAGTTGCGTGCCTTTTTGTTTTCATTCCGACCATGTGATTCCCAGCCGTTAGAAGCCGGTTATAAAACAGCTTAAAACTAAATAAAATCACATCTAGCAATCATAAATCGTTTCTTATATGATAATTTATGTATAAAATAATCATTTCAGACAAAACCTGATATGTAGCAACTTTCAAAATTGTCAAATATACTGAAATAGAAACACTTTGTACATGCGTACTACAATGTTTATGTTCAGGCGGCGTGCTCAGTAATTTTACTACTACTCACCTTCCTAAAACATCAGCAATATCTTCTTCACGAACGGGATATTCCTGCATTATTCTTCGTTTATCACTTCCTTTTGAATAAACAGACATCCTTTTAGCACTGGGAAAATTTTCAAGTCGAAAAATCCACAATATTTACGATAATATTTGATAGTAATTTAACCTTACTACGAGGTTGCCGTGGCCTGAGATAGAATGAGTAGTAATTGGCGGGAAACAGCTGTTTTCCGATTCACCACTAACCTCGGTGCCCG
The DNA here is from genome assembly GCA_030141615.1 of Unio pictorum. Lineage (NCBI taxonomy): Eukaryota > Metazoa > Mollusca > Bivalvia > Unionida > Unionidae > Unio > Unio pictorum. The sequence goes on from JARLTB010000203.1 coordinate 9,882,593, forward strand.
TTAACTTTTGCCGCTCTTTCTTTTGAGGGGGAAAAACATATAGATTCAACAGAAAATTCTCTAAAAAGTAATAAATAATATACATTCATTTCTTCACATCAATATATTTGTTTCAGAAAGGATTTATCATAGCACAAAATTATGTGCACTATATTTTATTGCGTAGATGTCAATTTTTCCCAGGGCGGCTCAGAGGTCTGTTGGCAAGACGCGGGAAGGACTAGCCAAACAAATCAACAGCTGTTTGGCAAGTTTCCAGATATTAGGCTTTGGGAGAATTTGTATATATTGATATAGATATTTACTAAATTGTAACATAGTTTTTGCCAATTTAGAAAGATGCTTACATTTATGAGTTCATTTCTATGATTATACAAGAAAACATGTCCTATATTTTTCAGTAAAAACATTACTTTGATTAAAACAGAGAAAAATTGTACAGCAACGTAGACGAAATCTCAGATTTGACGACGATGTCTGGAATGCAGACAGAAAAGACTACGACATTGCCTTATACGTAGTTTCTATAATTAGCTTGTCAATCAGCCGAGGGAGAGCTAAGGACAAATCAAGGCTCGTAGAGTTGATTTTAGTACAGTCGCTAAACCCTGACCTGGTTAGGGCAAGATTTGGTTTTTGATATGAAGGTCTAGAAACGTTTCTTTAACTCAAGAACACTTTTGTGGGATGTTTTCTTCATACGCACTATTTCCCACGTTAGGTCGTAAAGGTGATATTGATAACAGACCAAAGTTACACAATATATCTAATAATTTCTTCCTCATCTTTTAGCATTTAAATTGAGATACAGCCAGTTTACAATTATCGTTTATTTTCCTAAAAGAAGTATAATTTTATCTTTTCTATATGCTGGCATTACACAATTATAAAGATTTCCATGTTTAAAATTTTGAAACTAAACATTTATTGTTTAGCGTTCACTATATCTACAGCTGAAAAAAAATTATCTTTGTATCATATACAATATGATGTAAAAATTTCATTTTGTGGAGAAAATGTGAAATATAACTTCTGTGGAGAAAATGTGAAATATAACTTCTGTGGAGAAAATGTGAAATATAACTTCTGTGGAGAAAATGTGAAATATAACTTCTGTGGAGAAAATGATAAAGATAATTTTGTGAAGAACGCGTATTTTTTTGGGAGAAAAATATGAGATTTTAAGAGTAAAATATCGCTTTGAGGAGAATTTTTGATAATTTGGGAAACTAGCTTGGATGAAATAAAAGTTAAAACCACAAAGGTGATCAACATGTTTTTAAAAGTCAACAGACGAACTATTAAAATTTTAAAGCAAACTTAATTAATTGCCAGATGTAAACAGCCTCATAAAAAAGAAATGAATGAACCGCGGAAGAGCATCAAGCCAATTCTTGACGCATAATGCATTTAAAATATTCAAGTATTAATTTATGAAGTATATATTATTGCAAAGAAAAACAAAATCCCGAAAATGCTATGTTTGGAAAGAATTTGTATTTTTATTTCGTTTTCATTATCTTTTTACATATTATGTTGTATCTCGTGTGACACGGGTCATTTTGAAGTTAAAATCACAGTTTGTGGGAGGTAGTCTGAGCAGCTATTTTCCATGTTTAACGTAATCCTCTCTCTCTCTCTCTCTCTCTCTCTCTCTCTCTCTCTCTCACACACACACACACACACACGTGCCATATATAATTTATTTTTACAGTTATACATAATTTTCGAAACTTAATATTCACGATTTTTTTTCATTTATTCGTATCACAAAAGATGAATACAGATTTGTCCCGACTTCGAAGCAAAAATAAAAATCTAAAATTCTCGTATCGCTGGCCTGCAGGCTAGTATTCAGAATTAACGACTGTGTTTACTACGGCTCGGTGCAAGGGATGTAACTTCATATATATATATATATATATATATATATATATATATATATATATATATATATATATATATATATATATATATATATATATATATATATAACAATATTTTCACATTTTAAAAGGAATAATATGGAGAAAATCGGTTGTAAATAGCTCTTTTATAGCGATTTGAAGAAGAAAATGAAAACACCAAAAATAATCTTCTCCAGTAAAATATGTGGACGCCAATTTCTTGATACTTACAGCCACAATAATCAATGTAGAAGTCGATGTATGAATAATACGACTGCATTACCTCCCTTGAGATTCTCTTTCTCTCTCTCTCTCTCTCTCTCTCTCTCTCTCTCTCTCTCTCTCTCTCTCTGTTTGACGTTTGACGTCCAGGACCGAATTGAGCGATCAGGGGCTCTGGAGTATTAAAAAAAAATTACCCGGGTCTTTCTTAGTTCTTGTTGTTGAAAAAAAAAATTGTTATAAACTTTAAAAAGTGTTGTTCTTCCGGGCCTTATTACGGACCCCTCGGATATATCCCCAGTTGACCAAATCTTGTCGGCGGTGTTGACGTCATCCAAGGTGAGACTGCTAACTATTAATGTCGATGCAGTTTTACTAAACGATCATTTGAAATAAAATAACTTTTTCTTTCGCGACTGACAGGACAGATCTTGAAAACGGACACCTCTACTCTTAAAAAATACTGCCTACTTTTCTGTAATTTTGCATCATTTTCAAAGCTGAATGTTTCAACGTAGAATGATATTTTATAGTTTTTTTTTTATATGTTTATGTTTTTCAGATGCCTGTGCATGTGTTCCAGGCTTGATACTTTGAAATTTAAAATTCCTTCATTATTTAGTGTCGAGCCAGACTCTTCACATCGTGTTGTATGTATTGTATATATTGTACATAACAGATAGAAGGCCTCAAGGTAGATTAGTTCTGTAACCAATTGAGTTACTTTCTCTAAATAAAGTCTTTATTATTATTATTATTATTATTATTATTATTATTATTATTATTATTATTATTATTATTATTATTAAAATAAAATATTTGCAACACAAGAAAAGGAACAAGGTGTAGATAATTGTCATGTGCCAAAGTAGGAAGTACCATAATGAGAGATTGCTGTTGGTTATAAACTGTTGTTCAAAGCATATTAAAATCAATACAATTATCACAAGTCATTCCAAAAGAGAGAGAGAGAGAGAGAGAGAGAGAGAGAGAGAGAGAGAGAGAGTAAGGTAAATAAGTTTTCCCTTTTCCAAGTACAGAAATGTACATTGAAAGCAAATGTTTATTTTACCACGTGTTTTTTTGTTTTTTTGTTTTTTTAGCTCTTTGCTTTTATTATAAGTTTCAAATATAAAGAATGGGGAAATGGAGTCAACGACTATCAAGAACACAACGAAAGATTATATTAGGAGATAAGAGATGACATTAACGGGGAGGTGATTTACCACATTAATAAACTATTGTTTATTTTGGAATAGTTTCTCCTTTAATCCTGTCCTCTTCCCCAAAAAGGAAAATACAATTGGTTTATTAATTTTCTTATTATTTTGTCTTATGTCATATAACGTTTAGAAATACTCCTTCCACATAAGCCATGATCGTTGTACAGTAGTTTTATGTGACGAGGGCCTAAAATGATACCTGGAGGACAATGGAAAATCCTATTAAATTTCTCCATGGAGGATTCTACGGGGACAGAATAGTAATATGAGTTTCGAGGTGGGTGGGGGTGGGGGATACTCACTACGGGGTATAAGAGAAAATCCAGCATGAAATGGGTCTATGCGTTTAATATGCGGTGGACACTTGAGTGACCAACAAAAATTGCACTTGGGGGACAATGGGAAATCCTAGGTGAAAAGATTCCATATGTTTAGCATGCGTAGGCACTTGAAGGACACAGGCGTTAAGGCCTTAAAAATGTTTATGGGGTCAAACGTGAAGGGTAATGGTAACGAATTTTACCATTTAATTGTCAAAGAAAAATACAAATATATGCACAACACAGAGACAAAACACCTAGGGCAATATTGAATTAGTATATTTTCTTGACATGTGAGTGGTCCAGAAAAGGCATGTTCGGGGTTGTTAACGAAATCAAGTTAACATTATCGGCATCTCACAGTTATTCTTCTTTCTCTCACAGGGTTGCTGTATAGCAAGACTCTCTTCAGACACCTCTGTCTTTCTTCATACGTCTTGCTCTTCCAGATGGAATCGGAACACAATTAATTATGCTATGTGTTCTCCAGGTTTGTTTTTCAGTACTAAACGTTCCTTTGTGTCCAAATGATAATCCATCTCATTATAATGTACCTTCAGAGATAAACTCACACTGAAGTTCTTATCATAGGTTCACCGGCATTTCTTTGAGAGTCTGGACTGCAAACAAAGCAAGATGCAATTTAACACAGATTTCACTTCCGGATCATCACCAAGGCCTTATAACTCACTGTGCACTGTTGCCGAAAAACACACAGACAACAACACCATAAATTCATATTCTAAAGAATAAACAATTACCTTTAAATCCATTCCAAGAATGCCTAAATCTAACTCTTGTTACACCATCAAAAAGAGACAGGAATAAGTGATTTAAGTTATACTGGGACTACATTCGTACTGTGCCGGAACTAATAATTGTGACATGATTCCAAACAGTTGTGTTCTTAATTTTGGTTATGGATTGTGAGGATTTCACATGCATCATATAGTTGGGATTGAACAGGATACCCGATATGATTGTGAATGTTTCTACGCGAATATGACATAGGTTTTTGGACTCTCCAATGGTCAGCATGATTATATAGGTAACCCGAGCCCTATACCATGAGATATTGCTGGTTAGTACATGTGCTTTCTAAATATAAAACAAGATTGGTACTCTATTTTATATTTCGTTTCCCCATTATCCCTTATGTTTTTTGTTATAAAAATATACAAACGTCATATTGGCTAGAAGATTTTGGGAAAATAATTTCGACGAGGCTGCTTTCTTTGGTATTTGTTCTGTCATATGTATGTTTGTGTTGTCTAAGTCCGGTTTTATTTTTGCAAACTTGTGATTGTACTCACCTTCCCTCAGGCATTTGCGTTATGATGTTTACTTGACACTTTTCCCCCTTTCGGCTACGTAAGTTGTTAGTGACGTTTGCCAAATTCTTATAGTTCGGTTCTCTGGTGTGGTGCTTATATATTTGCTTTGTTATTTGTAGATTTCCCCTCTTTGGTTAGACTGGCTTAAAAAATATTATACTATTTGAGTTTCTTTCCACGTTTATAAAATAAATAAATAAATATCTTTTGGATTAAAGAAAAATAAGTTCCGAAAACAGTAATTTAAGAAAACATAGGTAAAGTGTCTAGGTTGTTGTGATTTTGTTTAAAGCGTGCATCTCTCTCTCTCTCTCTCTCTCTCTCTCTCTCTCTCTCTCTCTCTCTCTCTCTCTCTCTCGTCCTTTATGGAAAGATGTTATATGGTAAGACTATTTAGTTTGCTTTGTTTGTTAGTTAGTTAGTTTTATTTTATTTTATTTTATTGCATGCAACTGTAATGTAACATTGTATGTTGGACTTGACCTTAACCAAAATTGAGTTTATTTCTGCTTGATCGAAATTTAATTTTTTTTTTAAATAACAAACTAATGAATTCGTTGTAAACAACTAATACATAGCTAAATTATTCTCTATGAGTGTGGGTTTATAATCAGTAGTATTATTAACAGTAGAATTAAATTTGTTAATTCGGGTGAAAGTTTTTGAATTTCCTCAGTGAATTATACATACTCCAAGTTATTGTTTTGTAAACACTATGATCATTCTAGAAGGTTATATTCCATTAAGCTTCAGTTGATTTTATGATCTTGCGCCTTAAATTACATAATTTGTTATGTCCAGTATATGGGCTGGATATTTTATTAATTAAAATTTTGATAAATTTCAAACTCGGTTTTTTATATTTATGTTTATTTTAGTTAAATATTTATGGTATTTTCAAGTTGTTATTTCTATTTAAGTTTCAGTGTTATACAGCCTCGCTTTTGGGAACCGTCTCCAAAGGAGATATATAGCTGTTTCACTTCATTTTAGTTTTGCTGTATTTTCTTCTTCGTTTTCATCATTGTAGGTGTGGTTCACAGGTTTCGTTTTCCCCTTGGGATAGATTGTGTCTTTATGATTTTACTCAGCATTTCATCTCTTCTGATTTTATTCCACGTGGAACTATGGCTGTTGTTACATTTGTGTTTAAGGTTTCATTCATGGAAAGTGAATTGTTTGAGTTAGTTTCTTCCTTGCTTCAAGTGATAGGTTTTCATTCTTTTCTGTGTTTTTTTTCCTTCTTATTTTTTGTAGCTACTCGTGTAGTGTTTGTCTTTTGGTTTACCGCTTTCTTCCATTACTCTTTTTTCCCCTGCTTTCTAAATTTTTGCTTATATTTTTCTTTCTTTCATTTAGTTTTTTTTTCTTTCCTTTTCTCGCTGTTTGTCTTTTTCTGCTTGTAATATTCATACTCTTCTATTTTCTTCCATTCTTTTTTATTTATCTCTTTTTAGATTTTTCTCTTGTTCAAAATATTTTGATGCAACTTCAAACATAATTTCATAAGATATTCCTGTAATATGCACATCTGTGAGATCTGGTTTTATGCATCTTCGTACTGATGGTTTTGAGTTTATTTGTACCTTTCTTTCTTTTACATCTATCAGATTGTAATTTAAGAGCTTGTTGTTTTTTCTTCTTTCTTTTAACGCTCTATTATTTGTTGTGACCATGAGTTTTTGGGTGGAATATTTATTTGTTCCAATTATTGCATTCGACTGATTTTTTTTTTTCTCGGGAAATGCAAACGCGCTCTCAAACAATTCTTTGATAGAGACATTCACCTGAATTTATAATACATGTATCTTCAAACTTGTAATTATAGTTAACTGGTTCAAAATAAGACTGTTGACACATCAATGACCACAAACAACTTAAGCTTCAGCTTTGGGATTTTTTTTCTGGACATTTTCAGAACTTTAAATTATTAGGACTTGTGTCTGTAATTCTTGGATTATTTTAGGATTTAATTCGCAATACATTAAGTCCTATTTACTTACTTTCACTTTGCATTCTAGGGAAATAAATTATTTGTTAAATTTTACAAAGCTTGTTGTCTGTCATCTCTTTTCTCTTAAGAGCATAGACTCGTAAGAAAAGGAAATCATTAGTTTTAGAGAGGTAATTCTAGATTATTAGAACCTATAAAGTACGCACACTGGAAATAACAAATGAGGAGATAAATGACGAGGATGTCTTTGACTGTCAGTTAATGTGCAATCAATCTTGTCCGAACACACAGTGTACATGTTATTCACTTACTGGTATTTCTCGTGGCTACGGTGCTACCGTTGATTGAATGGTTTCTTTGGTTACATGTACATTATATTTCCCGAACAAATCCATGTTTTTCGACTTGTAAGCAAAACCATCTGTCCTGTGGTCATTTTGAATTTCGCACTAGATATGGTTCTTATCAAATGCGGTTAAGTGTCTAAAGAGTACACATGCGTATTCCAGAAAGAATTTCATGCAGCATAATTGCACATTTAATGAAATGATGACCTACATATCGTATGACCTACATATCGTCCATCTGAATCACACATATTGAGGGTGAAAGGGGTGTTGATTTATTGGACTAATATTGGGAATTCCTTAAAATTACAGGATGTACATTTCAATGGCATATAAATCAAGTTGAATGTCTTATAAGATTTCTATATTATTAAATCCACAGGGACTCGTATCCTTGCTTACAATTTAACTGTCAGAATTATTTTATACTATATGTATGACTGACAGTTAAATTGTAAACAACGATAGGAGCCCACTGTAATTAAATCAAGATTCCATAAATAGTTTGCTCAGTACAATAGCTGTCTGTCTATCACTACTTCATGCTCATGTAACGCGTGCATGCGATACAAAATTCACAACGATTATAAGACTAAAATATCAACGCGCGCGCGTGTGTATGTGCTAAAGCCAATGTGGACAAACAACTTATCCCGGAAGAAAAAAAATATCGCGTTTCGTGTTTTTACTGCAGATGCCATATACTTTTTGACCTTCATGCACGAAAACGTCCATGAAATTGGTAGGATCGCATCATTTAAAAAAAAAAAAAATTGCTCAATCAGGAAAAACAACTGTAGTTTGTGTTTGCGGAACATTTAGGAGTTATGTCCCGTGGGTCGAAACCTCGGAAAACTGCGTATATTTTCCACAAAGAGCGAGAACAGATTCGGGATCAGCCTGCTTTCTTCGGCCATTGGCAATTGAGCTTTTGACGTCATTTATTTGGCTTGCAGGGGGTCCAGCATGTGCACGTCTCGATGTAAACTTCAAAATAGTAGGTTTTATATGCTTGTTCAAAATTCTTTTTATTTTGACAGGTGTGAGTTCAGAAGTAATAATATCAACATGACCAATACAATGCAGAAAGTCACCGGATAACTATTTTGGCACGGTAACATGTAATGCGAAGAGTACTGCCGGGTAATCCAAAAACTGTCTACTTTCTCGTATACCTAGACAGTTATGGTGCGCTGAGTATGTGTCTATCATCTAACAGCGTTTATATTTTTGACTTTTTCAAAATGGAAAACTACAATACCAATTTGGAAATGATTTTTACAAATCTTTAGGTTTCTTTTATGTTTTGTTTAGTATAGGATTCGAAGATAACACAAATATACTACCCCGCTGTCGGGCTATTCTGCTCACGTAAGGTTTCCGTCACCAATATTGACGCAGAACGCATACCGAATTCGACATATCATATTGACAAAAATAAAATACTGCAATGCATACCGTCTGAGCAGAGGCAGTTCTCAGCAGAATATTCTGTTAAAAAAACATTAATTATGGATACGGGGGATATCACCCCGTGCATTCATGACTCGCGATATGTCGGCCTGTTCATCGAATAGCTTTAAAAGATGTGTTTATGAAACTGAATTACATTAGTTTTCTGCCAGCATTTCAGTCGAGGAATTTAGGTAAGGCTTTTATTGGCTTTAAAATTTCAACCTTACTATGCAATTGAATAGCAAGAGATATTAAACAAATTAAACTATCATATACAATTATTTAGTAAAGTTTTTTTTAAATATAAAAATAAGCAATTAATTGGAAGATAAACAACATTGAATAGGATCTAATATCTTTACAGCATCTCATTTATGGGTAAAATTTTTTACTAAAATTTAGAAACAGACTATATGCCGGAATTTCTTCAGAATCCTGTTCTAGCAGCAAGTTGACATATTGGTAGCAGACGATACATGTAGGTGAAGGACAACTTTCAAAATTAGAAACTCCGATTAAGATGCAGTATTGTTCTTAGGTAAACATTTATATCTTAAATAATGTATATGTATGATTTTAAAAGTGAAATATTGCTTAAGTTTTCTGGGTTACACTTTCAAGGTCATGGAGTGGGTCTTCATGTTGACATCTGGAAATCACATTTATATATATATTTATAGTATAAATGTAGAATATTTATGTACAATTTATGAAAATTGCTTTCCTTAATTAAAGGATGATTTCACTTTCTTGGTTCAAATTAGAATTTTGTCCAAAAATAACTCGAGATCCAGTATTTACAGAAAGGATATTATTATGCAGAATTACCCATTTCACAGCATAGTGCAACATGGTGGTAATTATAGAATAGTACCATTTTGTAAAATGGTGGAGTTCAACAATTAATTTCTGATGACTGCCTCATTGTGTTGTTATGGCAACATACTTGGAGCAATCAATACCTTTGTTAATACTTTTAAAACTGAATGATAAATATACATGTACGTTATCCCTTTAGAGTGTTCTGACATTTGTGGACAAAAAATGTAAATAACTTCTGATTGTATGGATTTGTCCCTGCATGTGGCAACTCTAAGAACACATAATAATGCCTTATGGATCAGTATACCCCATTGTTTATTGTCTCATAGAAGGAGCTACAGGTGTGCCATGGTTAGAGTGCTGGACTCATGATCGAAAAAGAACAGGTTTGAATCCTACCATTGTATCAGCTGAATTGTTTTGGTAGTAAAGAACCATCATGTGTTGCTTTGATATTTAACATTAAACAATATTGCTCAGCATAGATGCAATCTGTTATCACAGTCCATATTATGTAAGTCAGGTGAACGATTAAAGGACTTCTTGTGCTTTTTGATTAATTATAGTTCAGGTCTCATTGTTGTTATGATGCAAAAAATGCGGGACTCTAATTTAATAATTTCATACTCACAAAATGTATGTTAACTGTCGATAATGTTAGTATACAATTTTAAGTTCTTGAGCAGCAGAGAGGGTGGACAGACCAAGTTTTCAAGCCGAAATAAGCCTTCCATGGAGACCTAATTTTTCAATTAAAGGGCTGCATGTGGTTTTCCATTTTACAAAAAAGAGGGAGCGAACTAACCAAAACTATTTCAGTAAAATCCTAAAGGATTTCAACCGAAACCAATTCAGGCAGACAAAAAAAAAAATCCTTTAGGATTTTACGCTACAGACCCGGCACTGATGTCACTGCGGAGACGAATTGAAAATCCTTGAAATTGCTAGCAATTTAGGATTTCACAAACAGACTAGTTTGTAAAACCTCACCTTGTAAATCAATCAAATTATTGGATTGGTCAGTGAGTTTGAAATTAATTCTCGTTAACGAATCATTATCATGACATCGCATATAGACTGGATTGGTTGGATCCTCAATTATTAGAAACCCTGGAGGAGCTGTTGGTGCAAATGAGTATAAAATATATCCTTGTTGAGCTTGATTTGATCTTTAGAAATTTATTTCATAACTTCCTTCGATAACATCACATACTAAATTCACTGCAATCACTGAGGATATATTGACGTTTTGAGGAGCAATATGCCTACCACCACCATCTGGGTCATTATTATGTTTGAGGATATTTGTTTGTGGTTGTGGCATTTTTTTCCATTCGGCGAGTATCAGAGAAAAGTTTTCTTGAATAAGATCATTAACAGATTTTTTTAGTTCATTTGCGTTATACCCAAGAAACTTGAAATCGGGTAAATCAGCTTCTGTGATATTGTAACCAGTTAGGAATTTTTGTTTATCTCTATTCTTTTCATTAATTATTATCTGAGCTATTCGTTTGTTGATATATTCTATGTCGGATACAAGCTGATTTAATATCTCAACATATTTTATAATCTCGATGCATGAACTCGTTATATCAGAGAGATGCTCCTGGAAACTGTCGTAGTCTCTCTAGTTGTGTTTTATGTAATTGATTAATCTCTTTCAAATAATCAATGACATTATTTAGAGTGAATACAATTGCAATGGATGAATCAGGAGTTTTCTCAAAACCAAATTCTCATTGCATGGTATTATCGAGAAATGTGAATCTATCAGTTAATTTTGCATTTTTTATACCAGGTAAATAATTTTGATATGATGAAGCAATTTCGTGGTATGATTGTACATCTGTAACATAATCAGATTTTTTAGGTTCTGGTATTTGTAAAGATGTCCGAGGTGGGATTTCAGGCCAACCCAGTATTGTCCTTATATAACTCTGATAGATGTCTACGACATATCCGGGTGAGTTTATCTCAATGGCAGATGATAGTGTTGGTTCATGAACCGTTATAGCGATTTTCGATTCTTTTCCAGTAATGGATTTTATTCTGCGTTGTAATTTGTTATTGATTTGTTCAATTTAGTAGGACCCAGATGGTATGGAAACAACGTTCCAATCTGGAGTCCCGTCTTGTTTATTCTTACTCGCAAACACCAGGGAATTATTCGGTTGCTGACCACCGAATGGTATTGATCTGATATTTGGCCAACTATGGTATACTTGTAGTTTTGCTAGTGCTATTTCCTTAACTGAAACCGCAGTAGGGAAATTCACACTGAATTCAGGATTCGTTGAGGTTATTGATATCATGCTGGTTTTCACCGGTGTGGTATTTTCTGCTCTTTGTTGAAGTAGTTCTTGTGATGTTGCCATTTTTATTATATTCGTGTTGTTTTTCTAATTTTGACATCACGCAATCATAAACTCGTACCATCGCAGAAAACTCATTATCGGATATTAATGTATCATTGAGGGATGGCGATGTCATCGATGATAATTGTCAGTACGCGGTTGGCACAACATGGAACTTAACTACGTAATCCTGCAGTTTGCGCTGGCTGCATGATGATATTTTTTTTTTATTGAAATAATTCCAGAAATTTGTTGTCGTCGCTGATATACAAATTGGAACAGCTATTGGGGCAATCATTGTCACCGAGGAGAGTATTATTCCAGCTCCGGTGATTACACTTGATACCGAGTACACGGTAACATCAACTGCGGTAATTCTTCGTCTGTATTTTTTTATTTTTGTTTGGTACTCCTCAGTGAGTATTTTGAGTTTAGTTTGAAATTCTCTGACCTGATCATAGCGATACTGCTGTGACGTTGCCAATGATGACAATTTATTTATTATAACAGATTTCAAATTGCTGGCATTAAATTCGCCAGCATTGAAAATCCTATGGATTTTTAATTCAGGTGTTTACTTAAATCTGCTACGAATTCCACATACCATGCTAATGAAACCCTAGCCAAATTATTATCAGTGGATATTATTGTGAATCGTTCAATTGTTTCCTTGTCGATGATCGTTGATATCATATTGTTGACCCCAAATGAACTTGTTGATGAAATATTAAATTGAGTCAGTGACACTAGTATTAATCGATAAATACCTTTGACTGTCGCAGTGATATTTAATATGTTAGTGGATTGTGTCCACGTAAATGATCCGTGTTGAATCGCGTACACATTATTTACGATATTTTTTTGTTCGTGAGGGATTTTTATTTTTTCAAGTTTTTCTATCATCCTTGGTAGATCATCCTTGATGACATCGTTGGTTGTTTTAATGTCTTCGTGAACAACTTCTATTCGCTGATTAATTGCGGTTATTTCATCGAGTTTCATGATAATATCAGCGAGATCTGTTTTGATTTCTTCGGGTTTAGCATTTTAAACAAACAATTTATCGATGGCATCATCGTTTTTTTAAAAGTTTTTACGTAACATAGTAAATTGTTCGATATGAGCATCATAATTAGATCGTAGTTTTGTCAAAACATCGATAGTGGTTTTTATCTCCGTGAGTTTCAGTATGGTCACCGGTAGATTTCCAAAGAAATCTAATAGAGGTTTGTCAATATTGTCAACTATACTTCTTTGTAATTCAGAAAACTGATAGAATTAGTTATATGGTCGTCGTATTCATCGCTTAGTTTTTTTTAATGGTATTAAATTGTTAATTCTATCCACAATAGTTGAAATGAGAACATCTGGTTTGAGTTTACCCTGATCGAAAAAAACGCTATAGCATTTTCAGTTACACCACGTTGTTTAACTAAAATATCATTAAAGGAAACATTACTAGTTTTCAATTTACCCTGATGATCTTGAAATACAACTATTTAATTTGGATCAACACTTGCAAGGTTTAACATCTTGGATATGTCATCTTCGATTATTTTTTTTTACACCACTGGTTGCAGATATTTCCGCGGTGGTTTTTTTCAGGCTTGATAGAGATCTCCCCCAAATATCAATTAGTATACTCTAAGATCTCTCTAAAAAGCGATTACTTGTATATTCGTGTATGGTTTTAAGTGGTGGTTTTCCCGATGATGAAATAGCATTGAGTACATTTAATACTTCTATGCCGCATATTGGTGGGTCATTCATTTTCTGTGTTGGTAGTGTAGAATACCAGATAGGAGTTTTTAAGCAGTTTATATAACGCATAAATTCTTTTGGCGGTGCTAACCCATATGAATCGAAATAAACAATCACACGCGGATCAATCGCGTATGCAACCCAGTGGGTTCCCGGTCCGGTGTTGTTATCGAGATTAATGATACCTGTTTTAGCGTTGTTTGGTTGTTGTCGTAATTGATCTCATAAAGACACCTAAAATTTTGTGTCACTAGTTTTTTAGCAGTGTTGAGTAAATCAAAATTTGACATGGGAACTATTGTTAGTAAATTGTTCCTAGTCTCAGGCCGTTTCTGCTGTACCATGAATACGGAGTTCCTGGTAGTCTTAGACCCTTTCCTGATTGTTTTTTTTTTTTTTATACCCGCTTCCAGTTGCTTTCTTTAGTGCCATCCCTGTCGCTGTACCAATGGCTCCTAGCACGGCGGCTTTTGCTACCGCTGGGGCCGCTGCCGCAATCAACGCTGGTAACGCAAAGAAAAGTGGGAATGTACCACCTGATTTTATCATGTTCTTAATTGCGGCCACAGAGAGAGTCACCTAAACACCTTTTTTATCTTTAATGGCATCATTGAAGTGTTTTATCTGACGAGCTGTCAATGACAGTTTATTCTGACCACCAGACATCTGATTGTGCTTCAGCGATATTGTGCTTCCACATTTTTTAGCTGATTCCGATTGCAAATTTTTTAATTTGACCAGGAGTTAAAGTAAAATTAACATGGCTATATGACATTTTATTTAATAACAGATTGATCTAATTGTCTACATGTTTTCCACTGGTGCATCAACTAATCTCATTTGTCCACCAACACCTTCGAGTAGCATTGATTTGTCGCTGAGAATAACAGCAACTGCTCTGTAATTCAGGATAGTGACAACACCACCTACAACCAGACGAGTTACACGAGCTCTGAAGTGTATGTCAACTACGGGTTGTCTTGTTAAGTCAAGATGTTCCAGTGAGAAGTAATAGATGGGATATCTTTTTTTTTTAAATCCCATTGTGATATTTGCAGACCAGTATCCACATTATTATCGCGTCCCATAAATGTAAAAAAAACTGATACGTGCGTGCTAATTGGTTGGTTCCGTAATCAAGTAGTATATCCTCGGATGGTTCCTGTTGGCCGTTTATTCTCAATGATACTTCATTAACACCTATTTGATGAAATATCATATGACTCAGTTCCTGAGAGTTTAATCGCGTTTTATCCTGTAACGCAATAAATATATGACGCTGAGCTGAAACACCTTGTTTTGATGCCAGGTGCCATGTAAGTGTACCATCAATATTAGAATCTATGGTATCTGTTGCTGTTGTTAGCCATGATAGCAATGATTTTCCTCCATGATCCATAAATGATAGTAATCTTTCTTCCATGGTAATTGATGGAGTCATTACTGGCATCCACAATGATAGTTTTGATATAATGACTTTACCAGCAGCAACACCAGCACCACGCCAGATTGCATCATTATCACTAACCTTTTGCACGAGTACTACTGTATGCTTCGCTCCATAGATAACTTTTCTAACATTTCTGCAAAATCCGAAAATATGATGCAATGGAATCGCGCATGAAAATTGTCGACGCTTTCCTTGCAACATTGTTATGCGTGTTGCAAATCCCAAGTTGTGATTAGGATTAGTGCTTTTTATAACATCAAAGTTGCCAGCTGGTCTATCCTCGTGTTCAGGAGAACCATCTGGTTGTGGATCAACTGCAGTAGCTCTTGGTGTTAGCAATTTAACATATGGTATGTGTTCAGCGTGATCAGTGAGATCCTTAGAGAACATCATAGACGGACCTGCCGATCTTGTATAATCATCAGAATATCTTGCCAACCCCACCATTGTTGTGGCATCACGCTCTATACACTCAGATTTCTCTTCCATCAATCATGTATCTAGCACTCTCGGATAGCGCTATGATACCATTATTGACAAAGCCAACTCGGATATTTGAGTCGTCTGCATATAGTGAATCATTAGCAGCGGGATTATTTGTTACGAGTTCACCTTCTGCTTCGATAAATGCTTCAGAGGGTAGAAAGTATTTGCTGGTATTATGGACCTGAAGTTTGATTCTTGATCGAAGATTCGGTTGTACTGCATGATAGGAATAGAATTGATAATCGCGTACATCATCATTCTTGGGCACTGGGGCGTCCATATAGAACGTTGTATCAGGAGTCGATTTGAACATATTTTATTTTTCTTGATCTAAATCAGGATCTTGCTCGCGATTTCAAACCACTTCCCGCTATCATATTTGCAGTAATATTTCCCTGAGTGTCATACCGTGATGCTATTTTTTGATCCACTGCGTTATTTATTATTTTATTAATACTTGCAGGCATAATTTCCGTAGAAGGTAGTGGTCCAAGTGACTTCGTCACCAATGACAAAGTCATTGTTGGTTTCTTTCTTTGCCAAACTAATGCTAGTAGGTTTTCTTTAGCCACGGAAAATGCTTTCCCGGCAACATCACAAACAGCGCTAATACCCTTATCATGAATAACATCAATAGCTTTCATTGATAACTGTTTTGCGATTGGTGCTATTTTTGGAGCCATTCTCGCTAATAACCCTGCAATGGTATTGCCGAGACCATCTCCATAGTACGCTCTATAAACAAGAAGTCATGAATTTACTACATAGACCATGGTTGGTTTGTTGTGGTTGTAGTGTATGATCATCTTATTTAAATGACATTTATTTAATGTGGTGATTTAATCACTGTGGTAACCATCTGCTAGCTCATCAATAAACTCGAGATATACACTAATATCCATGATACCGCCCTCAAATAGTCGTCTACAGATATCAGCTGCCTCATTAATTATTTCCGGTGAGTTATTTCCAGCTCATCTCCCTCCTACGAGAATTTCTAATTGTGATATATCTGAGAGAATACTATTAGGACAACTAACAAGACCACTACCTGAAATCCCCCTTGGGGCTCCACTTTGAGAAAAACTCTTACCGGTAGTACCAGTTGCACCCTGACTATCATCATCAGGTGGTTGTGAATCATCAGGTGGTGGTTGTTGTTGAGATAGATATTTTCTTTGAAGATTTTTGTTGTTTTCAAGTAGTTTTCATTGTTTTTCTCCCACTTTTCGTTGTTTTGCAAGTATTTTTCGTTTTTCTTCCTCTTTTCGTTGTTTCTCAAGTATTTTCGTTGTTTTTCATCCTCTTTTCATTGTTTTTCCTTTTTTTGTAGTTCTTCTTCTTGTAGTTCTCGCAGCCTTTCTTCTTGTATAAGCTGCTCTTCCATTTCTGTATTCTGATTAGATATTTCAAGTACATCTTTGATATATCTAGCGTATGATGAATCCTTTTTTTGGATTAATTTGATTTGTTTTTTTTCTCTAACTTTATAAAGTATATCCCTCCATGATCCTGGATTTCTAATAAATCCTCGCTGTTCTGGTTTTAAAAAATCGTTTTTGTCTTCGTACCGTGTAGCAAAAAAATTATAGAACTCTCCCTCTGTAATCTTATCGATGTGCGCTAAAAATTCCGGAGGAAATCTATCGCGTAAAGTGATTTTTTTTCTGATCAGGAGGGTTTATTTTGTAACAGTGCTGATGTTTTTTCAGTTTCCTTTGCTATTTTTTCAAGTACTGGTACAGTATCAGTAATACCCTCCTTAGTGGCAGTGGTTATTGGTTTGAATAATTGTTCAGTACCCGTTGTAAAATTGGTTTGAAATTCTTGTTTCGTTTGGAGCTTATTTAAAACGAAATCACAAATCGGAATAAATTTCTTAATCGCAGCTAATCGTTCGCATGCTAATTTAGTTGCTAGGTCTTCACCTACCATTATAAATATAATATACGATCTAAATTGTAAGTGAAAACTCACACACCCAAAATTCTTTTGAATTTCACAGTGTGTTCATACTTCTGCGTAGTGATAAATCACCATGCAAAAAAAATTACACTGTTACCTGTCTATAGAATTTCAATTCGTACAAATTCGTTATAGGCGAGTAAACACATACCTGTCTATAGAATTATTTATCAATGAGGTTATAGAATTTCTGTTCCGTACCTGTCTATACTCATACTTGAAAACAGGTATGTGTATTGTACATGTCAATTCATGATGAGAATTTCATTCACTGTGTTGAGGCAATCAAGGGGAGAATTTTCATTTTGGCGGATAATCTTTTTTATTGTTTTGATTTTCGAGTTAATTGTGCATTTGTTTTCATATTGTTGCCCCAATTAAATTCTGACCCTTTCGACAGCAGTGAATAACGGGACGAACTTGTAGATGTCATTGTTATATGCGAGGGAGTCATAAATAGTGTGTTGAATTCTCTTTTTAAAAGAATAGGATTTCGATAACACATATTTATTATTCTGAGCGCTATCATCAATATCTTGAAAATCAGAAAGAATCAGATCACAATCTAATTTATCTAACAATTGAATTCCTTGGTTTTTCAAATTTGAAATCTTGTTAATAATGACCTTCATATTTTCGAAATTCATTATATGAAATATTATATATCTAATAAAAAAAAAAATTAGTGGTCATTTTTGACCCATTTTTATATGATATGATTATATATGAACTCCATTCGCTCTAAGGTGTTATTCACATCTTATTGTGTATACAATACAAAACAGAATTCAGATATATGTAAATTTAATTCTATTCCGGTTCTCTTGGAAATCGCTGATTGATATATTTGTTCTGCAGCATATCGTACTGAGGCTCTACAAATATTGAAATACTTTCCAGCTTCATTCATTGATTGAATTACTCTTTCTTTGTTATTTTCTGTATTAAATGATTTATAGGTTTCACATTTTTCGAGTGTTTTCCAGTCCCTCCTTGTTTGGTGTTTTCACTCTGAGTAATAGACTGTAGATTTGATAAAGAATTGTTCTTAGGATTAGAATCAATATGATCAACTACAAAACCATCTTTGATCAATCCATTGTAACATTCATATATTATACGGTGGTTGAGATATCTTTTCTTTCCAGCACCAAATATAAGATACCCCATACCATTATCATACCTAACTGGTTTCTTCAGCCTGCGGTGTCTGACAATACCATCACGAGATGTTACATAATTGGGATGTGGTTGAAATTCTTGGTTCATTTATATCATAAATACTGTTTTTCTAATTAATTATTTGGTTTAATTATTACTTGAGAATCTATCAATGTAGAGGTGTTCTTATGATTTTATTCTTGACAGAGAGTCGTTGATGGAATCATTGATGGAGTCCTTGACTTGTTTATCATAATAGCGCTTTAACTCTCTGTATCGCTTATCACAGCAATTGAGACATAACTGCAACTTACCCCACACACCTACCCCACATCGTATGCAAGGTAAGGGCCCTAAGCTTCCACAACGTACGCTTTGTAAATATCCACAGAATTCATTTCTGCATCATTTGTTACAAACAGTTACTGATCCTATCATACGCCATTTGCAATGATTCATTATATAATAAATTCCTTATTTAAATACTTGTTTTAATTATAATATGGAGGAGATCGAGAGATTATCGAAAATTACGCCTTGCAAAAATGTTGAATTCAATCTCGATAGTCTCCACTGATGTACCAAAGAGTATACTAAGTGATAGAAGCATGATAGGTAGAATCCGTGATGCATTTAATGAATTCAAGCGCGATGGAGCATCTCACTTTTGGTCAACATTTCGAATTGATGGTAGTGTTGATGCTACCATGAACGACGAAAGAGCAGCAGTGATAATCTCACATCTTGACAAGAAAAAGTATTTTTTTTTAGAGTGAAATTCATTATCCGCTCAGAAACTGGGAATTGGATTATTCGCGACAAATTTGAAACCATCCTGAGAAATAAGAAAACTGTCACTGTGAGTCAGGATTCCAAACCAGGAATTCCTACTGGGATTGACAAACCGTATTACACGAGATCCTATCCTGTAACCGCTTGTTTATGGGATATATCCGATAAATGATAAACCGAGTATTGAAAAATTAAAACCCATGAAATATTCGTCGTTGAATTGTGTAGCAGAACGAATAATAGAGCATTTTACAAATGCGTTGCGTGGAAACAAATTGACGAATCTAAGATGCAAAAAAATAAACGAATGGGGATTAACAGTGAAGGAGAGCGCAGCAACAATTCAAAATGTGTCCGCATTAGAGCGGATACTAAAATTCCCAATATCCATATAGACAGTAACAGGCGAGATATTATATGAACCGAAATATAAATCGAGAGGATCTCCAATAAAAATTATTGACCATAATGCATATGCTTGGACCTCCGCAGTAACAATATTTCCGCGGCATAGAACAATAAAATATTAGACGGGAAATTTATTTGATTTTATTTACGAGTTAAATAAAAACGATCTTGTGTCAGTGTGGTTACTTCACAGTTTTGAAGATGAAGAGGGTAAATTCAATCAATTTGTAAAACCCAATGGCGTACTGAAGCCCTCCACAACGAGATGAAAAAAGTAGCTAGTGGTTTTTCAATGGATTACGATAAACAATTATTAACAAACTGTTTTACAATACCGTCAGTTGCAGCTCATTTCATGAGAAAGAGAAATCTATGGAAACCAACAAGCGCAGAATTTCTCTCGGATATCGAATCAAGTTGTGTGGAATATGGCCATGGTGGATTATGGAATACAAAATATGACCCCAAAAGTATTATTTCGGTTGATATGATTGCGTGTTATCCAGGGAGTTTTCTTGGGTATGGAGAGTGTTCTGAGTACTTCAAAAATTTTTTACATCCCACACACGAGATGACCCGTGTTGCGATTAATGGACCACTGCCCGATTTTGATTTAACCGGATTCGCTTGCGTGGTATCATTTGAATTGGCTAAAGGACTTCATCTGTGTTATGTTTGGTTTTTATAGACACATCTCTGAAAAACACTGGATGCCAATAGTGTTATTACGGTATATGAAAAGATGGCCGCCATCACTTGACTGCTTGAAAATGGGCTCTTCAGATTTTGTACTATATTTGTGCATGTTTTCTGTCATCGTCCACATTGTTGTGTTTCATCATGCATTGGCTGTTCCGTTCGTGTGTGTTGGAAGCGAGAGCAATTGGATTTTTTCTCAGCTGTTTTGTCCCGCTGTTGAGACGTAATTTGTTTTTGAATAAACCGCCGTCACGTGATCGCTTACACTACGATGAATACTCATTAATTCGATTAAATGACCACACCTTGGTTCTAGATACTACGCTATGCGCAAGACTGAACGATCTGGGAATTCATTCATCATTTCTTAAATGTAAACATAAGGGAAAAAAGAAACGTTCTTTCAAAGCCGGCTGTCGCAGAACAGGAAGAAGGATTCCAGTTATCTCCCCTTCGCTCGTAACGGATAAACAACTTAAAAATTCTGCCATTAATTTCAATAACCTGGTTCAATTTCCTCTTAAATCGTCAACCGTTTTGTCAACTGTCCCAGGGATACCACTACGTATTGCATTATTCAACGCTGAATCAGTAGGATCACTGGAAAAGCGCACAGAAATTGTAAATTTTATCAATGACCACAATATTGACGTCTTCTTCCTGACAGAAACTTGGTTACTTTCAGTAGGTGATGAAAGTAAGTGTGCGGATTTAACACCCATCGATTACTCCATCAAGTCTTTCCCCCGCAACTCTCGCGGAGGTGGAATTGCTGTAATTACAAAGAATTCCATGATCAAATACCTCAAGTACAACACAACCTTCAACTTCTGCCACACATCGTTTGAACTAGTCCAAACAACGCTCATACTGGAACAATGGTCAGTCCATTTCTTCTGTCTCTACCGTCCTCCTCCTAGTAGAAAAAAACAAGCTGACTGAATCTCTCTTTTTGGAGCAGTTTCCAAATCTTCTAGAGTATGGAAATTCGATAGGTGGCAACCTAATTATTCTTGGAGAATTCAACTTTCACTATGACTCTCCTGGTAAACCAAACACGTCAAAACTCCTATATTCCATTCATGTTTTCAATCTTAAACAATCAGTTAACCAACCTACCCATAAACTTGGTCACATTTTAGACTGGTTTCTTTATAGACCTGATGATAATATTCTGCAATCCACCCTTGTATCCCACGAACTTGCATCGGATCACCTCTGCATTGTATGCCATCTCGACGTATCAGTCCCTAAGCCTCCACCTCTTTTTGCTACTAAGAGAAACCTCCGTATGATAAATAGAACCAAACTTATGCATGACATTCAAGAAAACCTAACAACTTTCTTACATCCAACAGCGGAACAACTTGATAACTGCCTATGTTCATTGCTTGAAAAACATGCCCCAGCCACCAAATGCAGAGTATCAATAAAAAAGTGTTCTCCTTGGTATAGCAGTGTTAGGGACCAGCTTCGCACTGCTAAAAGACATCGCCGAAAAGCAGAGAGGCTTTGGCTTTCCACCAGACTCACTATTCATAAACAAATCTACGAAGCCACTAAGAAGAACGTCACAAACATAGTCCATTTAGCCAAATCATCCCACTACAGTTCTAAGATCACGGAGAGTTCCAGCTGCAAAGAGCTCTTCGAGATAACTAACAAACTAATGTCAAGGAACAAATGTACACCACTTCCAACGTCCTTCTCTCCACTAGATGTACCAGACCAAGTTGCAAATTTCTTCAATGACAAATTTCAAACCATTAGAGATTCGCTTGACAGCACAATTTCAACTGATTCGTCACCATACAGGTATGATACAGAATTTCAGCGACAACCGTTAGGAGCATTTGAACCTGTTTCTATAGATTTAGTACGGACAATCGTGATGAAAAGTGCACCAAAGTCTTGTGAAGTTTATCCAATTCCGACATCACTGCTGCTTGAGTGCTTAGAACCAATATTGCCTTCACTAACTGATGTTATTAATATCTCTTTCTCATCAGGGGAATTCCCATCATTTTTCAAAACTGCCATTGTAAAGCCACTTCTGAAGAAACCAACACTGGACCATAACGATTTAAAGAACTACCACCCAGTTTCTAATCTCCCTTTCATATCAAAAATCTTAGAAAAGGTTGTTCTAACTCAACTTGTATCTCATTTGAATTCAAACAGTCTTTTTAGCAATGTACAGTCTGCATATCGCCCTTGCCACAGTACGGAAATTACTCTTCTGAAAGTATTTAGCGACATTCTCTCTGCTTTGGATAGTGGAAAGATTACATTTCTCACTCTCCTGGATTTATCTGCAGCATTTGACACAATAGACCATGATATATTACTTCACAGTCTCCAACATGTATATGGCATTCAGAATATAGCCTTACAGTGGTTCAAGTCCTACTTAGTGAACAGGACACAAATTATATCTGCAAATGAAATACACTCCAGCCCAGTTGACGTATGGACAACGTTCGTTTGTATACCAGGGCCCAGCGACGTGGAACGAATTGCCCATTGAAATTAGACACAAAGGCACAGTGGTCCCTTTTAAGAGTGCTCTCAAGACTCACCTGTTTCGACTGCAGGGACAAACTTAGCGACCTAATCCTGATTTGTATCTTATATATTTCAGCATGTTTTTATGTTTTTCAATTTCATTGTTTTTGTCATTTGTTGTTCTGTAGTGTAGTCATATCATTATTGATGGTGTAAAGCGCTTAGAGGTTTTAAAGATTAGGTGCTATACAAAGTCCTCATTATTATTATTATTATTATTATTATTATTATTATTATTATTATTATATGATTGATTCTAAAATGCTGATATTGCTGATTGTCAGTGAATCAATTATATGACATCGAAAACAAACTGAAGTCTGGTTACCACAACCCGATAGTCTACATAGTATAATCACCGAAAACAAAAAACAATTCCCCAATCTTGATGAAGAATATATCGTGAAATGGTCCAAAGAAATCTTTGAAGTTAGAAATAAACATGCAAAAGATCTCGGTAGAAGAATAATTGGTAAGTTCACACAGGGTGGAAAATACAACCACAAACGATATTCTTCGCGGTTGATTATAGATGATGCTGAATACGATTTTATAATCGCAGATGTAACATCTAGGGTATATATGTCGATCGTAAAGACGCATTCTTGTCCAATGGAACCAAATTAGGTACAGTTGTTACTTACACAGATGGAGAAAATCCTCAGTATACGTACTTAAGGTTGTCTATGCTGGCTTATGCTTCTAGTAATTTACTTTCGATGATAAATAGATTTCCTGACACCGCTGTTAGAGTCGCCACTGATTCATTTTATAGAGACGTTAAACACAGCAAAGCAGTGGCTGAATTCACTAATTCAGACAAGAGTTGGGGATCATGGAGAATTTAAAAAGAAATACTGCGTGATTATTCCAAATCAGCAGATGTTACAATTGAAAACAATTACTTGAAAAATAATCAGATATCAGAACTATCTGATGCACCGTTGTGTTCCAATCCAATATGTAGATATAAAACCAGTTACTTAAACAGCTGTGGTGGGTCAGGGAAGACGACTCGTGCGTTTGAATTATTTTGAGGGAAATCAAACATGACTGCTAACACAAACACACAGACTTGCAAGAGAGATGAAACAATGAGGAATTAATGCTTGTACTTATAACAGTTTTTTTCGAAGGAAAGGTGACGAATGGACTCCTGATTGAATGGGCGAGAAATATATTCCTGAAATCATCTATTGGGATGAGATATGCACAGTCTCGTTAGATGTATTACAAAGGTTTATCGATTGGTTATTGCTAGCGAATACAAATGTGATAATGTGTGGCGATCATGGTCAACCACCACCATTTGTTGGTTTATCCCCACATGATTGGCTGAAGAATTTTGTAGACTATTATAAAGAAATTAGTACTGATCATAGATCACTTGATAAACAATTACGCGAGTTAAACAAACTAATCAGATTACACCCGGATAGAATCCAGTGTGAAATAGCTCGTGAAATAATTTTGGAAACCTCATTAAATGATATTTGGGAAGCGTGGAGACCAAACGATTTGATAATGGCAAGTAGAAAGCTAGTCAGAGATACACTTCAGATGAAGTTATTTAACACACACAAAGAAAAATTTGCAACACTTCCAGTGCCGCTGTGTTATAGACCCAAGGATACACGAAGACAAAATATCGAAGTTGATATTCCAGGCCTGACAGAGTCAAGGAAGCAGATTTTAGTGTTAAATGATATTTTGTTGGTTGATATCAGTGTTGTTGAAGATGCATTGTGCGCTGAAATATCCCCATGAAAGCTAGGATACGCAGCGACGATACATTCTTCGCAGGGGTTGACTATATCCCATACAATTGTTTGGATCATAGATAATCGCATCGAGTGGTCGAATTTAATTTATTTTGCGGTGTCCAGAGTACGAAGAATAAATCAACTTTGAAGAGTTGTTTTAGACTATAATATCACTACAATAAGTGATATTGTCAGTGATGATATAATTAGAAAAAATCACTGGTTATAAACAACAGGACAAAAAAAATAACAGAAAATTTGATATTGATGCCAAATTTATAACCACACTGAAACAACAACAGAATAATCACTGCGCTAGTTGCAATTGTATAAAGCGTTGGTGTTGGTCGGATAAAGACCCTGCCAATTTACCGTAAACAAAAAAAAATAGCAGCCTTGGTCATACCAGAGATAATGTGATGCTGACTTGTCTTGAATGTAACAGACGCAGATGTGCTAGTTAAGACCACGCGGCAGTAATTGAGTATCCTCTGGTATCACTTGTAGTTGTTCACGAGTAAACCCATGCTGAGGAGCAGTTGAACCCAGCCTATAGATCGGCGGTCTACCCGTGGATCGTGTTATGCTAGATATTTTATGTGTAGTGACACTCCAAATAGGATCAGTAGCCCACCTTCAAGCTCTCCTGGTTCATATAAATACCTAACAGTGACATTGCTGAGTATTGGTTATTTTGAAAAATCATTTTGCGGTTTTATAGGTATATACTTTTTTTTAATCATGTTGTTAGGTTTCATATTAATTGTTCGAGTAATCTCATTATTCAGCGTGGTAATTACACCTGGTAATCTCTTGACCCATTCACGGGATTGTTTATCCTGAATAAATTCCTTCGCGTATTGATATCCAAATAACTGCTTGGCAAGTGTCCGATTAAATCGTTCAACCATTGCCTGATTGCGATGTAGTGCAGTATGTCCTTGTTTGATGGTGACATTATGATGCTTCATTGTTGATAACACTGCACCCTGAAATTCCCAGCCAGGATCAACATGTAATAGATTTGGCCAATGCAGAGGACCCTTTTGATAAATCCTTTCAAATGCAGAAGCCACTTCAGTTGATGATTTTGTTTTTAGCGGCTCTGCTTGTTTGTATCGACTCGCAACATCAACTACAGTTAGCGCATACTTGTAAACACCATCATGCAGCAGAAATAATATATCGGCCTGATGAACCTCATTAGGTGCACTGACATCAAAATGCGAGAAGTTAATTTGTTTAGGCGGTGGTAGATAAAATTGCCATATCGCCTGTTTGGATAACCAATCTGCTGCAGTGGTATTTTTTACCTTTGCAGCGATAGCGAGTTTATTGATGTCTGCTTTAACCCTCCAGTATCCTCTTGGGGAATAATAAATAGATTCCATGATGTTATTAATTACCAGCACCCAACATCAATTTACTTTTCATGGCTGATTTTATCAACCATGAAGCCAACTTTTCTTTGAAGGATTTATCAGTGATAGAATTCAACGCGTGAATCAATTTCACATCTGCGATATGTCTGTGTTGCAGATTGCTGCTTTTATAATCAACATCATGAACATGACACGCCTTATCAATAGCGTTTATTGGGTTTTCACCGGGTCGGGGTTGGTTTTTATCATCGAGTCGGATATCCAGTTTGGTCCCGGGTCCACAATAACTATACCCTGGAAGGTGTTTTTCTCCTGGATATTTTGCCCATGGTGTTCCTGGGAGTTTTACTAACTTGGCTGCAATATCACCTCGTTTTTTTTAAATCCTTGATTTTATCAAGGGAAACAAATCTAAATTTTTTTGTACCACATTGTACACACTTACCAGCAAGTGCTGATCTGTTTATACATGTAGTTGTAATCGTCAAGTGGCTTGTGCTAGTACGCTTCTTACATTTCACACAATATAGATCCATAATTTATTATAATAACATGAATGTAATTGATTTTTTTTTTGGTGACAAAAACACGAGAACCAGTTAAGCATCATGCAGCGCTACCAAATTCTAATCGCATGATTATAATCGGACCATCTGGAAGTGGCAAGACACAACTGCTACTTAATTTGAAGACGAGATGGATGAAATGGAACAAGTTGTTTTTAGTAGCCCTGAGTGTAGACGATCAGCGATATTACAAGGTGTTAAAGGATTTTAATGAGAAAGCAAAATCCAAAATCGATGAGGATATTATTGAGTTTATAACCGATATCAAGGAAGCACAGAGCATTGATGTTATTGATGGAAGTATTAACAATTTAGTCATACGATGATGATGTGATGTTAGACAATCAAAAGAATCCTGCTAGTATATTTTCCAGAGGTAGGCATAAAAATACCGATGTGATATGTCGCTCAACGATACACACAAATACCAAGTGATCAGAGATAACTGCAATATTCTTGCTGTATTTAATGGAGTAGACACACTTATGTTACAAAATATTCACCAGACTTGGTGCAGTGGAGATGTGGATTATAATTGCTTTAGAAATTTCTTTAGTCACGCTCAGTCAATTCCAGATGGATTTGTAACGATAAATTTGCACGACCTGAGATCAAGATATCGTATCGGACTTTATCAAATACTTGGTTGAAACAATTCATCTCGCCGCCGCAGCGACATCAGCGCCGGGTCTGTAGCGTAAAATCCTAAAGGATTTCTTTATTTATTTTGTCTGCCTGAATTGGTTTCGGTTGAAATCCTTTAGGATTTTACTGAAATAGTTTCGGTTTGTTCGCCCCCTCTTGTTTGTAAAATGGAAAACCACATGCAGCCCTTTAATTGAAAAATTAAGTCTCTGTGGAAGGCTTATTTTGGCTTGAAAACTTGGTCTGTCCACCCTCTCTGCTGCTTCTTGCTTTATATGCAAATGTTGAAGTTTCCAATATTTCAGCAAAAACTGTTGTGTAATTCTGGAGCCTAAAACAACTTATTTTGGCAGTGATTCCTTTTCAGTGAAATCTATCCATTAAATGCAATCTTCCTTTACTGTTATTGTAGCAATTAGTGAGTGGACCAGGCTAAATCCATTTTGTTTTAAGGTGCATCCTTATCTTTTTTGCATATAGAAACTTTCATTCACCAAACATTAAATTATTTCTTAAATATTACCTGCTTGTGGGCATAATTAGTTGTTATATAAATTGTTTATTCTCAAGACTTGTAATGTTTGTATCCTTTTTTAGGATGGTCAGTCTCAGATATTTGTATTAAATAGTATGCTGACTGTTCCCTGATAACAAAATGTTTTTTCCCTAATTTAAATGTTGCTGAAAGTGCATTTTAGTGGAATATTTTATTGTCCATTGATTTCCTTTCAGTCACCTTTCAGTGTTAAAATATACAAACTTTGGCATGTGTAATCAGACCCTAGTAATAAACAAACAGTTCATATGCACTTTACCTTTACCATTTTGTTCATGAAATTATATCAAATTTTATGGAAAGAAAAGTAGTTTCTTTTCATTTTGAAAGTTGTAAT
Source organism: Unio pictorum (assembly GCA_030141615.1). Classification (NCBI taxonomy): domain Eukaryota; kingdom Metazoa; phylum Mollusca; class Bivalvia; order Unionida; family Unionidae; genus Unio; species Unio pictorum. The sequence goes on from JARLTB010000203.1 coordinate 9,911,067, forward strand.
GGTCTTACAGTATAGGTCTAATAACAGGCTTTTTTATAAAAAAAATAGTATACAGTAGGATTTAACATTTTGAGTGTTTCTCCACATACAAGTAATGTAAGTAACCAAAAAGATTAAGTTTCAGCCTTGAAAGGTTTATGCATGATATGATCATGACAGAATCGGATCTGATAGATATTTCCATAGGGTAGATAGAAAAATATTGGTGTTGTTCCACACACCCACCTGCTTCAAATTTGTGTTGTGAATTTTCATTGATTCTCCATGCAGATCTCCATCAAACTCTTTTGTGCCTCCTGGTTGACACGGTTCCACAGAACAAATGTTATATAGTGAGAATATTGTGTAACCCAACAGATTTATACCACGTACCTCCTAACTCCGCATGGATGCTTTGCCAGTGATATTATCTGAACTAGATGCAACCAACCTGTCCCTGTGACACAGGCATCCACTGGTTCTGCTATTGAAATATTCTTATCCAAATGCTATTTGAAAACATTATTGGGTATTATTATGATACCAACCAAAACCAGGGTCCCTAAGTGGTCTAAAGCTCTGTCCATTATGGATCACTGACATCTCATCTCTGTCTGTGTGGGTTCGAGTTGCGGATTCGGCCAATGTGGGTATGTGATAAAGCTTGCCAGTAGCTTCTTGAGGGTCGGTGATTTTTTTCTGGGATTTTCCTGGTTCTTCCTCCACCATTACTGGCAGCCATGTATAGCATATCGTGTGCTCAAAAATGGCGTTAAGCATTACAACAACAACAACCAACCAAAACTAAATGTCTTTCTGTTGATATTGAGTGGAGATTAGTCATGTTGCCATGGTGGTAGCCATCAGCAAGAAGGTTGTCATTGTTGGCTTAGAAGGTGATTAGAACCAGAGCTATACAAATTTAAGTAGTGTCTTGAAAAATTTTATTTTCATAGTCGTAGAAGGTAAATGCATCATTGACATAAATGTTTCAGATTTTGCATTTCAGTCTTTGGGTTGCTATCGGAATTGGATGAGTGGGGAAAGTGATGTGTGTGTGCAGTAAAGTGGGGGATCTGTTCAAATACTTGTTGTTGGACTAAATAAAGATTTACTGATTTAACACCAATGATATATATGTATGCAATACACGTGTTTTAAAGAAAATCTACCGTATATGATCAGTTATAAGTCAATCAAACTCAAACAACAGAGATCCTGAACAGCAGTAGCCCGTCAGATCAGGGTCTACGTTGTTTGTTACTCCTAACTGCACAGACCCAGACCTGCCAGTGAATAATGTTCAGTTTGCAGTTGGATTTGACTTGTACGCATGAAGTCAGTATTTTACAAATCCGATCTTCAGATTTACACTTGCTAAAAATGAGTATTTTATCACGCACTGCATTACACTAGTAAACAAGCATGTGAGTTGTTGAATGATTTTATTTTGACGCATGTAACCTTGCTGCTTAGATAATGGTCAGGAATCTTCAATAACAGGGGGTCTACTTGGTTGGGTGTGCTACGGTGGGGGTGGAATTAATAGAGCTATCATATAATCTGATCAGGGAGCTGATAAGTTGAGATTAGCTGATTTGGTTTGTATTGTGGCAGTCAGGTGGTAGAAGAACTATCATAGTGTTTTCTGATAAAGCATGTAGATGTTGCTGGTATGTATTGAAGCATGCATGTATAGGATTTACCAGCACATCAGAACAATCCATACTATTTCGTGCTGTGTAATTTTAATATTTGAATAAACAGAAACAAAGATACAATGGATATAGTTCATAAAATAAAGTCATATTTTTATATAAACAGTCTACTTTACAATAAGTAGATAAAATACTGTGAAAATACTGTTCATTCAAAAAATAAACATATCTTGTATACTTGCTTAAAACTTGAGTCAGACTGCAATCAACATAGATCCTGTTCTGCTATAGTGTAGTGCACCTGCAGATCTGGATCTGTGTTGTTTGTTATTATTCAAAAAATAAACATATCTTGTATACTTGCTTAAAACTTGAGTCAGACTGCAATCAACATAGATCCTGTTCTGCTATAGTGTAGTGCACCTGCAGATCTGGATCTGTGTTGTTTTTTCTACTGATTATTCCTATCACACTGCACAGATTTAATATGGAGGTGACTTATATGATGATAGATCTGGGTCTGTGCATTTGGGCTTGACTTACATGTGAGTACGTATGGTAATTAGGCGACTGACATGTAAGAAGATAAGAATATCTTTTGTAAGCTTATCAGGCCAAAAGGCCATACAGTCTTTTGGTCCTGCATTTTCAAAGCATTTTGTAGGTGCATCTTTGAAGACCTGCTACCATATTTATCCCAGTAAAATACCAGCCAATTCTGTATAGCACAGATTGAGATCTGTCATCACAAAATGCCACGAGACACGTGCTGATGCTGCATCTATTTCTTTTAGTGAAAGATTATTGTGTACTTTGTGCAGATTATGACCTTCTGAAACCTGGAACCATGCTGATTCCAGCTTCACCTATGTGAGACACTGGAAATTTCCAAATTTCATCTTTGGAATTGCAGTTGTTTACTCATGTAGAACCTGCAAGGCTTGCATGAGGCTTAGCTCTTTAGCTCATAAGAGCACTACAGGGTCCAGGAGTTTATTGGATGAACCTCTTCCATATTCTGTGAGACCCCTCAAGATGGATGGACTGGGATTTCAAGGACATGATTGCCTCTCGCTCCCCCAACTTACCCAAATGAAAGAATTTGGAGACTACTCATGTTCAGGGAGGATGTTGCTCCCTACTGTTTGAGTTGGTATGTAATTCACACTTTGTGTCCATGGCACTGTTTTGCTACTTCTGGTCTCCTGTCCAGGGAAGTATGTTGCTCCCTACCACATGGGTATCATCCTTGCCTGTTAGTGTTTGCACATCAGGCTCAGGTTATGGAAGGCGTTCAGATCGATATCCCCCCTCCCAGTAATCCCAAGGAAACATGGGATGTGGAGTTCTTTACCTAAGGGTCCTTGGTCCTATATGCCCAAGTGTACTACTAGACCATGCTTCCAGTGTAGATTTAATGACGATGCTGATGTCCCACCATCACCTCCATAACAGTGGACATCATCCCAGAAAGCAAGAGGCATCACATCAACCAGGACAGACAGACAGACAATCATGTTGCCCTCTTTAACTCGTGGCACTATAGTAGTAACTGCCATAAAATTTGAATCAAGCACTTGACAATTTATTTAATTCACAAAGTAACCCACTTTAAATTGATATATCACTTTAGAGTCAATATTTTCTAAGCATAATAGTGGAAAGCCAAGTTACTGAGATACATGTATCTGCATTGGTGAGAAAACCCACAATTCCTTTTGATCTTTTATTGTTTCCTTTGGATTATTTTTTTTAACAAATACATAAAGTAAAAATGAGCCATAAAGAAAAAAAAGGGAATTCTGATTAATGAAGAAGAATTACTTCCATACTGGGTACACCATTAGGCATGCTGGTCAGTATAAGTTTTAGGAGTTTTTGGAAAAGAGAAACAGTTCCCCCCCCCCCATGTTCCAAGAGATGTGGTTATTTGAATTTGTGCAAATTATGTAGAAGTAAGAAGAAGCCATGTCTAATTTGTTGTAGCCGAAAAGGAACCGAATATACTTATTCTTAAAAGAATGCTGACAAAATTTAATAAGAAACAGGTCTAATACACACATGCATGTACACATAATGCACACAAGTGTGTGCATGCACACATATGCATTAAATTATACATAATACTTCTTTATCGGAGTCCTCACTGGTGTTTTTCACTTTACTTCAGACTGAGATTCCACTAAAAATCATACAGTTTACTAAGAAAATATTTGATGTAATTTATCTCATATAATTGACCATATTTCTGTTATATCTGACTGTTATACCAACCATACAGACCAATCCAGTGAGGTGTGGCCTGTTTGGGGCTGTTACATCTAGTGTAGTATTGTCTCATATACATAATACCAAGCATAGGTATCTTTGGTTAGCATAGGTTTAAAAAAATCCTTGAATTGGATTTCAGGTCTTGAAATATCCCAGAAATTTGCATTGGCACTCCCTTTAAAAGCCCATGAATTTTGTTACAAAATTACCATTTTCGTTTTAGCTGGAAAAAGTGAGATTTAACTGTTGTTCTGATCCTACATTTAAACACTCCTGTTTATTCTGATACCTTTGGCATTATGATTATCCCTGGTCTAATGGTTCGACTGTGAGATGTTTTTACTTAGTCTTCACAAAGCATAGTTTAGGTGTCTCTGTAAACCAGACAGTGCAGAGATGTTGGGTGAAGCATGGTGAATGTCAACTTTGCTGTCTGCTTTAGTGATGGGGTCATGCATGTTCACTCGGAAAATGGATGATGGATTAGACACTTCAAAGGGACTAGTCCATGGCAATGTATGCCTCCCAGTAAGAATCTAATACATTAGTGGAAAATGGTGGAATATCCAATTAACTTTACTATGAGAAGTGAAAAATACCATTTGTTGGCAAGTACTTTGGAATCCTCTCCTTAATCATTAATAACCTTTTTGAAGATGGATTCTAAAACAAACATTTACTTCAGTCAGCTATGAGCCTATGACCACACCCCTTTCCCTTTCCTGATACAGCTGGTGGATAAAAACCCATATTAGGGCCAAAGCTCCCTCAAGCAATTTCTGTTTTGGGATTTTTCTGAATACATCCTAATACATTGACTTCCAGCAATTTTGCATTGGCTTAATGCTTCGTTGTATTAAAAACATTGTTTTCCATTGGTTATTTTGCTCGCACATGAGCAGAAGAGGGAAAGTTTGATTTTTTTGGTTTTTTGCTTAACTGACCCATCATTTTCATATGGAGACCTACACTTATTAAAAATGTACACCTTATCCTACATTTTGCACAGGTTCACCTGACTGTTGTGTAGTTCAGACTGGTCTCCTTAGATTTGAGGCCAAAAAGTCTAAAATTTATACTCAAAATTGGATTCTGACCACAGGCGAATTTTAGGTGGAAAAAAAACTGGTAAAAAATTAGGTTTTTCCCTCTGCATTTGTTGTGCAACTAAAGCATACAGATTAAGAAAAGGCCCAGGATTTCAAAGAAAAGTGAATACCATATACACTCGCTTATATGACAAGTTCAACTGCAAACTGCATGGTCCCAGACCTGCTATTACATTATATGCTGGCAGATCTGTGTATCTGCAGTTTGTTAGGAGTAATCAGTAGAAAAGACAACATAGACATAGTTGGCACATTTTGTTAATGTGTAACTACAGGTGACAGTGCCATTATTGTATATATGTTGATGTTTATATTTCAGGAAGTTTTTCATTTTAATTTATAATTTGGAAGATGGACTAAATGCATATACAGTAAGAACATTTTCAGAATAAGTAAGTACATTTAAGAAAGTCCTCGAAAAATATCAAGTTCTTCAGTAAGGAAAGGAAATATTTGTATGAACCATGGGATTTGCTTTTTCGAAAGTAATAACAGTGGCAACAGTGATGTACACAATTGTTTCCAACATATTATGCATAAAATTCAAGCAGGTGGTAATGTAGTTTGGCTTGGAATCCTTGTTTACTTTGATCATTATGGATGTAGCTGAATGCTTCACCTCAATATGATCAGATGAGTGAGATAAGGCCCACTAAGGCCTCTTGTAGTTCATCTTGGTCTGAATACTAAAAGACATTTCTAGCCCACCCTGTTAGTAGAACAGACTGTGTCAGGTAAGGCTCGCCTGATACTGCCGGGTTTGTGAAGTCTACAAGTAATCAGCCGTTGCTCACCTGTATTTGGTACATAGGTAAAGGTAGGTATTGAAATGTCTACTGAAGGTGTGGCTTGGTAAAACTTGGCAATATGTAGGTGATAAGTGTTTTATGAACATATCATTACAGGTATATACATAGGTATTATGGTGTATGTTCACACTTAACATATCAATGAACAGTACAGATTGGAAAATGCAGGTATAATCAGTTGTTAAATGTTTTCACTGATATATTTAAATGAGATGTGACCTGCTTTTACAGATCTTTTACATTTCATTAATTCTAAGGAACACAAGTTTAAAATAAATAAGATATATGCATCCTTATTTGAAAATGTCAGGTGGGCATGGTTCCTGCAGTCAGTGTCAAACCATTGTTGGATATATTATTTTTGTCTTACAACTTTTCTGTGATTGTCTGTTAATTATAAACTCTTACATACCTGATCATCATGGAAACATTCTGATTCAAACTAAAGTTTTGATGGAAAAAAGAAGAAAACTGGACATTTGGTCAAAATTATCAGAGTTTTCCGTATATATTATTTAGCTCACCTAGCCTTATGGTATGGTCCAGCATCTATTACGAGTTGTCCATTGTGTATGATAAATCTGTCAGTAATTGCTTATTCTAACTTTGCAAAAGTCATTGGATGGATTTCTGTCAGACTAGGCAGAAAGCATCTATGCATGAATGCTATTTTTTTAAAGGCTGTGTGAATCAAACCAATGTTACGAATATGCTTGCCATTACTAAAATAAAAAAGCCTTTAAACAGTTTCTTTTCAAAAATCTGTGAACAGAAGTAGACCAGATATGACACAAATTGTTTTGGAAGGAGAACTGTGCATGATGCCCCAGTGCTAGACATCACTATAAACTGCCTGACTGCAGACATTGTAGCGATATGACTGAAAAATTGTTAAAGCTACGTTAAAAATCCTAATCAAGCAAACAAACAAACTAAAATAAAAAAGCCTTTAAACAGTTTCTTCTCAAAAACCTGTGAACAGAAGTAGACCAGATATGACAGAAATCGTTCAGGAAGGAGAACTGTGAGACCTTTCCTTTTGATACAGTAACAGCTCTGTGCCAGCCAAAGGCTTTTAGCAGCATAGGAAAACTATGGCTTTGGTGCTGCCTCCATAGAATTTGTTTTTTTTTAATTGCCATCTAATTTGGCATTCTTTGAATCTTTGTGCCCTATGTGACTACTTAGTTTGCCTATATGGTCATGCTGGTCCCAGATACAAGGAAATTTGAGTGAGATTTCTAAAAATAGAATAATCTTGAAACAATTCCTTCTTAAGATCTAGCCAAGAAATGCTGACCAAATTTGTCTGCAAGAATTGTGGAACAAAGGCCTTTCATTTTTATATAAGTGTTGCAAATCTATTTTCAAATTATGATGGATGTTACTAAAAATAGACCTTTTAAAGGACTTCCAAAATATCCACTCTGAACAAGACTAATATGAAAATGACAGTATCATGGAACGAGACCTTCATGTTTATATAAATGATGCCAGTGTATTAATACATATGGTCAACATTACAAAAATAAATGCAAAACAAATATTCCTCTTGAAAACGTTTAAAAAGAACATAACCAAATTTGGCAATAATGCACTCAGTCGTGAGCTTCCTTCAGGATTTTGCAAATAATGCTGCTTGAATTCTCAAATAAGGCTGGTTATACTGAAAATGGTTAAACTATCTCGTGACCTAATCTCAGAAATCATTCAGCATGATTCTGACCAAATTGAAGAAAAAAATTCATTAGTTTCAGTGCCTTTTAAATTTCTGTTAGTGATGCTTATTTGTAATGAAAATATGGCTGTCACTACTAAAAAAATGATGCTAATATGCCAATAAATTATGGATGAAGATTTTTAAAAATAGAGACACTTTAAAACATTTCTTTGCATGACATGCATTAAATAGAATTGGAAGAAAAACTTCTCAAGCAAATATCCAACTGGTTCTTGTTTTTGGTTAATGGCTTGTACACTTGGGTATTAATCATATGCCAGAGAGGTGAGCAATCTTTGGCCCACTTGGGCCTCGTGTTTGTATTTATTTGGTAAAATCTATCCGAAAACTGTTGATCAGATGTGGTCTGATTATGTTTTAGTTACAGAGGAGCTTAATGTGTAATGATTAATTATACCGTATAATAGAGAATGCTGATTGGCTGAAAATAGAGACTAAAATCTATAAAAATCTGAAGGTAAATTGTTTGCAATAACATAAATATTTGCAGCACATCATTTTCATGATTTTAAAAGTTTTGTATTAGAGTGTTCATAGGATGTAGGCATGATATGCTGGTCTTGGCACAGAAGTATGGTAATTTGTCAAACATTAACATAATACTCTATAGGAATTTATTAAATTCTATGCCTTACAGTAATAACAGGTATATCCATTGGAAAAAAGCCATGATAAAATGTACCAATCTCTTTCTCACCCTTTTTATCAGCAAGTTAGCTTAAATTTGTAATTTTATGAAGAAGTTTTTTATTAAGTAAGCTTTTTAATTTTTTTCCTCGCTGGTAATATTTAAAATCTGACATTGTATTTTAAGGATTTTTTAACCTTTGTTTTGCTTTTATTTTTGTTTTGTGCCTTATTGTGATACTTGAACTTGGTATTATGCTCATTTGCCATTGATCCCTACACACACACACACACACACACACACACACACACACACAAACTTACTACCCACCCACCTACCTATACATTTTATTTGTGGTTTCTTTAAGTAAGGAATGTACAGAAATTCCCATGGAATTTTGTTATGACTTTAACAGATTGTTTTCATTTTTTCAAATAGTTGAAATGATTCTATGCTTTTACAAAATGGTTGTACATTTTTCACAACTAATAGTGAATATTACAGATATAATTATATTTATGATTTTTTTTAATCACTTGTTTTATGTGTCACATATATGCACATATGCCAAAGTGGTGGTGAAATGGAATCTTGTAAAATATATGTAGACCAAATTCTACTTTTAGAAAGTTTGTTGATTAAAATTTTTTTAAAAGACCACCCCCACCTCCCACATACCATGGTTTAATTATTTTACCTAGTGTATGTACCACGTAAATGTGTAAAGTTTATGTTTAGCTTTTTGAGACTGCAGTTTTCAAGAGTGCACATATTTTCTGTCCAAATATTTTGTAATTTCTCTATTTGTCTAAATATTATCTTGTTAGTTGAGAAAGTGTGTTTTATGTCAACTGGACCTCGCTGATAAATATCTTGTCTGGGTGTTGGCATCCCATTCACAGTTTCTGTGCCGATTATATCAATAATGTTGCTAGAGAATTGTAAGCTTATAGTTGTATCAACACTTCCTATTTGCATCAAAAGCTTCACTGATGTCTGCATGATGTCTTCACAGTATTAGTTGTAGTGTTAGCTTAATCAACCCCCTGGCATTAGTTAATTTTTTAGATTGCAACTTATTTTTAAAAAAAACATTAATATACACTTAGCAATTCATTTACTTTAAGGCACTGGCCATTTGATTTTATGGGGTGGATGGGTATGTGATTTTCATCTTTTTTTTTTATCTCAAGAAATTAAGAATATCATGTAGTGTTGTTCCGATTATCGATTATAATCGATCATCAGTTGGTTGAGCAAATCAGTAAGATAATCGATTGTGAAACTCCATAATCGATTGTGTGTAAAGGGAGACTACTTTTATGTGTATGCAAAACACAAAGGTTAGTAAAACTCCAGCCACTAAACTTGACCTGAAATTTATTATTCCCTTCACAACTACAAATAAAAAAAACTTATGATTCATAATTAGGAATATATAGTTATTATTACATGGTCAAGTTGTTAAATTGTTGAGTTAATAACTTTAAACACATTTTGTTTATTTGTTTCAGTTAAATTGCAACATATTTTGTAGTATTTATAAACACTGACAAACAAGAAAATCATGTCCTTCTATACTTTAAATTATTGACACATCACATATGAATGAAAGAATTTCGGGGGATTGTTGCAGTATTTCAGTTACATATGACTGATCAGCCATAAAAAGTTGCGTTCATTTAACAAAGTTGTAGAACAAAAGTAACACACAATGTAATATTATTATGAAGTTAAAAAATACATGTCATTAAAAGAGATTACTCCTGTACATTTATAAACATATTGAACTCTTGATCAAAGATATAACTAACAAAAATTTTAATTTGCTCTTAGTAACCGATTATAATCGATGATCAGTTGGTTAAGGGAACCGATTATCGATTATGAATTTCTGACCGATTCCCATCACTAATATCATGGATATAATATAGTGTTATTTTGTCTTAAAAACAAGAGTTTGGATATTTTTTCCAGCTACTAACAGACAGCAAATTAAACCAAAAAAAAGTGTCATATCCATTCTCCAGAACATTCCCTGATATAACTTTTGTACCTTCATACATATCGTGGTACTTCCAGAAATACTGCAGTACAAACTTGTAATGGTACACAGCTCTAATACATACATACATACACACTCACACACACACACACACACACACACACACACACACACACACACACACATACATATATACAGTCGACTCAGGTTAACTGCACACCCTCTGGCCATCATGAGACTGTGCAGTTAACCAAAGTACGGTACAGTACATTGAAAAGCATTGGGCACGAAGTGTGCAGTTAACCGATGTGCAGTTAAGTGGAGTCGACTATATATATATATATATATATATATATATATATATATATATATATATATATATATATATATGACAAGTTGTTTTTGAGTTTATAATTGGTTTTTTATGCATTTGGTTGTTATAGTGTTTGTATTACATATTGTCGTCATGCTATCCGTAATTGCTGCATGGCTGGTTGGCAGATATCAGGTACAGAGTGTTTGCTTGTTGCAAGAAAAGGATTGTTCATGTTTGTTTGTTTTTACACATAAGTACTTGAATATGTAAAAATGACAACATTGAGTTTTTTTTTATTGATGTCAATAGTGTCAGATTTTTCTTGAAGCAGTTTATTATGCTTTTAGTGGCTGTCATTTTAAGATTTGTTTGGTTAGGTGTTGTATTTCACAGCAACTCAAGTAGGTTGTCTAGTGAGGCAAGGACACGCCAAGGTAGCTGACCGTAACTGAGCTGAAGGTAGGATTCTAATCCGCACCCTTTTAGACATGGGTGTAGAGTTCTAACCACTACTCCACCACACCTCTTTCGGATGCAGGACTGTATTAAGTTATAAAACCTCAATTCAGGTCAATATGATGTACACGTCATTATTAATTTGGCTGTAAAAAGTTAAATTATAAGTTATTATTTTCGGCTCATTTTGTTGTGAGAAAATGTACAAACTTTGAAAAGGACATTTGGTTTCTGTACAGTAAAATGCCCTGAAATTTGATATGGATATTGATCGATGAAAACTTGGATATTACCAAAATTAAAAAGCTATCAACTATTTTACAGTTACATTGCTTGTACTATACTGTGTTCATGAGAGTATCACATGACTGCAATGTTATTTATGTGGATGTACTTGTGTCATGATTTTCTTACCTGTAACATGTGTAATTAAAAAGCTCTTGAAAAGGAAAGGCATAATGACTGGCATCCAAATTTAGTTCAAAGTCGTTTCATTACACTTTTTTGCATTAATAAAATAAAATAAGTAGGTAGTTTTCATCATGTGATAACTAGAATCTAACATTTCATGTTTATTTCAATTGTAATTTATGAAATTCATTGATTAATATCAGACTTTTCCCCAACAAGGCTGTGAAACGATCAAAATTATTCCTACTTTATTTGTAAATTCCAATTCAAATGAACACTTGTTGAAGATTTTTTTTATATCAACACCGTCATTTACATTGTGCCAACCTGCTTGTATGGCTCAAAGTTTAACAGGCTTTTTTTTTCAAATCCAATTTGAAATCAGATCAAATTCTTGATAAGGAGAGACAAGTATCTCACCTTCACCTGGGTACTTCACCCATAGTTTGCCTTTTACATATAGCTTAGATGAGAGAACTTAAAGAAGTCCATAAATATCTTTTGATTAAATCTCCTTCAAGATAAATTTGAAGGTATGACATATATTGGCTTGTAAGTTGAGTCCAGCTTCCAAACAATATAAACCCTGGTCCGTCATTGGATCATGCACCAGGAAGGATTTATGTTGTGATTTTTACTGGTTATTGCATAAATTGCACAGATCCGAGCTGCAGGCTAATTATCAGAATCAGATCTGGCTCAGTGCAGTTTGCAGTTTGACTTGACATTAAAAAGTGTAGAAGGTACTATGAATTAATAGTATTGTGATCCAAAGTCCATTATTTTATAGTGTATAAAGTGAGTCTTAAAATATTTGTACTCATTGACATCAGTATTTTGTGTAGGCAGATACAATTTAATAAATTTATTCATGAGGATGTGTGATATTCCTGGGTCACAGTATTTGTGTCATTTTCAGCACACGTTTTATTTTAATGTATTATGGGATTTTTTAATCCAGACTGTCTATTGGTGTGCATGTGTATATTGGAGTCAGGAATCTGTTAAGAGTACATAAATATTGATTAGTTCTTCTTGTAAATAATTGATGATTGATTAATAATTGGTTTGGTGTTTTATGGTGCCTAATGACAAGGTTTGGGATGGTGTTTTATGGTGCTTACTGATCAGGTTTGGTTTGGTGTTTTATTGTGAAGCAACATAAGTGGGTTATTTAGTGCCCTGGCAGATGTTTCAGTGATGTGCTATATGCATGGACATACCATGGTAGCTGACCCAGGCTGATCGAATTGCAGGGTTCAAACCCACACCCATATTGGTTGCAAGTCTGGCATGCAAACCACCAAGATACTGTGATTTCTGCCACATCTTAATCACACTAGGTCTATACAGAGCCTACAGGAGATTATTGATCAATTATTAATTTATTAATTTGTTAACATTAATCTTGCCAAAGCCAGGGTATTTTTCTAGAACCCTTCAGGTGAAATTATAATAGATTTAGTTTCCAAAAGATAAAATAACAAAGAATCATATATAAGATCTAAATAACATATCTAAATAACATATCTAAATAACATTAGAATCATATATAAGATCTAAATAACATTAGAATCATATATAAGATCTAAATAACATTATAATCATATATAAGATCTAAATAACAAAGAATCATATATAAGATCTAAATAACATTAAAATCATATATAAGATCTAAATAACATTAGAACAATATATAAGAGCTAAATAACATTAGAATCATATATAAGATCTAAATAACATTATAATCATACATAAGATCTAAATAACATCTAAATAACAAAGAATTATATATAAGATCTAAATAACATTAGATACATATATAAGATCTAAATAATATTAGAATCATATATAAGATCTAAATAACATTAGAATCATATATAAGATCTAAATAACAGATCTAAATAACAAAGAATTATATATAAGATCTAAAAAACATTAGAATCATATAAGATCTAAATAATATTAGAATCATATATAAGATCTAAATAACATTAGAATCATATATAAGATCTAAATAACAGATCTAAATAACAAAGAATTATATATAAGATCTAAAAAACATTAGAATCATATATAAGATCTAAATAACAGATCTAAATAACAAAGAATTATAAGATCTAAGTAGCATTAGATACATATATAAGATCTAAATAACATTAGAATCATATATAAGATCTAAATAACTTTAGAATCATATACAAGATCTAAATAACATTAGAATCACATATAAGATCTAAATAACATTAGAATCATATATAAGATCTAAATAATATTAGAATCATATATAAGATCTAAATAACATTAGAATCATATATAAGATCTAAATAACAGATCTAAATAACAAAGAATTTTATATAAGATCTAAATGACATTAGAATCATATATAAGATCTTAATAACATATCTAAACAACAAAGAATTATATATAAGATCTAAATAACAGAATCATATATAAGATCTAAATAAGATTATAATCATATATAAGATCTAAATAACATTAGAATCATATATAAGATCTAAATAACAGATCTAAATAACAAAGAATTATATATAAGATCTAAGTAACATTAGATACATATATAAGATCTAAATAACATTAGAATCATATATAAGATCTAAATAACTTTAGAATCATATACAAGATCTAAATAACATTAGAATCACATATAAGATCTAAATAACATTAGAATCATATACAAGATCTAAATAACATTAGAATCACATATAAGATCTAAATAACATTAGAATCATATATAAGATCTAAATAACATTAGAATCATATACAAGATCTAAATAACATTAGAATCACATATAAGATCTAAATAACATTAGAATCATATGTAAGAGTTCAACAATGATTCATTTTCTCTGAACTGCAAGCCCCAGTTTGCTTATGAAAAAAATCCGACCAAATAAGCAGCAATTCCAATGTACTCTGAAGGATCCCTGTCATGACACCCATGATTTATGTTTCTTATTTTCCTCTTGCCTGCAGATAAATCAGACATAAGTATAATGAGTCTGGATCAGTGTTTTTTTTAAAACGATTCCACTGACACTGTTGTATGTGTAGTCATGAAATGTTTTTGCCATTACCTTGTTGATTGCTGTTAGGAATGTATGTCACAATGACCTATTTTGCATTCATCATTGGTGCTGTTAATTTCTGCGTGGCAAGTAGTCTTAAAACTGGATGGGTGCACTTAGATAAAATTGATGGATGGATGGATGGATTACAATTCAGATTTCATGTTTTGAATGCTTCATGTTTATTTCTGTAAAAAAATTTTTTTTTATGGAATTAAAATAAACTAAATAGTAATACTCTTCCATACTTTCAGAAGAAAAAGTATAAATAAGTTATTTATAATGAAATCCTTCAGGGACATGAAGTATTGATTTTAGATTGAGTAGAGAAGTTGCATAAATACTTCTTTGTGCTCCAAGTCTAATAGAACTTACCTCTGTATTGTACAGCCACTGTTGATTATCCTTGATAAACATTTACTTTCATTTCATTTGAAAAGCTTTAGGTGATTGACGATTGTAGGGTATCACATAATATATATTTTCTGCATGCACCTTGGCGTAAAATAAATTTCTTTCAAGACCACAGCCATCATTCATCCTTGTGAACAATTTTTTTATGCATTATTTAATATTGAAACCATTCTTAAACCATTTAAATTACATGTATACAAGAGATGTAATATATACTGTATGGACAGCTAAGATGCCAAGTTGTAAGTTTTTCTTGCCAACTGGTCAGGGTCTTCCCTCAGTCTGTTTTGTTTTTGTGTGTGCATGTTAGTGATTACCTTAGTCGACTATATGTTGACTGAACAAGCAGTATTGCTATAAGTAGTTTTACACCAATACACTGGTATGTTACTGATAATGATGGAAGGGCTGATAGGATTTTGCTGTATAAAGTAATGCTGACCTTATAAATGAAGCAAATTATGTATGGCGATAAGTGCATTCTTGTCTTTTTCAAGGTCATCAACCCATGAAATTTATACCTGTCTAGCACAAGGTATCTATTGTTTTCAGTTCTGATTTGAACTCAAATTGCAGAGCTACTTTAATTAAAATGTACGCCAGTAAGAGTGAACATTAGACTTCAGCCCACTAGTGTATTGTGCTGTAATTTTGTCAGGTCTGACTTTTAATAGTGTTCAAGCTTCAACTTGCTAGAATTGATTGGTGTTTATGTATTTATAGGTTATTATGACTTCACCCACACAAACTTGATCTGCAGGCACCGGAAGCAATTGGGAAAAGAGTTTCATATTGATGTAGACAGTCGGACAGCACAGGTAAAGAACAACTGGCTTCTTTCTCTGATTCTGTCTCGGGTCATTCTCTAGCAGGTAAGACATTTGCATTTTATTCAACTGATGTCTTGTTTGACCCTGTACGATGTCAGTACATACAAATAGGTACTAGGTCCTTTTATTTGCAGGAACAAATATGTAATGGCCTCAACTTGTAAAACTTTCTTAATCCATCATGCATCAGAGTTAAGAAATATGAAATTAATGTATTGTGACTTGTATACATCAGTTTATATGGATTTATTAACTTCAAAAAAAAGGGTTATGCAATTTAAATTTGATCTAAAGAGTTTGATGCAAAGTTTTGAAAAGAACAAATTACTAATATTAATAATACTAATATTAATAATTTATATTTTCAACAGAAATTGAAAACATACAAGCCAAATGTCTATCATGAAATATGAACAAGTCACATATTAGCATTTTGGCAATGCATTTTACGTAGCAGTGATATTGTATATTTTCAATAATATATTTTTATAAAACAATTTGGAAATATATATATATATATATATATATATATATATATATATATATATATATATATATATATATATATATATATATATATGACATGAGTGTGCTTACCATTATAAAATTATAAATTTTGTTGTTGGTTTTGAAATTTCATATTTCAGAAATAATAAATAATGCATGTACTTTAGTCAGTCATTTTATAAGCTCTCTGTAAAGTCCACTTTGTTTTTTAATTATTTGGAAGCAAATAATTGGTAACTAAATATATTAGCAAGAAATGCATTTAATATTTATAAATATCTCATTTTCCATCATAATCTCTGTAAAGGAATACAATTTGATATGTTGTAATAAAACAAAAATCTTTGGAAGGTGAATTTTTCATGCATTTTGTAGTACATTTTGTGTAGATCAAAACTTATTTTCACTGCGGGGGGTGGGGTAATTTACTTCAGTTGAGTTCCAAAAAATCATGTGTAGATCAAAACTCAATTTCACTGGGAGAATTCATTCCCCCCAAAATCTACTGTTAAATAATAGAAGAGTTAGATTGGTGTATTAACCTTTTTTGACTTTAGGTACAGTTTTTGGTATTATGTTTTGACATCACTGTAGAATAAGCCCTATGAGAAAATAATGTTGATATGTACAGATTGTATGATCATTTCAAGTCAACATAATGGATTTTGTATTCAGTCACAAATTGTGATACAAAACAATAAAAATATATTGCTTTCCTTTGTTTTAATTTGTAAATGAGGAAAGATACCAAAAATAGAAATCTTCTAATTATAGTTTGTCAAACCAGGAAGTGTTAGGAGATTCAAGTGCTGGTTCTAAAAACAAAATTCCATGTCATCAGCAATTATAATATATCATTGCAAATATATCTAAACGTCAAAGAAAATAATATTTAATATCATTTAGGAAGTTGGGGACAATAAGAGAGAAAGATGGGGTTAAAAAGAGGAATATTTCCTAGGATACAGAAAATTTTAATGGCAAGCACAAATCTTCATCAGACAGAATGAAAGATATATGGGGATAAGGGGATCGCATTTGATATAAAGGAGGGAGGTCAGGGTCACCCGTGTTAAAGAACTGTAATCAGAGAGTAGTGTTGCTAAATTTGACGGAAAATTGGGATGTAATGTATTTATTTTTTGTTCACAGTGGCTTATATAAAAGCAAAAACACCTGAGATCATGCTTATATAATGTTATGCACACTATGCTCCAAATTCTTTCAAATGTGAAATGTTTTTTCTTTTTCTTTTTTTTTTTTTTTTTTAACTAGATAGACATGTTGACCATTGCTGTTGCATGTATTGTTTCAGTTTGTTAAATGTCTACAGGATCATTTCATAATTTATTGCAAATACATTTACAGTAGTTTCTACATTAACATATTTTTAGTTTTTGGTGATCTGTCTTTCTGCCTATATATCATGGGCAGGTAATGCATATGTTAATTTTTGTGAGGGTTATACTTTTATGAGCATTTGTAAATGATACAACAGAAATTTATAATAGCAGTGAATACAGTGCTTTTGAGTTTTGAAAATTAAAAACTAAGTCTGAACAAAAACCTCCATATTTGACAATTAATGGAAGAATTTCTATTACCATATATATACTCACTTATAAGATAAATCCAGCTGTAAACGGGTCAGACCCAGAGATCTGCCATCACAAAATGGTCGAATAGATCTGGGTCTGTTTTCCCATGTTTATAATATCAGAATGACTATGCATGTACAGCTGTAGTATATCAGTTAGAGAAAGAATTGAGCCAGTCCCAAGCAGCAGTAGTTCCCTAATAGATCCATCCATTGTTCTGTTTTTGTTGTTCAAGAAGTTAAAATTATGATCAAAGTTTAAATGTCTGGATGTTGTGCCCAATTTAATTCCATTGAGCATGCTGTTGGGCAGATTTTTTGTTTGTTTGATTTTAACGTAGTTTTAAAAAAAATTCAGTCATATCGCTATGATGTTTGCATTGAGGCAGTTTATAGTGATGTATAGCACTGGGGCATCCTGCCACAGACATGTATCATGATGTTCTACCCAGTCACATTATCCCGACACCAGGCAGACCAGTCCTAACATTAACCTCTTAATGCTGAGCACCAAGCGAGGCAGCTGTTAGTACCATTTATGTAAATCTTTGGTATGACTTGGCCAGGGATCAAACCCACGGCCTCCCGCTTCCATGGCGGATGCTCTAGCCACTAGACCACCAGAGCAGTACTGTTGGGCAGGTCAGGAAATCTTTTGTCATCAGCAGTCTAATAGTGTGTAACGAGTCAAAACCCCAAAATAAATGCTGAATTTCATTGAAACCTTTTATACAGTAGGGGACCACATGAGATGATGCATAAGCCATGTGACTGGTCAGCTCCTGTTCTTAACTACTAAGGAAGGTTTTGTAGTTTTTCTGGTAGTTCAGGTTGTCAACTCGCATTTCTGGTAGACTACAATCATGCTGAAGTTAGCTGTTTCCTTAATGTGGCACTATATGTGCAGGAACTCCTTACAGCAGCAAAGTTTTCATTTCGCAGGTCAGTGATATTACCATGTCGTTTTGTTTAAATGGTGAGTTAACACACAGATGAACAAAATATGGTGGGTTTTGATGGTGGCAGGTTGCAAAGTTAGTTATAGGTAAGCTGTTTGATAACTACAGTATTGCAAACAAACAAGTTACATTTTGAATTCCAGTTAATACTTGTGTTAAAGCTTTTAAGTTTTTTGTTACTTCAATAATATAGTCAGATACAGTTGGTCAGAGTAATGTTACTTCAGACATGGGTACATCTTAATGTGTAGAGCACCTGTTTTTCTTTTATCGTTTTTTTGCTAAACAGTTTCTTTTGCACTGATGGTTAGAGAGTCATTCAATTTTGTGGATACATCTTTGGTAAAATACAAAATCATCAAAAGTAGGTCTGTTTAACCCAGATTTCAGTTTTCATTGAGTTTGAAGTTTTGCATTTTGGTCATATTCTTGTTACTGGTTAGCCACAAGTAATGGAAATTAATGTCACTGTCTCTTGGTGGTTACAACACATTTCCACTAAAAGTAGGTCTATATGACCTATACTTTGTGCTTTTTCAACTTTGGTCAGTTTCAGGTCACTTTTGGTTACAGTGCCATGCAATTTCAGTTGAGCATGCACTTGAGTGAGATCACCAACATTCTGGAAAATTTAGGTTATTTGAACCTATATTGTATACATCAGTGACATTTATATCATACATGAGTGTCAGTGGTTGGCCCTTGAGAAGTTGATTGAGTCTTGGCTTGTATAAAATATGTAATGTATTTATTTTCTACCTAAATCAATGCCCTCATAAAAATTGTCAGTGGACTGGGGGTGGGTGGGTGGCAACCTCCACAACATAGCTAAGTTCTTCTTACTGGACAGGTGTGTGGGGTTTCCATTCAACTCCTGAAATTATAACAGGCAAGGATTTTACGGAATCACTTTGTACATGTCCTTTGTTCACCTAATACTGTGGACAGGTTTTAATGTAACTTTGATAATTATACTCTGCCATTGAAAGCCTTTTCACTTGAAGTAAAGGTCACTGTTATTAAATATTGATTTTGCTTCTGAAGTTCATTTGTTCACAAGAATGTAATTCTAGAGAATAGAATATGATGAAATATGGTATATTGATAAATCACTTAGCTAGAGAATTGCTGTGAATTAATTTATTTTCATGGTTATAACCAGACATTGTTTTCAAAATGTGACATTTCATTAGTACTTAAATTTGTGGAGTGGGGATGAAGTCCTTTTATTTCCGCAGGAGGTTCATTGTTGGTTGAATCTTCAAATTTGTGGTTTGTAAGAGCCACCGAGGAATTGGAAACTAGAACTATGCAAGTAATGTTGAATTCATAACAAGGTGAATTAATTCTTAATAGTGAGCTTGAAAGTCACTGTTCTTTATATATGTTTTGATTTAAAATTGTACTTTGGCACATGTGTAACAAAATTTGAATTTCTTTTCAGCCTTGGTCAAAGATTATTGATTTGGAGCCTGTAGTTTGAAGGTCAGGTCAAGGTTAAAACTTAAAAGGATGCCTTCAGAGAGGGATCCTTTTTATATGATGTTATATTAAGGTGGATCATATTTTAATGTCTCTCTGTATATTCTTCAGTCAGTTTCAAGCTTTTCTTTTGTTTAGCGTCTACAGTTTCCTGACTTCGTGAGTTGCATGCTCTTGGGATAGGAAATGTCAGTCAGTTTTGGCAAAAAAAACCTCAAAAGTCCAGATCTGTGTGAAGAAAGATGTTGACTAGGTTACCATCATGTACAGACTTGCACATAAAGTGAAGAAGCCAGTTGATGTTGAATTTAAAGATCTGAGGTCAAGGTCACTGTAACTGAAAGAAGAAACCTGGTTTCCAGACATTAACTTGAGTTGTCTTATGACCTGGGCCTTTTCACCATTTACAATTACAAAAATTTAGGGATGGCTTGCATTTGAGATGAGGAAAAAAAAACGATCAATTTTATTGTCAAAAGGTCAGGGTTCAAGTTTTTAAAAATGATTTCAGCACAATATCATTTGTTCTACATCACACACCTGGACCAAGCTTTTTGGATTTCTTGCACTTGGGGTCAGAAGGAAACCGTGTTGATTGTTGTGTCAAAACATCAAAAGCCAAGGTCACTGTGCCTGAAAGAAAAGAAATACATTTGCATAGTAACATTAGTTCTTCATCACAATCCATACTTGTGCTTTGTAGAGGGCTACATTTGGAGCAAGAAAAAAATGAAGGGAGCAGCAGTGACAAGCTTCCAGTAGTAACCACATTAATGTAGTCAACTGAACATAAAGGCAAGGTTCTTTGATCCATATCTTCAAAATCATCAGTCATACTGTTTTTAAGCATTCATTAGTTTTATTTTAGAATATATTCTTTAAAATTTACCAAGCATAGTCTTGTAAGACATTGGTCCACATCTTCAAAATGGTTAGTCATGATAGCCTGGCACATATACTAGCAACGGTTATGGTCATTGTCAACAATAGGCAAACAGCCTGGCACAGATCTTGGCCATTGTTAACAATAAGCTAATAGCCTGGATAATACACTGGCACACATTTTAGCCACTGTCAACAATAAGCAAAACAGCTTGGCACATACACTGGCACATATCATGGTCATTGTCAACAATAGGCTAATAGCCTGGATAATACACTGCAGATTATGGCCATTGTCAACAATAGGCTAATAGCCTGTCAAATACATTGGTACATAATATGGCCTATGTCATCAATAGGCTAATAGCCTGACACAAACACTGGCACAGATTAGCCAGTATCAACAAGCTAATAATAGTCTTGACACTTGGATGAAGTTACAGCTTTTAAGATTAATAGATGCTTATGAGAATCACATGTAAGAGTTGTCACTTATGCTAACCATGTATCAAAAACAAGGTTGAAGATGTAAGACGACTGTCTGAGAGCAGTGGAACACAAACTTGCATTTATACAGTATATTGCAAGTTTAAGATCTGATGATCATTCTGTATTCCTTACGTTTTCTTTAGACCATCACTTTTCTTATTTAAGCAATTCTAATTTTTTGTATCCCTTCTTTATTACACACAAGATGTTGTTAAAGAATTAATTGAAAATCACAGTTCCTCACATAAAACACAGATGCTTTTAAAAAAAAAACCAACTACATTTCCATTTTCTGTCTATGAGCAAGTCAAACAGCTGATGGGTTATACTCTACTGTAAATATCAACATTGGAAGTTCGTTACATATAATTTATTTGTGTAAAATCCAACTGCAGGGCTCGAAATTAGCGGTAGTTCACTAGCCCGAGGCTAGTAGATTTCCTGTTGGACTAGTAACTATCATAATGTTATTAGTCCGAACGGCTAGTAAGTTTTGTTTATCAAAGTCAGCCTTTGTTTACTTTTTTGATGTTAATATTTTATAACAGCGTTTACAATAACCACTGCATTGATCCTGCAGAATATCCGCTGAAGTCAAGACTGTTTTAGGGAGAGGCCATTTAAGGGGGTGGGGTGGCAGATGCTCGTGTTTTGAAATGTGTTTCTTGCTCGGACTTTCTTATATAAAGGATACTGTGCCATACCTTTTCTTTAAATAATTCGCGTCAGCTATACTGTAGCATCTCATATTTCAAAACGAGGCACAATTCCCGCCTTTTAAGACAGGCAAAATGTGGCATCTTATAGGTGTTCAGCCTCTGGCAAAAAAAGCAAAAGTTGAGTCGAAATGATATAAAAGAGAGGAATGCAATACTAGTGTGTAACATTGTTTTGTCGACAGGACTAGTAAATGTTTGGCAGGACTAGTAAATTTCTCAGTACACTAACTAGTCCTTCTGGATGCAAAGAAATTTGAGTTAAATTCAAGCTCTGAACTGCCCAAGAGAGTCCTATTGATTTTGGGTGCAAAAAGTTGAAGTCAAAGTCATTCTGACTGAGAGAAGAAAAATGGTTCACAGAACAGTTCTACATTATCTGTTGTTACCAAACTTTGTACATGGTTTACAGATAGTATAAGGAACAACCATACAGATTTTTTGCAGTCAAAATGTCAAGATCATTGTGACTGAAATAATAACAAATTGTTTATCTACAATCATATTAGTTTGATGTACCTCAATAAAACTGTATGTATTGCCTGCCTTAGGATGTGCAGAGCCTAAGGCATCAAGTGATGAATGCAGGCCCCAAGCACACAAAACATTGCATTGCCTGAAAGTGTGGGACCCAAGGCAGTTGCCTCTTATGCCTTGCTCTAGAGCCGGTACTGCAAGTAGTGTAAGGGAGAATGCTATTGATTTGGGGATTCAGAGGTCAAGGTCGCAGACTTAAACCAAGCTTTATGAATGGGCCTGGCATGCATTTAGAGTCAATAGAAAGACAATTAACTTTTGGAGTCCTAATAGCAATGGTTAAGGTAGCTCTAACAGAAAGGAAAAAAATGGTTTCTGCACAATATATTGGTTGTTTGATGATGTGTTTTTTGCATGGGAGAGGTGGTATATCATGCACTCCTGTTGAAGGTGAAATATGAAAGTTTCTGTTTAAATATATTTTGTAATCTTATATTGTTACTACACATTTGAATTGCATTGTTTACAATAATTATAATTTTGTCATGGACATTATTCATTATTCCTTGATTAAAAAATTAGAAATATATACTGAGATTGATTTTTGAATATATTTTGTATATTGGATTTGGTCCAAGTAACCAGATATTATCACTGATAGAAAATATGATGATCCATGCAGTAAAACTATGTTTTACCCATCCCCCTCTTTAAATGTAACTGCTTTTTGTCCATACATGTTTCACCATCTTCTGCTTGCAGCTCTTTCCTAACCATAAATCTGTAAAACGATTTAATGAGCTATATTTCCAGTAAAAAAAATTCTGTTTACTAAGACGATGACTTTTTTAAAAATATATTTAACTTTCTGTCCCACATGCTCTCATTGTCAAGACAAAACATCTTGATTAAGCCTAGGATTATCCATAATATGGGTTCCTAGCTTGCGGTTCAATATTTAGGGAGTAAAAACTTTAAGATCGATATGTAAGAAAATAAGCAGATTAAAAGAATGAGTTAACAACAAAAATATACTTAAAAGATTACAAATCATAAACAAATTACATAATTCCTACAATCAAGTGTATTAGCTCAGAACAGGTCACACAATTCAACCACATGAAAGTAACTATAAGATGTAATAGTTTGAAATATGGATTATAGTATTAATGCATTATGTAATTGTCACAATGTGGATTATAGAGTTAATTGGGTAAGTAGTTATTCAATGCAGATTATAGAGTTAATTAGGTAAGCTACTGTCACAATGTGGATTGTAGTGTTATTTGGGTGATTAATTAGTCAGTGCAGGTTGTAGTGTTAATTGATAATTGTTATGATGTGGAACATTGTGTTAATTGAGTAGATAATTGTCATGATGTGCATGGATTGTAGTGTTATTTGGGTAATTGTCACAGTGTGGATTATAGTATTAAGTGGGTAAGTAATTGTCACAATGTAGATTATAGTATTGGCTAAGTAATTATTAAATGCAGATTATAGAGTTAATTAGGTAAGCTATTGTCATGATGTGAATTATGGTGTTAACTGGGTAAGTAATTGACACAGTGTGGATTATATAGTCAATTGAGCAAGTAATTGTCACATAATGGATTATAGTGTAAATTGAGCAAGTAATTGTCAGAGTGTGGATTATAGTGTAAATTGAGCAAGTAATTGTCACAGTATGGATTATAGTGTAAATTAAGCAAGTAATTGTCAGTGTGGATTATAGTGTAAATTGAGCAAGTACTTGTCACAGTATGGATTATAGTGTAAATTGAGCAAGTAATTGTCAGAGTGTGGATTATAGTGTAAATTGAGCAAGTAATTGTCACAGTGTGGATTATAGAGTCAATTGAGCAAGTAATTGTCACAGTATGGATTATAGTGTAAATTGAGCAAGTAATTGTCACAGTATGGATTATAGTGTAAATTGAGCAAGTAATTGTCACATTATGGATTATAGTGTTAATGGGTAGGTAATTGTCACTGTGTGGATTATAGAGTCAGTTGAGCATGTAATTGTCACAGTGTGTATTATAGTGTAAATTGAACATGTAATTGTCACAGTGTGGATTATAGTATTAATGGGTAGGTAATTGTCACAGTGTGGATTATAGTGTTAATGGGTAGGTAATTGTCACTGTGTGGATTATAGTGTTAATGGGTAGGTAATTGTCACAATAAGTATTATAGTATTATGGTATATTGGTCATATGTTTCATGAAAATAATGATGTTCAAAAAAGATAAGGGTATGTCTGGCATGTATATGTATTGTATCAAGTATGGTATGTTAAGGCATGTACATGTATATGTATTGTATCAAGTATGGTATGTTAAGGCATGTACATGTATATGTATTGTATCAAGTATGGTATGTTAAGGCATGTACATGTATATGTATTGTATCAAGTATGGTATGTTAAGGCATGTACATGTATATGTATTGTATCAAGTATGGTATGTTAAGGCATGTACATGTATATGTATTGTATCAAGTATGGTATGTTAAGGCATGTACATGTATATGTATTGTATCAAGTATGGTATGTTAAGGCATGTACATGTATATGTATTGTATCAAGTATGGTATGTTAAGGCATGTACATGTATATGTATTGTATCAAGTATGGTATGTTAAGGCATGTACATGTATATGTATTGTATCAAGTATGGTATGTTAAGGCATGTACATGTATATGTATTGTATCAAGTATGGTATGTTAAGGCATGTACATGTATATGTATTGTATCAAATATGGTATGTTAAGGCATGTACATGTATATGTATTGTATCAAGTATGGTATGTTAAGGCATGTACATGTATATGTATTGTATCAAGTATGGTATGTTAAGGCATGTACATGTATATGTATTGTATCAAGTATGGTATGTTAAGGCATGTACATGTATATGTATTGTATCAAATATGGTATGTTAAGGCATGTACATGTATATGTATTGTATCAAATATGGTAATGTTTTATAATGTTTTAAATTTTGTTTTCCAATATCAAGTCCATAAAATCATGAGGAATATGAATAGACTTAAGATGGCATTTAATTAATGAAGAGCACAGATTTTTTGAAAGTTTCATTCTGAATATTGCATTGTCTGTAATGAAACCTTAGAGGTATTATCTACTTTCTGTGCAATGCCATTTGTTATTTCCTCTCCAGACAAGTTTTGATTAAAAAATAGGCCTAAATGTTTAATGATCTTTTTATTCAATGACTTGACCATTTCATTTACCAATGACGTATTTGATCTTTTGAAGTTTGCATTTTAAATGAGAAGAAGTACAGAGTATTTTATTTACCACAAGGAAGTGAAGGCTTATTATCAACCAACCACTGTTTATAGTGTATGAGCTCTTATATCAGTCTTTCAGATATGACAGGATTAGGATCATGGTGTGAAAATAGCATTAAAATATCCTCAACATAGAAACATAATGTACAGTGTGACCTGATGCTTATAACCATATCATTTATTTAAGAGAGGAAGAGAATGGTTACCAGAAAGCTGCTATTAAGCACCTCACAGATTACAGCTTTGAGTTCAAACATTGTTTCATTTACATTAACATTTTAATGTCTCCTTTGCGAATCTTTCAAGTTTGGCTGTCATTGTTGCAGATTTAATGTCTTTAAGTTAAAAATGACATTTTATGTATGCAATATATTCTGCTATTTCCAGTTCAACTTGTTCTAATAATATGTATAGGCTTTTTGAATGCTGTCTTGATTTACCTGTCCATTCTGCAGAGTTTTATCCTCTTTCATCTCCAGTAATTCCATAGTTGCTCTATTACAATACCTTTCTTGACTTTAACTTCTGATTTCAGATCTGTCGCATAATGCACAATCAGTTCTAGGTCTATGAAGTTTAGTAATAATAATCCATAGATTAAGAAATATAAATGCTGATCTGGTATGAGAAGAAATATCCATGTCACTGTATCTTGTGACATATTAAGAAAAACATATTGCTACTCTGCGAATTAAATAAAATTCCTCATGGTAGTGCAAATTTATGAAATTCGCCTGAATTGATGATACCCCAGGCTCACCTACCACCAGCTGTCAGCCAAGTGTTTATTCAGCATTCTGTTAAACTCCTATCATCATTTACTACCTATCAACAAATTAATCCCTGGAGGTTTTTGCCGTTTTTGCATTAAATGCTAGTAGGAAACATGTTTTGGGGTCTTTCTGAATACATCCTAATACTTCAACTTCCAAGCAATTTTCCATTAGCCCAATGCCTAAGTGTGCTTAAAAAAATCATGTTTTCTATTGGTTAGTTTGCTGGCACATGAGCAGAAGGTGAAAAGTTGGATTTTTGTTGTTGTTGTTGTTGTGCATAACATAATTTTTGCATAGAGAAGACTATTCAAATTGTCCACGTTATCATACTTTTTGCACAGGTTCACCTGTCTGTGCGCATATCAGACCAGTCTGTCTTAGATCTGAGGCCACAAAGTCTAAAATCTGAACACATAATCGGATTCCGACCATGGGCGAATTTTGAGTAGAAAAAAAATATGGCCCAAAAAATTAGGTTTTTCCCTCTGTATTTTGTAGTGCAACTAAAATGTCCAGATTATTTGGTATCTTTGTAGAGCTAAATCTGCCGACCTTTCTATAATACCACCTACTTTAGTGTATTATGCATGACCTTGATGCTACAGACCTTGGAAGTAGGCTACTACCTCGTGCCATGTAAACTCGACATTTAGGGTTAATGTGTTAACAAGCTAAGGAGACTATACAGACTTTATGATTATTTTTCCTTCATAGTCACAACATTTGTTTGTCAGTTCTGAATTTACCAGTCCATTCCAATCCTAATAAATCATGCATTGATCTAAAGTGTATTTAAAGATAAATTCACAGCAAATTTCTTGCCATTCATTATCTTTCCAGAGGCTGGACTATAAAGAAAACAGTGTAGTGGGTCACCAATTTCAATTGCACACCAGCAATAATGCCTCATTACTCATTTTGCACTGTTGCCAAAATATACACAGACCATAATTATCATATTCTGAAGAATCAACAGTTTCCTTTAAATCATTTGCAAGAATGCCCAAGTCTAACAAGTGTATTGCCACCAAAATGAGAGTGGAAGAAAATGCTCTAAAGATAGACTGGGCCTACAATTGAGGGTGCCGACCTTCAAGTTCTAATTGTGGCCTTAGTCCTGTTGGCCAACTTATTTAAAGCCAGTTTTAATCAAACTCATATTTAGGTGCCACACTTTTTAAAACTTTATTCACAGTCTAAGCTGTGTGACATTGGTCGGTAAATGTGTGGTATTGGTGTTCCACAGGGGGTAAGTTTTGGACCTTGTGCTTTAGAGAATCCAAATCTTATTTGCTATATCATCCCTAATTATAGGAATTGTTCAAACTTAATTTAAATACAATATTATTTTTATCCGAATATATGTTTGAAGAAAAAACATATTTTGAAGTTAGCAAAATTTTCATGTAAAATTACATTTTTATGCAAATTTAAAAATGAAACTAGCAAATTTTAGACAACAAAGTTGGCCAGTGAATGGGATTTAAAACTATTGGCAGCTTGGGTCTGTACAACTTATAAAATGTTATCTATGAATAGTTCATCAAGGTTAATGGATATAGGTGTGCACACTAAAGAAACAATGAATACATGCTATGTTTTCCAGGTGTACTGTGTGTAACCACCCAATTGTTAATATAAATAATAAAAAAACTGAACTTTTCAATTTGTATGGGACCAGAACCGTGTTTTATAGCAAATATATATTGTGTTTGAGTTTCATCAATCACAGATGACAACAGTGGAATAGGAAAATACAACTCCAGGGAGACTCAACCTTACTGAACCTTGGTGCTGATCTCTCTTATAGAGACTTGAGGCATGTTTTTGAGTACTTAACATATGTGTTGTATTATGAACTAATGGCTGGTACATTTGACATATCATTATGAGATCTTGGTATCACCAACTGATTGCTGGATTGCTTCCAAGACAATTTAACTCGTTCATCGTTCATCTGAAGTAAATAAATTGTGTTTTATATGGAGTTTGCAAACTGACATTTATGATGCAAACGCAGGAAAAAAGACCCATTAAACCTGACAATATGACAATCAGAATTGTGAAGCAATGGACTTGTATTCAGGTGACTGTCCCAAAATATTTGGGGTTTCAAGAAGTATGATTATCAGATAATGTTTGGCCATTTACAAGCTAAATAACTAATAAAATACATTGGTTGTCATAAAGTTCAAGGCATTACGGGGATGGTGAAGTTTCATCATTGGTGCAACATTTAATACATACTAGTATATAGGGAAGACAATTGTAACAATATATATATATATATATATATATATATACTAAATTCAGAGATGGAAATAATTGGTTTTTTCCCTCAATATTTCAAGCTCAAACAGGCCTTTTTTAATGACTCAGTTTCATAAGCTAAATGTGAAATTCTGCTTCTGATAAATTATAAACAAAGACATACATTTGCACCATGTAATTATTAAGATTAACTGTATAAACAATTCTGATTGAACATTTCAGGTTAAAAGGAAGCCGGTTAACCGTTACTAGGTAGAACTCTTCTTATCAAAGTACTAAATTCAGATATATTGCCATACATAGGTCAAATTCATGATGGGAATAACTTTTTGGAATGACTGCTTCAGTGGCTTAGTGGTTAGAGCATCTTCTTTGGATGCAGGTGTGAATCCCAGCTGAGTCATGCCAAAGACTTGATAAAAAATGGTACTAACGGTTGCTTTACTCTTTGCTCAGCAATAAGAGGTTAGTGTTAGGACTGGTGGGTCTGGTGTCAGGATAATATGACTGGATGGGACATGATGCTACATGTCTACAGCATGATGCCATAAGTGATATAAACTGCCATACTGCAGACATAGTAGCGAAATGACTGAAAATTTTTTAAAGCCACATTTAAAATCCAAATCACACACATAATCCCACACACGCATTTTGGAATATTTAAAGTGCATGCCTTCAAACATGTGCCAAACAAATCAACTATTGGTACAGATGTATGCTATTTATGATGTATTGAATGTGGAATTCTGCCATAAACATTCTATTAAAAAAATATGAACATTTGTTAAGTTCAGTCAGAACCATACAGAGTGATCATGGGCCCAGGGGTAAGAAAAACAGGCCTCTCCTAGTTCTTTAAAGAAAATGTTGTGTTTGGGCCCTGAGATAAGTTGTACAAAGTTGGTTCAAATGATCTGTTTTGAACATTTCTGGTGTAATTATCAGTGTCAGTTAAAAATTATTTTTGTTAATTAATAGTGCATAAATAAATTGGTTGATAAGAATGGAATGACCTATGCATTGTCAATCAATGTCCTACCAAAATTACAGATGAAAACAAAATACATTTTGTGTTAGACTTGCTTCATTTGCTGTTTTTCTAAATCCAGAATAAACATACATAGAGAAAGTACATTTTATCAGTTTGACCCATTTTTCTTTTGACATTTTACATTTCTGAAAGTT
Source organism: Unio pictorum (assembly GCA_030141615.1). NCBI lineage: Eukaryota > Metazoa > Mollusca > Bivalvia > Unionida > Unionidae > Unio > Unio pictorum. The sequence goes on from JARLTB010000203.1 coordinate 9,941,446, forward strand.
TAAATGGCTTAGGTTGACAGAGTAGGCTGTAGATTCTTGTTTTAGGTTATGTAGTATTTTTTCAAGAGGTTGGACTGTAAACAATATGACATGTAGTGGATCATAGATTTCACTTCTAGACTAGCAACAATGCCCCACTACTCACTGTGCACTGTTGCCAAAACACACATGGACAACCACACCATAAACAATTAGCTTTAGATTAAGACCCCAAATGCCCAGATTGACCTCTTCTATTGCCACCAAAAAATAGACATGGATTACCATTGACTTGTAACCCAATTCCATTAGTCTATCATGTACTACTATATAATATGTACAAATTCACACTGTAAACGTTCACTGCCTTTGAACCAGATTTCAAGTAATTTGGACCAAGCATCACTTTGTAATAAAATGGTTATTTCTGATAGAAAATTTAAAGTTTTAAAGAAAGTTCTATGCAAATTTGTAAATGGTGTTGTATCGGATTTGGTGATTTATAAATTTCTTTTGCATTTTAAAGGGAGTGACAATTTTAAATATAAATTGAATTCTTAAAAGTGTTTGACAAAAAGTCTGCTTGCACAGTCAGTCACAGCAAAAGATATTTGTTGGCTGTTAGTTAATATTGCTTCAGACTCTGCTGTCACAGTGACAGTGTTTTGCATACACCAGGGATTGGCAACCTACAGTATGCATGCCATAAGGTGGAATGTCAAAAGGTTTTATGTGGCATGGGATGGTCAGTCAAAAATCTTGATTTTAACTCCTTTACTGGTGGCACTTGTTCATTTTGTAATTAATTTGGCATATATGACTTGTGACCATATTGCCAAAGGTTCTGATCCTACCATTGAAAAAGTCTGGGTCAGCTACCGATTGTCTTGAAACTGAATAACCTACTTAAGTTGCTGTGCTGTAGAAACTACAAGACCAGTCTATTTCAGATATCGACATCATACAGGCCCTGTATTTGCAAAAGTCAATCTTTTGACCACGACAAAAATAATTAATCAATGCAATTTTTAAAAAATCTTATGAAAAGTAAACAATGTAAACTTGAATCCCAATTTAACTTTCAAAATACTGATCATAATCTTTTTTAGAGAGTGTGGAGGGGGAAGGATGGCTTCTTGTGACTTTATATAATCTAGCTGATTTTAGCTCAGCTGGTCGAAAACCAAAATAAGGTGATGGGATGGTGTGTTATCTATCATCTCTCCATCCTGTAGCACAGTGTTTTTTTTATTGCTCTTGCTAAACTACTTTGAGGATTTCTATTAAACTTTAAACATGCATTCACCCCAAGGTCTAGTTATTTCTAAATGAAAATAGTGCCACTCAGACGTCCAACATGTGAATATCTTATTATCACTGATACTTATGTCTAGTTAGTTTAAAAAATAAATCCAATCCATTGTCCACTGTAGCCGCTACAGCAGATAGGTTAGATGGCAGTGTGATCCGTAATGGAGAGTGCTTTTGGCCACATGGGGCCCTTTCTTTTTCTTTTTTTTAATACTTTTATATGTTATCAGTAAAACTCCCCAAAAATGGACACTGTAATGAGACTTTAAGATTTGACCACTTTATGCATGCACCCACTTTAAAAAGGTTGATTTAGTATTAAAATGGCTCAATTTTGGACCAACATATGCAGCCATTTGGTAGATAATGCAGCTTTACAGAGGGGTCGAGTTAAGGAAGTTTCACTAAATCAGCTTCACATTTTGTTCAGATAATACAATTTAAAATAAATAAAAAATCCCCCTGTTGTAGGCCGTTTCAAGGATGTGTATTTTCCTTCATGCAGATATTGATAAAGGTTCATTGGGGGTCTGTGCCTTGTCAAAACTATTTCATTCTATATGTTTGCAGGCAACATTTGCATGACAGGGGGTCTTTGTTCAGGTAGGTGTGGTTGAAATTCTACAGGTATACTTTACTCACCTGTAGCTGCCTGGTCATGAAATCACTTGGAAATTTGCCCAGGTGAATTTGTTTAGTTTGCTTTATATAATGACCTGACCCTTGGCTGGTTGTGTCAGATTTGCGGATGAAGCCTACCTGTACAAATTTGATCAAATTACAACACTAGAAGGACAGAAGGCATTTTAAATTTGATCAAATTACAAGTACAGGATAGAAAGCAGTCAACTTGTACTTAGTTTTGATTATATCAAATTTGTAAAACATTCTTTCTTATAAAATAAATGCTGTTTCACATTTCATGGACGCTTACAAGTTTTAAAAATGTAAAACATGATTGATATATTTTTTGTTTACTCAGATTATGTACCATATACTAACAGTATCATCCTGTTTCATGTATATGTTGCCAGCTGGCTTATCCATTGCTGATAAAGACGTGCGTAATGATGTACTATCAAAGAACTTTTTACATTATGACGTCATCCAGTATGCCCTGATATGATCAAATGCGTCATTAATGAAACTAAATAATACTTGATAGAGGAAAAAGAGTGTTATCATTTGAATATTAGCAAGGTATTTCTAAAAATAATTTGGAGAGTTCCGTTAACTACTAATGCTAATTTTTTGTAGAAGACAGTTCATTGTAAATGTAAAGTTCAATATCTCAGATAGAAATGCTGTTTTTGGTGTAGCCAACTCACAAACAACTTGCCTACAGAGATATCATAGACATATAGTGATATATTATTTTTGGCACGTACCTCGCTATATGGCAAATAGATCCTATTTAAATATTCCATAGTAGAATCCTATATATCTTATGTACTTTATTATAAATTGGTCTGACTATAAGGCATTATACTCTATAGCTGCCTTGGATAGCATTATAATGAGGGAATATATATATTTGACTGTCATGGACAGCTTTATAATGAGGATTTACTGTTATGTATGCAGTACTTTATTATAGGTGGTCTCACCATAATATGGTAAATAATGGCTCCCATGAACAGAATTGTAAAGATGGAGTAACCATAAGTACACAGTACTTCATTATAAGGTGATCTCACTGTAAGGGGGTATTTTTCATGCTGCACATGAACTGCATTATAATGAGGTAGGGCTGTCGATCATGGCTCCCATAATGTTATAACAAGGGAGTACTGTATCATGTACTTAATAGGGAAGTACGCTGTGCCTATAAAGGACAGTATTACATGTATAACAAGGGGGCGTTGTATCATATATGTCAATATCAGGTTTTTGTTGTTGTTATTATAGGGTTTAATGCCATTTTTCAGCACAAGATAGGCTATACATGGTGGCCAGTATAAATGGTGGAGGAAGAACCAGGTAATATCCCGGAAAGAACCACCGACCCACAAGAAGCTACTGGCAAGCTTTCTCACATATCCACATTGGCCGAACCTGAGACTAGAACCCACACAAAGGTGAGATGGCTATTGTAGCGTTTGCAAAGGTTGGGGTGGGGTACTTCCAATATATTAATTAAAATATTTATGGAGGTTCCACCTGGCTCGTGAATTTATAAGTTAAATTAAAGACGAAATAGATGTACAGCTCTGAGCCCCCAGTCAGCACTGCCGATGGTTAAATTATATATATATATATATATATATATATATATATATATATATATATATATATATATATATATATATATATATATATATATATAACACGAAGATGAAATTCAAATAAAACAATTTAATAAAGCCTATAAATTTAAATGATACACAATCATTCGTCCTCCAAGTGATAGCCTATTTCATCTCATGATTTTCAGTGTGAGTTCGATTTTCCACCTGGCCTTTGGTTGTACTTTATTTATTCGATCCTCCCACTCCTCCTGGATTTCACCTCTCCCGACTTCTCTCCTTTCTTCTCTTTCCTTCTGTTTCTCTATTAAGACTATTGGGACCACTTTCACTGGTCTGTCCCCCGAAGCTTCCTCTCCAGATTTTCCTCTTCTTGCTCTTTCTTCCATCTCTAATGGAGACACTGGGACCACTCACTAGTCTGTCCCTCGAAGCTTCCTTTTAGAAGCTACACTTAGAATTCTGTTCCTAAGGGTTTCCCACCAATTAACGTATGGCTGACGGAGTTCCTATCTTCTTCTGACAATCCCTCTCTAACGGATTATAGCGAACTAAAGCTCACTGGCAGGTTAAAGATATTATACTTTAAAATAAATCAGGGTCCCACCCCTATCTCGATTCTGATTGTGTAGCGCTGGGGCCCTATCCACTCGACTAATTCAATCTGGCGGTCAGTCAGCGTATCCAGGAGATAAGGCACGCCTACTCCTCCTGGCAGCTTCTTTGATGTACAAAACATCCTTCCAGCCCAAGGTGGTAATTACACTTATGACGGGCTTGGGTTGGCTTCCTATCCTAGCTACGGCAAACTTACTTAAGGGATGGTGTTAGCCTGCGGTCATGTTAAACAATAAACAGTGGCTTGTCCGACTTACTTGATCACACATGGTTCTAATTTAATTTTGGGTCGGGCAGCGCCACAGCTATGATCCTGAACGGTGAGCACTTTATATCACTCGGCCACTCAAAAAAATTTTAACAGATTACTTCATAATTTGATATATATCTTCCATAGTTGACCAATTATATTTCTAGAATTTTTTACTATGCGTTAATAAAGCATGATCTTTGGTACATGTCTGCTGAGATACACGAGTTCAGTACATACTTGCACTGTGCAATTTTTTCTTTGATTTATTTCTGTGTATTAAAGTTTAACCTGATACACATTCCTTTCAGAAGAATCAATTGATTCAGTCAATAACTTGAAGTTCAAAGTCACTATCACTTGCATACACTTTCGATTTTGCACTTGGAATCATACAGAAACTGAAATTCTTGTGTATGGATTTCAATGTGTTGTGAATTTTTGTGTTTGGATTTCAGTGTGTATGTGTGTATTTTTGTATATGGATTTCAGTGTGTATGTGTAAATTCTTGTGTATTGATTTCAGTGTGTGTGTGTGTGTGTGTGTGTGTGTGTGTGTGTGTGTGCATGTATATATTCTTGTGTATGGATTTCAGTGTGTGTGTGTGTGTGGGATTAATGCTATTGATTTTGAGGATACCAAGTTCATGGTCAAAGTCAACTTGGCGATGAATAGACTTATGCGATACAATGTTTGTGTATGGATTTCTCTGTGTGTGCTTTTTTTTGTGTATGGATTTCAGTATGTGTGTGTGAATTCTTGTGTATGGATTTCAGTGTGTGTGTGTGTGTGTGTGTGTGTGTGTGTGTGTGTGTGTGTGTGTGTGTGTGATTAATGCTATTGATTTTGAGGATAACAAGTTCATGGTCAAGGTCAGCTTGAATAGACTTATGGCATAGACTGTATTTTTCCTATGATAACTTAAAGTTTTGTTGATAAATTCTGAACCAGATTTGATACACCATCCCCATAGTCAAAAGAATTCAGATTTGATACACCATCCCCATAGTCAAAAGATCTCAGATTTGATACACCATCCCCATAGTCAAAAGAACTCAGATTTGATACACCATCCCCATAGTTCAAAAGAACTCAGATTTGATACACCATCCCCATAGTCAAAAGAATTCAGATTTCATACACCATCCCCATAGTTCAAAAGAATTCAGATTTGATACACCATCCCCATAGTCAAAAGAACTCAGATTTTCAGAGTTTAAATGTAAGTGTTATTTTGTTTTGTAGCTACTGTAGTTAGCAGATAGTAGTTTGGAAATCAAAAGGAACAAAATCCCAGAAGGTTGAAATAAGACACAAGGTTATAGTTAGTATAGTATCTTTGTCTTCAGGCATATTTTAAGCATACTAAGAGTAGATGAAACCACTAACTTTACATTCCACAGAATATCTTGTATTTTTGGCCCTCTTGTTGGGATTGATTCAATCAACTGAAATACATTTCCTGCATGCATACTTTTGATATCTCCTTAACTTCCAGGAGTCTACTGGAAAAGCAGTAAACTATAAGCAGTAAGTAGTAGTAAGCAGTTTCCTAGTTGGTTTGGTGTTTTATGGCACAGCAACACAAGTATGCTATTTATTACTGTGGCAAATGGAGTAAAATGTCATGTCAAATGACGCACCATGATAGCCGATTCAGGCTGGTCTGAATGTTGGATTCAAACCCGCACCTTTTCGATCATGATTCTGGCATGTTAACTACTGAGGCGCTGTGGCAGAGACTATAATGTTTCATTCTTTATTTTACTAATGTAATTTTGTGAAATCTGTTTTTATGTTCCTGTCACAATATTGTCATTATCTTTGAATGCATTTACCTAGAAAAGACCTTATGTGTGTAGCACAAATATTTTCATTAAGAAGTCGAGTTGATCATATTTTTTGAAAGAACAAACACTGAATCTTGACTTTACAAATGTTTTTCACCAGTGTTAACCCTACTGCCTAGACAAAATTGAGAAACAAATAGACTCTTGGCCCATGTGTTGGCCATGCAGTTTGGTAGAAAAATAATGACAAACAAATGGAAGTTGTACAGCATGATCAAAGTGACACAGCTGCTTTAAAAACATGAGGCAAGGTAGTTATGAAGTACTGTCTTAAATTGCCATAGCTAGCTTAACATGTCACTTGTCATACACACCCTTACAAGAGGGGTTTTAAAAATTTAACATCTTTAATAAATTAAACTGTCAAAGGTATTTAAGGTAGATAACATGGAAATAAAAGATTTTAAAGATCTATACATCTCTTTAGGAGGTATAAACAAAGATTTGTGTTTCTAAAATTGAGATTCACATTGTTATCTTAGAATAAATATACCCCATTAATGGAATGCAGATACATCTATATGATTCATAAATAATAACAATCAATTGCTAGGGGTCTTGTGTGGGCAAGTGGTATAAAGTACTAGCCTTAAAGCCAACTGGTGTAATTTCACAAAGTATTATTGTTTTATGAATGTTGCCCTTGTGGTTTTCTGTAAGAGGAGCAACAGCCCAGGTTTCTTCCCCAGGTGTTCCTGATAGGGATAGGGAGTTAAGAATAGTACTAATATACAAACTGTATTTACAATGACATTTTAAAATATTTTCTAACTAAACTTTGTACACGTTTATTCAGTCCTAATTGTCTGTAGATATGTTGGATATGTGATATATTTTTCATTATGACTCAAAGTTGTTGTGATGGGGATGAGTGTAATTTACGGGGTGAAGATATTATGGAATATACAGTCGAAAGCATGAGGATTTTCATTAGTGAGATATTGCAGCTGCTTTGTTTTGAATCTGAGACTGACCCTAAGAATATCAGATAGTGATTGGCAGGGAGATAGTTATGAAGCTTTTGACTTCAAGTAGATTAGAAAGTTATGTACAGTCATGTCTTTTTTTTAAATACCCATTTAATGTTGTGTGGTCTATTTGGTGTCCAGTACAGATGTTTGATCCATATTTCTGTTTAATTTTGTGTGGTCTGTTTGGTGTCCAGTACAGATGCTTGATCCATATTTCTGTTTTGTATACCCAAACTAGAACTCTTTACATGCATTCAGTCTTATCCGTACCTTGATATTCTTGGTTGCATTAAATCTGACTTCTGTAAATACTAATTTGGTTTTAATTTTTTTTCTCTCACTTTTTTGAGTTAAGGTTGTATGTAAAAACTCAAATGCTTAGAGTATATACAGTTTGATATACGTGTATATATATATATATATACATACATACATGCATATCATTTAACTACATGTATTATATATTTGCCATTTAAAATGATTAATAAATGCATATATTGTATTGGGGATAGTTTCTAAGTTGTGATGTTTGGGTAAGTTTGTTGGGATAGAGCTAGACTCTAGGGTCAGTGCAAATTGCTCAAACAAATATGTCTTTTCATTCTCTAAGTGTGTATAAGGTTATACTGTGGGGTTCATATCATAATAGTTATGTTGTGTACCAGGGGCTAGGTTCCAGGGTATAAGAACAGAACCAAATGTTGCACATCTAAATTAATAGCTTTACACCCAAAAAGTGTATCTGTGGTTGCAGGGTCTGGATCTCAAGGTCTTGTCTCATAATTTGGGAGTTTTTATGTTTGTAAAATCATTGCTACCCCACTCATAACACCCCTCCCATGATTGTATCAAATCCTAAAGCTGCTGTACAGACATGCCCAATCATTTTCCTAAGTTGGATGTCTATCTTGAACTGTGCAGGAGGAGTTGTGCAACAATATCAATGCAAGCATGAATGCATACAACATACAATTGCTTATTATTGATTTCAAATTGCAAGCAACATGATCGGGATCTGCTGTATCATAATATGCCTGCAGATCAGGGTCTGTATTGTTTGTTCTACCGATTATTCCCATCGTGATCTGCAGGTATATTATCGGCCAGCAGATCTGGGTCTGTGCAGTTTGTAGTTGTGCTCATCTTATACATATTTACAGTACTTAAAGCTGCTACTACTTCATAATCCTTACCTTTTCCCATTAATCTCAGTTAATCTCTATAAAAATACAGGTGTACCAAGCATTGGTATTATTTGAAATATACTTTAAAACTTCTACATATTTAGACTGATAACTGCTATCTCATGATACTCAAAGTGGAATTTTATACAGTATGTGGAGCAGTTTATTATAAAAGAGACTGGTTAACATAGTTTGACTTTGTTGTTTACTTCATTTAAAAGGAAAGAAGATTACCAGAAAATTAGAATTTTTAGACAATTCATATCAGTTGGTTCAATTTACATGCTGATTATGCATTTTAGTTTGAATAGGTATTATGATACACCTTTAGAAAACTATTGCAATGTATTGATGTTGATATTGATCTGTTTTAGTCATATCCTGAAGAGGAGGAACTGATATACACATTTATGTCATCACTCCATTGATGGATAATTACACATTAATGATAATATATCCAATTTCACACAGTTATTAGGAGTCAATACATGTATGACCAATGTAAGGCACATGGAAAAGCTCGGACATCACAAATACAATCAGTATCAAGTGTCCATTTAATAATTGCAAAAGGACTTTCTTGTTGATAATCACATTGCGATCAAACTTTTCTATCCAGCCATCATCAATTTGATTTCCAAATTTTTACTTGAGTGATTGGATTTCACCTTTGTAATGACAAGTATGTATATGTATATTAGTTTGGATGATAAGTTTAAGTTTCAAAATTTTCTTGGTTAAAACAAAACCAAATAAATTTAAATACCCAAAATGAGAATTAATTTTGCTGTATGACAGGTAATAAGAACTTTCGTTAGAAAGTTTAATTGTTTGCAGTAATTAAGTATTAAAGTTGAAGGTAGGCACAGCTAGGTTTAATTTGCATTAAAGTGTGGCTAATCTGTTATGCCTAATACATGTATGAATATCATGATTTGTATGGGATATACCTGTAAAATAGAAAATGTTGCAAATCTGCTATTTTTAATAACCACTCTTGTGACCTAAGTGGTTAGAGCATCCACCTATTATGCGATAGTTTGCAGGTTCAAATCCCCAGCCAAGTCATACCAAAGACTTGTATCTTTGGTACCAACAGCTGCCTCCCTTGGCACTCAGCATTAAGATGTTAATCTTAGGATTGGTCATCATAGTGTATGGATGCTGCTGCATATCTGTGGCATGATGCCCCAGTGCTAGACCTCACTATAAACTGCCAAACTGCAGAAATCATAGTAATATGACAGAAAAATCCAACATACACACATACACACAATGGATAAGGTAATGGTAATAATCCATACTAGATGACCACTTTCTTCACCCATTGATGAGCACCTGCTAAGCAGACAATGAATAGTGACCAAGTAACATAATTAATGACCATACTTCTTTATAGTCTATTACAGTTTGCAGGATATTACTTGGAGGTAAATGTAATAAATGTTTAACAAGGAGTAACTTGTACACACATGTACCTTCTATGCTCATTTTTAAGTTGAGCTCAACTGTAAACTGCACAGACCCAGATCTGCCAGAGTATAATATGCCAGCAGATCTGGGTATGTGCAGTTTGTTAGGAGTACTCAGTTAAACAAACATAGACCCTGATCTGCAGGTGTATTATGCTGTGGCAGATGAGGATCATTGTTAGGTGTTTGACTCAGCTTGTGAATATATAAATTATGGTAATTTATGAAACGATAGTACTTATGTGCACTCCCAAATAAATCTTTTAATCATATTTAAAACTGTAAATTATTGTTTAATATTTAAAGTGAGAGCAAACTAAGGAGTGTTGATTCCTAATGTATGACATTGATGTTCCTTGGGTTTGCAATGATAGTTTTAAAAAAAAAAAAAGCTACCAATTTATTTTGAACTACATGCATGTTATTTGTTTCCAATCTTTATGCAAAGCCACACCTTCAGGATAATGTAAGTTATAGATCAGTTCTCCAAAAGATAGCAGCAGTGTTAAGTCAAACAGGTCAGACTTTATAATTTACAATTTTAAATTGTGGCGTTGGATATAACTGAAGCTTTTGTGCACGTTTTTACATACATAATCATGGATAAGGTATTTATAAATTAGACATGGGAATTGATAAAATGTATACATTAAAATTTTTACAAGATGAATTTTCATGACTTTAGCAAATATTATGTATTTATTTTCTATATGTGTAAGTGTCTTTATTCAAATATGTCAAACCTGATTCATTATTTAGTCAAATGAAGTTGGCAAACAAAATATAACAGTGAAATAATGAAAGAAAAGGCCAACAAGAACAGTTCTTATTCATAGCCACCTTTTTATTTACTAAATTGAAATATTAACTTCAGTTTCTTATCTTGCAGACTGTCTGATTCCAGTAGGTCAATTTCCTGTATTATAATTAGTTCCCTTTGATGTACATCTAATGAACATTTAGGTGAGTAATAGTATCTGTCTTTGGTCTCCTTTTCTGAGAAAGCTAACAACTGCACCATAATAAGTGACAATATTTACATAAATTTCATTTTTGGCTTGTATTATTTTTTCTTCTTCAATATCTGTGAGCAGAACTCGTTAATCCAATAGTCTCGAGTTCATTGGTCTGGATATTTTGTCTAAAGATGCAAGAAATAGTGTGTTGTATTTGATGCCATTAATCTCCATATTTAACCAACCACAGCTCTTACTTCACTTTTCTTTTATCTCCAGTAATTTCTTGTTTGAGAACGATAAACAACAATCGGAAGCATTTATTCCTTTAAAATGGATTTACGTGTTATTTGTATGCTACTAATGAAAAATATATTTCTTTTGGACTCGAGACCCTCAACTTCGCAAAATAAAAGTGCTGCTAATTGTTCATTCTGTCAACTACATACTACATACATTTGATAAGCAAGTCTCAACAAGATTGTATGTATATTAGTGCACTTCTACCGTATATATTGGCATGCATATAGCCCCATACATTGCTGTGAACACCTTAATTGCCTTACCTAGGTAACTTGCACACTTGGAATTTAGTCTTGATTATTTGAGTCCAGTCTTGTAAGAGAGATATAGTCAGTGATTGATGAATATTAGTGTCACTGTGCACATGTTTTGGTAGAAATTAATATATTGATGCTATTACATGGATACGATACATATTGTATACTCAAGGTGTTATTCTCTAAGCTAATATCAGAATGGGTTATTTTATCGAGGGAAATTTAAATACTGTATACACACAAAGAATAAGAAATTTAAGTCTGACGTCTATTGTAACCCAATAATTGCCCCATTCTGACATTACTTGCCCAATTTCTAAGCCATTAGGCAGCTTGGTACAATTATACAGGTCATATGAGGAAAATGAGTATGAATTAACAGATTTAGTTGTTATTAAAAAAAATGTTGAGACAAAATGGAACTACTTGAGAATATGGAATGATGGTAAGTCTTTTAAGATATGTACTGAAAAGGCATGGTAAATGCAGAATAGGTGCACATAGATGGTTTTCTCCCATGAAAAAACCAGGGGACCTCACTTGTACATTTATTGTAATGTTGGGGGTGAATTTATCATTGGAGGGTCTTTTTTTTAACCCTTAAAGTGCTGCATTGTTTTGTAGTACAAGGTCCCTCAGTGCTGAATTGTTTCAGGGGAGAAAAGAAGAAAACTGCAGTCTTTAAATTGCACGTATTTCATTAAATATACACAATTGATAGACAAACCCTATATGAAAAATGATGGGTGTGTGTCTATACTTTAAGATTAGCATCAAGACATGTGTGTAAGTTTAACATATTTGCAGGTACAGGTGTAAATACAGGTAAAATGACAAGTTACAATTGTATTTCATCAGTATTTTTGTTTGTTTTTGATGGAAAAGTTCAAATATATCTAAGAAATGTTATATTCCTTAGTAGTCTAACTATGCACATGTTATGTCTGTCACAATGTTATATATAAATAGTGAAAATCACAGGTAAAGGAAGGGTGACAGTTTTGCAAAATTCCACTCCATGAATGTCAGAGGCAAGTTTAAACCCTCCAGTCAGCAATTAATGTTCATGAAAAAACTATCACCTGTTATTTATTATAATATCATCAAACCAAGGTCCATATCTGGTGATTGAACCTCAGCAAACGCTTTATTTTTGTTCAATCATTGGGCCGATTTTGTGTAAAGAGTCACCTTAATTGTTCTCATTGTCTGACAGGTGTAAATTGCTTGGAATAGCTTGAAATCTATCCCATACTTATTTTTGCTGCAGTATGCGGTTGATATCACATCATCAATAGCCCATTAGGAATCGAGATCAGACATATGTACCAAACCCATTGTTTTAATCGATGCAAAAACGTTTTAGATGCTCAGGTGTGACAGGCCGCCATTTCTTCATACGACTTTTTTCCTTCAAGTCTGCCCCATGAACTCTCTGATTTGCATTACGATTTGTTTGATCTACTATCGGATGCAATAACTCGTCATCTAAGAAAAAGTCTTCAATAGTCCATAGGTTCATTATTCACAATCTCAACATTTAATTTTGAATTACCAGTGAATGGGGGTTGACAGGCGCGCCATCTTTTCACGTCAAGCGAGCATGTACATCCGACTCCAGTTCCACGTAAATTCCTGGCTCAAAATCATTCATGGGTATTTCCATCAATACTTCGCTTGCTCCAATAATGTAATTTTTCTCAAATTATTCAAATTCATTATTAGCATCACTATCAGAAGCGATTATGTGTTGCAAGAAATCACCTTCGTATTCAGCATCGGCCATTTTAGCTTTGCACAAGTACCATGTGTTTAAAAGCGAGCATTTGTAAAATTAAATCGTTAATAGGATAGTAAAGTACTGCAGAATGCTTGTTCCGGGCCTTTTTAAACCAATCAAATATAGTTTTACAGGCATTTATGGCAAGATGAAGTTAAATAATGCGATCATTGTTGCTCACCTCAAGAGTGACAATAGTCGCGACAAGTACTATGGGACCAAAAACAACAGCGCGACAATAGTCACGACAAGCACTATGGGACCAAAAACAACAGTGCGACTATAGTCGCGACACGCACTTTAAGGGTTAAATGAAAATTTTCAAATATTTTATAAAAGGATGGGATTAACATCAGTCTTGGGTATATAATTAGAAATTTCAGTATACCGTATTTTCCAGCCTTTAAGTCGATACAAAGTATAAGTCGAAATCACCAATTCGACTTATTTTCCATCTTACGTCCATATATAAGTCGATTCGGAGTATAAGACAAGGCTAGGTCAATATCTTGGCTTTGTATTTTACACTAGTAATTGTATCGCTGTATGATATTCCATATTACCGGCAATCTTGAAATTGCATTACCGATGCTAACAAGTTTGTGATTTTACTTCTGAACAAATCACTGCTATATTCTGTTGTCAATTGGCACAGCTGAATAAACAGTCCATGCTTGTTTTATTATAATTGAAAGCACATCCATGTTGTAGTTCATTTTATTACCTGTAGTTACGAACGTTTTATAAACTTTCAATGACACAATCCATATATAAGTCAATTTGGAGTAAATGACGAAGCTCCAACTTTCAAGTAAAAAAGTATCGACTTATAGGCTGGAAAATATGGTACTGTGCAAGAAATTCAGTCAGCTCAGTGCTAAGTTTGCAGAGAACAGCGGGTTTTGATTCTTTACTTAACGTAAGATTTTGGAAGATACTTTTATAGACATTATTTCACAGAAGTGTTCTTGTCCAGCATGGCAAGGTACTGATGTCGATTTTGGATAGCAATTATTTCCTTGTCAGCATCAGTACCAATATTGGAATTTACATATGGTAAAGTTTAGATCTTTTACATCATACAGTTTTCATGAATTGATTAATTTGAACGTTCAAAATTCACAAAGGAAAATTTTCTTTAGTGTATTATTTTGTAAAAGATATTGTATATACATAGTGACATTAAATCAAGTAAGTTGTCAGGTTTAAAATGTTTGCAGAAAATATAGTATGTACTCACTTAACTTGCCTGCTCATGGATTTGTTTTGATTTACAAATTACCAGTGTGTGACACACACACACGCACACACACACACACACACACACTGGCTTGTTGCTGCATACCAGTTATCTGCCCTACTTTGAAGTCTATTGCATGGCAAGGAAATGTTTTACTCATTGATCCATTTCCTTCATCAAGCTATATCAGAAGAGATATTTCCAGGACACTTTAGCCAGATTATAGATCATGGTCAAACCATGTATTATGTGATACTTTAGACTCTTTGTAGAGACAGTGAAAAGGATTCAAAACTATGTTAGTTTTAAAAGTTAAGACATCGAAACCTTTATGTTCTTAAAATAATTTTTTTGGGGAAATCCTCAAAATTTTCTCAAGAATAATGCAAGATGACTTAAAGGAAAATGTAATATTCTGACATTATTTAGCCCCTAATGCTTGCTGAATATTTTGTGAGAAAAGCAATAAGAAAGATAATTAAAAATGCCAATTTTTAATAATATGTTTTGGTATATTTAGTGAGCTGGCAACAGGAAAACTTCATGTGTATGTTAAGATGTTTCGTTGGAAAACTTGTGAGCTTTCAGATAAAATCAAATGATTCTTATATATAAAAAAAATTACCATACTGAGATTTAAATACAGTAGTCTTTTTCTAAATGCAATGGTTCTCAGCGCATGGGTAATGACCCAAACCTGAGTCACCTTCCTGTTTTGAGAGGATCACTGGGATCTACCTTAATAATTTGAAATATCCTAATAAAGTGTTGTTTTTTTTAGTATTTGATGGGTCATGAGGCTAACATCAAATCTTGCCTGAGTCGCCGTACAAAAAGGTTAAGAACTGCTGCTATAACGTCTCATATGGAAGCCATTAAAGTAGATTGTCATATTGGTGAGGTCACCTAAAATTGACGTAGTTGATAAATACTTTATATACTCAGGAGTCCAGCTGCAAGCTGCACAAATTCAAATCTTATATGCAAACATGTTATGGTACAGCAGATTAAGATCTTTGTTGGTTGAAGTTTGACATGACTTATAAGTGAGCACTAATGGTAATAAAATATGTTGACTAATGGAATGGGTTTCATGACTATAATTGATTCATATAAATCAATGTGTGTCTGAGATTTGGATTTTTAACATAGCTTTAAGAACTTTCCAGTCATATCGCAACAATGCAGTGTGGCAGTTTTTAGTGATGTCTAGCACTGGGACATCATCCCACATGTCACATGATTGTCCCACCCAGTCCTTACAAGATCCTTACACTCGCCTGTTGATTCTGAGTGCCAAGTGAGGCAGCTGCTAATACCATTTTTGTAAGTCTTCGGTGCGACTTAGCTGGGTTTGACCACAACCAACTCCATCCAGTTCAGATGATCTAACTACTTAGGATATAGAACTGACAAAGTTGTACTGTGGTGCATTATCGCGAGGGAACACTGTATGTGACTGGTCTTCAGGGGTAACTTATTTACAAAGAGGCTGGTGTAGGCAAGTTTCAGATTCACAGCTATAAACTAGTCACATATGTATGGATAAACTCCAAAATTATGAAGTGAACCAACAGCAAACTAACATAGATACTGATCTACCTGCAGATCGTGACTTGTTTTTGTTCTACTGATTACTCCATACAAACTGCACAGACCCAGATATGTTGGTGCATATGCAATGGCAGATCTGGGTCTGTGCAGTTTGCTGTTGGACCCATCTTAAAATCTTGTACAAACAGTACCTTTCCCTGCCTATTATAACCAGTGCATAAGAGAGCATGGAATGACATAAAACAGGCATTCACTATGGCAGAATATAAGGGTCTCGAGTGATAAAGTATACATTGATGTAATATAAAGTGTGTATTGTAAAGAGTTGTAAAGAACGTCCTTATCGTCTAACCCTCATCTTTTCTTTAAGCCTTTCATAACATTTTTCTTGGTTGTACAATTGCTAATGAACAGATTTTGATATCAGTGAAAGTGTAATGAACTATTTGCTTTCTTTTCAATATTGAATTTATCTTGGCCTTGAATTTTCACTGGATTAATTATCAGACTGATTGTGGTGTGAGTGATGAATTCTCCAGACCTCTGACACTGCATTAAAAACTGCTTATAATTGGGGTCTTTTTTTTATATGAACACTTGCTTGTACAGTAGGTACAGCATGGTTGTATCAGTTTCTAACTGAAAAGGATTTTCAGATTAATTGTTTGATTTATTTTCTCTTGTTCATTGTTACTGGTAGTGCCATTTTAATTTTCACAAAGATTTGCTTTAATATTTGTCACTATCATATAATTACTTATCGTTTGATATGGATAATTCATTTTGCTCATATTAATTGATCTAATTATTTATATATTGCTTTTATTTGCATAGATGAAATATAATAACCGGTTATGAAACATAATAGAGGTGCTAGTTTTGTGGTGGTCTTTATTGAGGGGAGGGGGGTAGTTGATATCATACCCTATCATCAGTTTTGTGCCTGGCATTAAATTGATCTGTAGATTATCATCTTTAATTGAAAACCTCCATGGAGTACTTACCAGATGACCTTTTTGATCTATTATTGAAGTCAGTAGGGGGTGAAAATAAATCCTGGCAAATCCGTGCTTGGAAATGCCGATCATCTGTCATCTTGCACTTGTGAGATGTGCTTCTTGACAGTTGCATCTTTTTTTCTCAGCTAAGGTAGGTTATTTTGATTTTTGTGTGAGTTTTAAAGGCACTTTTAACATATTATTGGCTAAGAAATGGGAGCTATTTGTGCTTGTCCCAGAGACTCGTAAATGCAGCTGACCTGAGCTGGCCAGGGTGGGTATTCAACCCACAACTCTTGGATTATGACTCCAGTGCTCAACTAGCTGAGATGCTATGACTTCCAGGCATGTTATGTAACATTTATTTTCTAGATTTAATTAATTGTCAGATCCTTTTTATATGCTGTAACTTGATTGACTGTTTGGTTAATTAGAGTTTCATGGATATTTGCAAGAAAACAATTGGGGAGAGATTTCGCCACGAGAAATTTAGATTTTCTCTCAGTTCTGCAAGTAGGTATTGAATAAAGAAGGAATTAGGAAATGTTTTGAATGAAAGCTGATTTCTTAATTAACACAGTGTTGATAGCCTTTGATGTGAAGGGCAATATTTTATGTGGATGCACTCTCCCTTGATTACCTGTTGTAGTACCAGGTAGTAGCCATGTGCAGTAAACAAAAGTGAAATATACCGTTTATTTACAGATATTTTATCTTATTTTAAGTAAAATTTCACAGAATAAAATCAAATCAGATTTGATACAATGATTTGTGGGGAGAAAACAAAATTACATGGTATATAGAACATGTTTGTCAACACACTAGTTTATTATTAACTAAATGTGTGATCATTTCAACATTTAATGAATTCAGATATATGAGAACAGCCTATTATGTGTCATCATAGCCTTTGCATCTCATTAGTGTCCGAGTGGCTTTACGGCATTATATATGTGATTAATAAATGTCA
Organism: Unio pictorum; assembly: GCA_030141615.1. NCBI lineage: Eukaryota > Metazoa > Mollusca > Bivalvia > Unionida > Unionidae > Unio > Unio pictorum. Next base: position 9,959,386 of record JARLTB010000203.1, read on the forward strand.
AGCATGTGAGGCAACTCTTATATGAGATTGTGGAAAGAGTCCATTCCCATTATTTGTTGGGCAAAAAATTAATTTTTTTTTTATAAGTTGAATTCATGCATAATATATCTTCCAGAACAGGTAAGAGTTCTAGTGTCTTCAAATGTGAGTCAATTTTTGATTGATCTGCAAATTGGTGGCCATGGCTAATTATGAAATTCATACAAAATGCATGCATCTTAAACAGAATCAAAGTATTCATTGTGTGGCATGGCCTATATTTCATAACTCAACTTTATAATCAGCTGTAGACCCTGGGTGGCTAAGTGATCTTAGGCAGACCACATAGATTACTCACACATGTGGCCTCTGTCTTGCAGGCTTGATTAGAGTCTCTAGGCTCAGCCAGTGTGTTTATGTGCCAATAGTGTCCCATGAGTATGTGGTTCTTCACAGGACCTTCCTCCACCAAATATACTAGCTGTCATTTATGGCCTATCACATTCTTAAAATGGAGTTAAACCCCCACAAAACTGAACCAGTCATAATCATCTGAATTTGAAATGCTTTAATATTTATGGAATTATTGTAAAAAAGTCTACTTTATGGTCACTCAGATAAATTTTGTCATGAACTGGGGTTTTTTTTGTGTCTGGGTGCATTACATGTGTTTGATTGCAAAAATCATAGCAATGTGACTGAACATTTTTTAAAGCTTCATTAAAAATCCAGTACATTGACCACTTGTAAGTGTTGGTTCCATGGGGTTATGATCCCACATACATGTACCTGGCATCTAATCTTCATGAGGTTCAATACAGAAAGTCCAAAAAAAGGATAATTAGTGAAGCTTATTATATCAGGCTGCTTACTGACCAGCCTAGGAACTAAAAACATTTTTTGGTATAACAGTATATATCACTGTGTTAGCTGAAATGGCTCTTTGATACATTGCTAAAAGGATTTAGGTATGCTGTCACAACAAATAGTTGCTTCCCAATAAGGTCACTAGTGGATGACCTTCTGCCCATTTTACCTGGAATATTGGCAACTTGGCAGTTTCTCTTATGCAACCACCAATATTGGCAATTTTGAATAAAGCAAATTGAGACTAAATCAACTTGTGGATTACAAAAGTATATACTAACAGAAAACATGATTGTGTTTTCTTTTTGTGCATGTCTTGTAACAGATTTTTGAGATCCAATTAATTTTTTTCAGGCTTCCAAGCACCATATATAAAATCAATAGTAAATTTACCATTATACCACAAATATGGCTGCTGCTGATGTCATTCAGGATATATCTATACAAAGTGCTTGTCACATGATTTCATATGTGGGGCTTTGGATAATCTTCAAGGGTTTCAAGATTTTAGGGTTCATATGTGGGACTTTGGATAATCTTCAAGGGTTTCAAGCATTGTAGGGTTCATGGGGCAGACTGCAAGAGTCATTGTACAGGCCACCTACTGACCAGCCTGTTGTCATGGTACTTATTCTTGTCTAGTGGCATCAGTTGTTGACTTTAAAGCTAGAGGTTCTTTGTTCAATCCTTGGTAGAAGGCATGCTTTGTTTGATCATTACCAGTTACATCTGACTAAAACCAATCATGATTGTGCGTGAAATCTTTAGTCCACATCCGATAACATCAGACTACAATATGACTAAATAAAATCTTGTCAAGATCCCATACCATCTGACGAAAATCTTTCATGATTGTGGGTAAAATCTCCAGTTTACATCCCATACCCTCTTACCAAAATCTGTTAATAAATGTTATTACAATTTCCAGTCAAGAACCCATGCCATCTGATTAAAATCGGTTATGAATGCCATTAAAATCTCCAGTCAAGAATCCATACCCTCCGACTAAAATCTGTTATAAGAGAATACATTGTGGACCACTCCTGTTTTTAGATTATGTCCAGTGGGAGTGGCTACTACTGGAGTGCAATATGTGAAAAAATTTATAGAAGCTGGGTCATTCTATGTATAAATATTTCTTTGTTTTTTATCCAAAATGTGTGGTAAATATGACGACTCTAATGTCAGATGTAAAATTATATATACATTCTTTGGCATTGTGTTTTGTTGCATGTCAGGTATAATGTTTCATTGTTTTAAACAATACTTGGGTTTTAAGTTACTGTTGTGATATTTCATACAGCAGGGGTCTTGTTCCAGTAGAACCCAATCAGTTCAAGACGCAAATCCATTTTTATTCCATGAACCGTAATATATCTTTGGATAATTTGTTTATTATGTGCCTGTTTTGAAAAGTTGGAAATATGCCATTTTCCTCTTCAGCTGTCTATTCAGTGTCAGAATTTTTATCTTTCTCCTACTTTTTATCAACTACAATTTTTTTCTATTTGGAAAAGATATTTTAATGAAACTTTTCTTCAGCATGTACATTTTAAGTCATTATTACTACATGGTGGGTCTTGTGTGAAATTTGATGTCCATTTTGGTTTTCATAGTTCAAGAATGGTCAAAGATGATACGTGTGGGCTAGTGTTGTGTCTAGTTGTGAAGCATTTTGAAATTTTCTTGAAAGTTTACCAAGGTATCCATCAAAATCATTTACATACCCCAATCATATACCTGGAGTACTCTGATATCAAGTTTTGTGTGTTCTAGACTTTTTAACCTTTGCAGATAATTTAATGAAACTTTACATAAGGCATATATACCAATTATATTTGAACAAGAATCTATACACATGTCATTTGTTTCAGACACAAAAATGTAGTATTAAGTGAAAGCAGTCGTTTTCATTTGACATTCATGTATTGAATAACCTATTCCTTTTGTACATGTATAAAAGAATAACTTTCCACAATGTTCAGAGATCACTTTTATCTTGGCTTTCATTGTAGAGAGCTAAAGTCTCCATATATTTAGAAAGTGATTGTGACTGAATTGTATTTATAGTCATATTTTCTTTCATAACAAAGATTTCTATTTAAACTACTTGACATTTCTGGATCAGCTTGAAGGAATTGATTCTGTCAGAAATATTGTATGCAGGGGGTGGACCACTGTAATGCAGGTGATTTTCTTAGCTGTCATGTAACAACTGTTATTACCCCCCTGCAATCCATATTAATAATACAGGAATTTGACACCAGTAAAGACATTAATACAAAAAATGGCTTCCATAACTGTTACAGAAAATACCGTATTTACTGTAACTTTCTGTCAGTGGAGGAAACCTGACCTCATTTGTGCTTTAAAATTGCTATATCCTGGATACACATTTGTATTTTTTAACACATTTTCCCAAAAATAAGAGTAAATAAGATAATCCTTCGTTAAAAGTAAACAAGAGCAGTGAAATTTTGCATAGTTGATTTGCTGTAATCATAACAAAACATGTATCATGTATTATTATTAAAATAACACAATCTGATAATGTAAATGATTCAATTCGAAATCAGATGCCTTGATAAAAATATAACTGAGTGACTTCGTGTGGTGATATACATTCATTAAATAATTATTAAAATTGTGTTGATGAGATTGTGCAATAGTGCAATAGCAGACATGAAATTGTTGGTATTTATTGGTAATACATGTATCTCTGTTTGCTATTACATGCGGGTCTAAGATATGTGTTATAGTGCCATTGCCATGACACATGATCTCAATCGCTCGCCCAATAATGAAGATGATAAACAACTACATCTTATCTTTTTTCATTTAGAAGTTTTATCACACATTATTTGAAGATTACAATGAGGAGGCCTATCCTGTTCTCAGAATATGTGAGAGTGGGAATAGCCCATGTCTGTGATAATCCTGGAGAAATGCAATACCTAGTTATAATGGTAATCAGTTATTAATTTACCAACATTAGGCCGCAATTAAAAATATCTTTGTTTCCCCTTACCCTACCCAACAATTTGAAGTTGGGTAGGTAGGTAGGCTAATAATTTTTTTTTCTCATGAAATTCATGACACTATAAACTGACACATAGGAAACAGAAAAACGATAAATTCAACTTTAATAATAATACTGAAATACAGTAACTCATGAACTGAAATACAGTAACTTGTGAACAAGTTTAAAATGTTTTATAGACTAGATTAGTTTTTGATAAGGGCTATTCCAATAAAAATACTCCCTGCAGGCATTGGCCAGGGTACCAATTTAACAGATTTACTCAAATTTTGAAACATATATTAAATGAGAGTAATTTCAATGAAATATAAAGATACACATGTAAAGGTGCAAGAAGTGTTTTTTTCCGAGTTTTTGAGGAGTGTTGGGTTAAGGTAGATATTTGCTGGAATAACCCTTAGTATTTTTTCTGACTAGGTCAAATGTATAAAAATGTTTTAAAATAATTAATAAAAATATTTTAAAAGTCTTGAGTATTCTTTCTGACTAGTATCATTGGGTTCAATATATAATGAGACTTAACATATTTGCAAGACCTGTCAAAATGCACAAATATAAAGTTAGACATTGAATAGTGTCTCAAATATGCAGAAACATGTCAATAAAGTAATGTCAGAACACTAAATACATGTAGAAATCTAACTAACAAAAAAGAAACAAACAATGCAAAACATCATTTTAAATGTCACTAAGAGCTGCCAGGTGGTTAGTTTTTAACTTGGTTTCATTTTGGAATGTCCTTTCCGGATGCTAAACATTGCTGGCACACTGGTAGAACAGTACGGAATCTTCCAGTCATTTCCTGGGATTTTTCTGCTCCTATGGCTCCACAATGAGCACAAATGTCTGGTCTGCCAATGTTGCTGGCATAGTATGGGAATTCAGTGTGTACAGCACAAGACAATTGTAGTCTTACAAACACTTTTCCCTGTAGGATGTCTCCTAAAATATTTTTAATCATGTTTATGTATGTCTTTAATGTTTTTATTGTCTGCTTTTGTTTTGTATGTTATATATGTATAGTTTTTGCTATATTGTGTATGCTCTGTGTTTATTGTCGGTCAAAGCTTAAACATTTGTACTTGACAAACAGACTTTAAATATATTATTAGGAAGGCAGTAAAAATTCTAGAAAGATTGCAGTTGTCAGAGGGTGCATGAATTCATTTCTAATAACTGTCAGACAGATGTTTGAAAATAACATTATTTCATATAAAAAAAATTGTTTATACCAGTGAAACGCTCAGCATTTGTGTCCTTAAGTTGTGGTTGCTTTGTTGCCACGGAAGTAGACATTAAAACAGAAAAGGCAGTCCGTGCAGGTGGTGCTTGTTGATTTTCTGTAGTAGTAGTAGTTGAGGAAACATCATCCAACCCAACACTTTCATCACTTGTCACCGTAAATGTAACATATTTCAGTCGCTGATTAAACTCTTTCACCACATGCAGACCTTCGTGAAGGTCTGGATGAAAAGTCATCGTTCCATCCAGTTTGTCTGATAAACTGACGTTCAGTACATCTGCTTTATGAGGGCGAAAGTCTGTATCATTGGTAATGTCGTGATATACATCATCCCATGTACACTCCGTTGAGTATTCTAGTATTCTGTTGTTACAAATTTTTTTGTTTGATTTCCCGCATTTCGCGATTACGCTTACACATATAATGAAATCTTCTTCGTATTTTCTTTTGCCGGCCATGCCGGTCATGATGCTTTTCCTATCTAATTTAAACACCTTGCAACAAATGTTTTTCGCGCGCTAGTGACATCGATTTTGTTGACTGCATGAAAATACGGATCGCACAATGAAACGAAACGAAAAACGAACTTTTAAACAAAACGAAAAAAAAAAAAATACTATCGCAAATTTTTCAAAAAAAAATTTTCAGTCGGCGAATTTTAAGAGGGTCGGTCGGGTAAGGGGAAACAAACTTAATTTTAATTTTGGCCTTATGGTGGACTTGTTAATTGTTATTATTATGACAATAAATAAGCTTCCATAAGATTAAGTATATACTTTTTTTTAAAAAATGAATAAATAAAGGGAGATAAAATTGGATGAATCAAATGACAATCGATGTGGGTCATTTACCAGATGAAGTAGTGTCCCTTTTCTGCAGTGGCACGCTAATTAGTTTTTTTTTTTTCTTTAGTACTGTACATATTAATAAACAAAGTAACATGCAGAAAGTTTTATTTTTGTGAAAAAAAATAATCTTGAAAAGCTGAAAGTTCTTGAATATTTGTTGAAAACTTCTTGAACAAGAATTCTCTGGGGTTATATGAACCATGAATGCCTTCTTGTGAACAATGTAGACCCCTTTCTGCTGGTGATTTTTCATGGGTTAGGATTTTACAGTTAATTATTGTTTAGACACCTGCAAAATACAGTATTGTAAATCTGTTGAACAAACAAGTTGTTAAAATTTGTACAAAATACCCAGTTTACAGTTTCTGAGAGACATAAAAGTTATGTCCATTTGCATCAAATGTAGTTAAGTTATTGAAGGGACCCCAGGTTCATGAGTGGTTTTGCAGATCACACAGTCAGCTCTTTCCGTGTGGGTCGAGTCTTTCCACTGCCAATGTGAATATTTAAGAAAGCTTGACAGTATTTTCCAATGGATCATGGGTACTTCCCTAGGGCTTCCTGCATTCATCCTTCCAGTGGCTGCCATATATATATATATATAAATATAGTCTATCATGTACTTAAACATGACAGTAAACACGTAAAAGCCAAACATAAGACATAGTCATTTGGGGTAAAAATGCATTACACTCTGCAAGCTGTTTGCACAATTTTTTCAAAATGTGAATGCAAAAGTGTATAAAGAATTTTCATTTGTTGCACATTGATCATAAAACGTTGTATACAGTGCACATGTGTTTGTGCATATATATCTGTTAAAGAAAATACTGTATTTACTGGAACTTTCTATGTCTGTTAAGGAAACCTCAACTCATTTGTGCCTTGAAAGTGTTTTGTGTTTTCTCCTGTGATTACACATTTGTATTTTTTTAAATATGCAATTCCCCAAAAATAAGAGTAAATAAGAAAATCCTTAGTTAAAAGTGAACAAGAGTGGTGCAATTTTGCATGTGTTCATATATATATCCTGGCAATGTACATGTCATCGTTGTTAAGGTGGCCAGTTAGAAGTAGGACACAGCAGTCACTTTTTTACTGCTGGTGTTATCATCCTCATCAGTAAAGATTTTATTAAAGCTTTTCATTTGCATATTTCCTTAACCCCTTACAACTGCAATCAAGAACAATTGCACCCACCACTTTGGCATCTAGATGAAAGTCAGTCATAGAACATTTACATTTAAGGTTTTGGTTTTTCATGTGCTTATATTACCTAAGTTCCTTCATGGATTTTCTTTTGAATCATTATGGAGTTAAGCAAATTCATTTTGCATTCACTTGCCTCTTTGACTTGGGGGTCAAGTTAATATATTTACTTGAAGGTTTTAATGTTTGCTCATTTGCTTATATTTCCTAAATGTCTTGATGAATTTTATTCATGCTTGCAATGAATCATTATGTAGCTAAGACAATTTCAGCTGCAGAGTGCTCACCCATCCCTTTGACCTTGAGATCAGGGTCACATAGTAAATTTGGAATTAATCATTATGATAACAGGGACTCTATTGTCTCACTTTTAGTGAGAGGGGAAGTTAATTGTATTTAGCTATGGAATGATCTCCCTTGTTATTGTGATCCGGTGTGTGTGAAAGATAAAATATCAACAGAGAACTCGGCAAGATTATTGGGAAGAAATAATGCAATAAGAGCCCCCTTGGATAAGAAAAATAAGAAAGTTAATCAAGCAAATTAATAGTGGTAATTTCAATTCAACTTAATTTATATCAGCTGGATTAATGGCAGTGTCTAATTTGGATTTCTTTCATTATCATTATGAGTGGTGAAAAGAGCACAATGTCCATGACTGATTGCATGACCTTCCTCTTTACCGTGTTCCAATGCTTCCTATTTCCTTGTGTTTTCCAATTTCGACTGCCTCATCTTTCTTGGACTTCCTAGAGTTTTCTCTTAACTTCCCCCGTTCAGACTTCACTCTGCACTTCTTTTATTTCTTCGGACTTCGTCTTCGGACTGTCAAGTTACCTCTCTCATGGAAAACGGCTTCCTTAATGCTGTTAACTTTAGAACTTGTGCATCCAGCACTAAACCATGTCATTCTCACAAGACAGACACAGAGTCCCTTTATTGTTTAATGAGGAAAGCAATATTCTTTTCCTAGACTTCCTCGGAGCCAAACGTCTCTCTCAGAAAATTTTTGACTAAAGAATTTTGATTAAGGTTTCCACTTGAAATTCACATTACTTACAAAGTTTATGCTTTAATTTCACTCAGCCAATCATAAGCAGTAGTTTCTAAATAATTTCCTAAAAGTCATTTGTTTCATCAATCAGAATCACTGAACTACATTATATAACATTTCCCTAATGAAGAATGACTATTTGGCATCCTCTGAAGTTTCAGCTGTCTCTTTCTCAGAGCCGTGTTAATGATGTCCAATCCATTTCATTGAATCCGAATACTGGCTCCTTTGAAGTTTTTACACTGATATGGAAGACATTAAGAATAAAGGTCAAAATGACCCTTCCCAGAGATTATATCTGTCTAAATTTGATAAAATCTGAATGCTCAGTGCATTTGACTTTAAGGTTCAGTGCTTATTCAAAATTTGGTACTTCACAAGGGCATTTAATTCTGCTCAACCTTTTGATCATGGGATCAAGGTCTTATGTTTACAGCAGTGTTATAATCTTGTCTCAACGTGCTGGTCATGGCCTAAGTAACTTCATAATTGTACAGTGAAACAACCTGAATATTTATATCCTGAGTATGAATATGGGAGTGGCATGTAGAGGGTCTGTCTTTCTACTGTATACTATATTATGTTCCACAAGTCTTGCATTTTTTCATGACGAGTCTCAAGTTAAGCTATATATGATAAGCCTCGTTTTTGCAACAAGTCTGAAGTTTTTTAAAATTTATTAAAGCCTCGAACTGTGGTATAGAGTATCGACATCAGGCAAACATTCTTTTATCCGTCTCCAATTATTGGTAGGGGCCCCATGTGGTCTAAAGCTGTCTCCGTTACAGATCACTGCCATCTCACCTCTGTCTGCGTGGGTTCTAGTCTCCAATTCGGCCAATGAGGGTATGTGAGAAAGTTTGCCAGTAGCTTCTTGTGGGCTGGTGTTTCTTTCCGGGGGTTTACCCATGTTCTTCCTCCACCATTAATGCTGGCCAGCATGTATAGCCTATTGTGTGCTGAAAAATGGCGTAAAACTGTACAACAACAACTACAACAACCAATAATTGGCATATTCAGATTCATTTTAAACAGTAACATGGATACATTCTACCAAGGGGCCCCGAGTGGCCTAAAGTGTTCTTTGTTACAGTTTACTGCCGTCTCACCTCTGTCTGCGTGGGTTCGAGTCTCAGATTCGGCCAATGTGGATATGTGAGAAAGCACTTGCCATTAGCTTCTTGTGGTCGGTGGTTCTATCCGGGGATTTTCTCGGGTTCTCCCTCCACCATTAGTACTGGCTGCCATGTATAGCCTATGGCATTAAACCCTTCAGCAACAACAACATTCTGCCAGTATTAATGTAATCCATAAGATAACCATTATTATATCCTACGTATGGACAAAATATGAAAGGTAATTATTAATGATCATATAATTTTGTTTTTAATTGTGTCATCAGATTAGCTGTCAGATATAGTGCAGTCTAGTTTATCAGCCAGAGAATGTGCCAAGTCACCTTGTTCGGAGGTCTTCATTGATTAATTTGAAGGGCTTGGAATTTCTTCTGACATAAATCGCTTGAACTCTTTTCCAATATAATATTTTCCAGAGATGAGCTATCATGTTACATGTGAAAGTATTTTCTTTTATGCATGCAACAAGAGCGATGACAATGAAAAATGAGTAGAATATAAATGACACACATGACTAAGGAAAGTTGTCCCAATGTTATTAAACTTCACTCATAATCAATTATCTTGAAAACAAAACATTTTAGGATTTGAACATGTTTTTTTGTGATTGGACATTCCTCTGTATCTGCATTCATCAGAGGAACCAAAATACTTTAATAACATCCTAGTAAGTTTGACAATTAGATAAGTGACTGGGGGGACATGAATTGCTAATTGACTTTAGTATATTTAATGTTGTTCTAACTTTTCAGGATCATTTATATATAAGAAACAATTAAACTGCATTTAAGTAGACTCGCCATGGGTCCTCTACTATGATTAAACAAATTTTGGATGGGCTGGAAAAGTTGTAATTATATGATATTCACTTTAATTTGGTTTCAAACGATTAACATGGATTTGGACTGAAAAATTGATCATGTCACAGTGAAGTTGCAATTATACAGAATTCCATCTCAGGTAAGTTAATACATGCTTTCTAGTGCACACGTATCTACATATTGTAAACATCAAATATTTACTTTTTAATTACTACTACATTTTGGGAAGATTGTATTTACCATGACACACCAATTGTATTGATATTTGACTTTTGATAATGTTGTACAATACAAAACATTACAAAATGTTAGTGGTGTGAATTGGAATTATCATTAGACATTCCACAACGTTTCTAGTATTAAAGGAGGGGCAACCCCACATGGCAGAGTCTGTGTTTTGTCTAATTCTATTGGAAAATTACATTAGATTGGTGAATGGGTTTGAAATATTTTTTGATTACCCAAAGCTAGTGATTGTCCTTGATACCTACTTTAATGTCATCTAATAGTCTTCTACGAAGCTTTCTTGAGGCTCCATTGGGGTTACATATTATATATATGCATATACATACATACATACATACACACACACACACACACATTAACAAAAATTGTACAGGTTAGAAAACTTTCCATTAATACTCCATTAACATTCGAACCCTGGTTCATAGATTATGTGGTTGCAACACCTCTCACCTTGTCTGCATGCACCAACCATGCACACATCACCAAAAATGATGCTACAAAAAGTCACTGGTTATAGGTATTCAAAAGTATCAGACACTTACATATGAATCTTGTAATTCTCGTCTAAGTACACAGTCACTCCAGATTCCTACAACAGAAATCAAAGTATTCATAGGTTAATTTAAAGAAATGCAAAGAGACACCAAATATAAAGTAATTCTGTTCATGTTAACAAAAAATTCTCTTTTGTTAGGGTGCAGAGATTGCACTTTCTGCTCATTTTGGTGGAGATCTTTCTCTTTCTCTCTCTCTCTCTCTCTCTCTCTGTGCATATATATATATATATATATATATATATATATATATATATATATATATATATATATATATATATACACACACACACACTGTTTTATAAATGGTGATTTGTTGGTTTATAGTTACAACAATACTTAAAATACTCATGGCTGGGTTACCAAATGGTCAAATGCACTTATCTTTACAGATCACTCACAACTCACATCTCACCTCTGTCCATGTGGGTCTTTGTCTTCCCTCGGCTGACATGGGTATGTGAGAAAGCTTGAAAACGGCTTCCCTTCCTTGGGCATGTGGTTCTTGAGGTTTCCATTAATTCTTTCTCCATCAAATATATTGGTTGCCATGCATAGCATCTTGTGTACTGAAAAGTGTCATTAAATCCCATAACAACAATAACAACAATATATAGCTTTTATGATTTTTATTGATTCTTTTTTATTGTTGAAGAATATTTGTTAGTTTTGAAAGAATGAAGCTTCAGCTTTGTGGAGGTTGGATTGGACTAGGTTTAGAGATTTGTGTATGTGCAAGTTCTCAAGATTTTAAGGAATTTATCCCATGTATATACTCCTGTTGAACTTTTTCTTGCATGTCTGTGTTCACAAAATATTCAAGAACATCCCTATTGACATTTTCATGCTCTAGTTTCTTGGCATCTCATTCAATTTTCAAATACTGTTAATGCACTTTGTGGTATTTCTGGCTACTCAATTTTACTGTTTCCTAATGTTCCACATGAAAAGTCAGTATGTGTTTCCTCAGCCAGAATTTCTCAGGTTCATAGTTACATTATGTTTGATTAAGTACAGCTCCTGATTTGTGATGGAGATATTAAAGGTCAAGGTAATACGACATGATATTCCAAATAATGAAAATTTACATCTTTAATAACTCTGGTCATTGATGTGGTGGGTGGGGTGTGACATTCTTTTGGTTGCTATATCTTACACACTGCCATGAGGCAGAACGCATTATTTTCATATGTTACCAGTTTCATTTCTGCTCAGTAACTCGAGTTTTCTGCTAGTTTCCAGTATTCCACAACATTTATTTCAGTTGTCTCTCCAAGTCAGATTGCAATTTTTATTTCATTTTTCATGCAGCCATATATTGATGTAGCTTTGAATGAGTTTTCCTTCAAGCATTCCACACATCATTTACAATTGATTGCCCATTATGCCAGTTTTGTTCTTTGGTAATTTTTATTAAGGATTATAGAAGTTTTAACTCAATTTGGTATACAGCATTATGTTAACAAGATCAGGAATTATTCAATTTCCAGCATTCCATGCAGTCATGTAGAGGTTTAGAGGAATTATGGTCTTTCTTTACTTTTCCTATGAAAATTTTAGTTCTACTTTATAACTTTACCTTGAATTGCACAATGAGGCATCTGTTTCCTGTTAGATTAAATGTATGGTTCAGAAATCATTTGTTAATAGAATGACTGTCCATATTTTTTCAATTTTATTTTCATTAGGGTCATCCAAGATTTTAAACAAATTTTGTGTGTATCTTACATTGATGGACTCTTGCATGAGTTTGATTTCCATCATTTGCTTCATTTTTTAGAATCAGAATCCATAATATGGGACATGTTCCGTTTTTGCTTGACAAAGTTTCTATATTTGTAGCAGGGCCCTTTGCTATGTAAATGTCACTGAGTTTGCATCAAGTGTTGCTGTATCTCCCTTGTTTTCAGAATAGTTCAGGGGTGAACAAAAGTAACATTAGTGACCCTGACCTTCAGGAAAGAAATGCATTAGTCCAGGGCAAAATATTGCATTTCATTATCTCATACATGATGAAATTGTGAAAACTTCACATATGACCTTGATTTTTGGTAATATTTCATATTCATTCACATTATTCAAGCCATTTGCTTTGAGTGGCTAAATATATATATATATATATATATATATATATATATATATATATATATATATATATATATATATATATGATGGAGTTCAAATTAGCTGAGGAAGACTGGGTTAAAATTTTTTAATGATTTAAAGAATTGATTCATTTTCATGCAAAAAAAATGCTGTACAAAACTAAAATCTGTTGTTGCCTTAAACGCATGTCATCTTGCAGCTTTGTTATGGTTTCTTTTTTTAAATTTCAATATATCACTGGATTGTCTGATTTCCAATGCCTTCAATAAAGACTGAATTCACTATTTTATTATGGGGTGTGGGATGCGGTCCTTTGGATTTTGTGGTCACTTTAATTCATGACTATAAGTTCCTAGCAGACATTTGTTCTTCTATGGAGACCTTCTTTACTCCTCAATTTAAGTGCCAATAAAAATAACATTGTTTGCAATAAAAGTAAGAAATATATGTCCAGAAAAACAAATAATTTACCAAGATCTTTCTGGTGAGAACAAAATAACTGGAGAACACAGAAGCATAAGAACAAAATTACCTTGATATAAATGATCAGATTATTTTAAGTAATAATCCTGGCAGCAAAACGAATTGCTAATGAAATCTATAGATTATTTTGCATACAAGTCAGGTATGGTGGTGTTCATTTACAGCTCAGGTAGATGTTATCAGGATATCTATATTATTTGATCACACTTCTTTACATGATAATGTCACAGGAACAAGCAGATATCACCCATATCATATAGGCACCATTAGTGACTTTAGTAGGGTTAATGAATTGAGGTTAGGACAATAGAGGGACATCCCATATGCTGGATTGGGTATTGATTGCTTATTGTATGTGTGTATGTATGTTTTACAATGTATTAAGCAGGTGACAGTTTGTCATTGATGTGTATATCATTCTGTAATCAAGGCATTTTGTGATTTTTAGATGTTATCTGATGGTAAATAATGAATTGGTATATGATAATGTGCTAGGATCTTCCAGCTTCATAATTCTGTATGGAAATCTTGGGATATGCAGCATTTCTTCACTGAAGGTATCTGAACATTTTTTCATTGTTTTCTCTCAGCCAGGTTATCAGTTCTGTCTGTGCTTCTGTCTGTTTGTCATTATTTCTCTTATATTTTTCTTTGTTTCTTTGTTTCTTTTTCTTCCTTTCTTCCTTCCTTCCTTCCTTCCTTCCTTCCATCCTTCCTTCCTTCCTTCCTTCCTTCCTTCCTTCCTTCCTTCCTTCCTTTCTTTCTTTCTTTCTTTCTTTCTTTCTTTCTTTCTTTCTTTCTTTCTTTCTTTCTTTCTTTCTTTCTTTCTTTCTTTCTAGATGGAAAGATAGATGTTGTTGTAGGGTTTAATGCCCTTTTTCAGCACACAATAGACTATACAAAGTGTCCAGTAATAATGGTGGAGGAAAAACCCCGGAAAGAACCACAGACCCACAAGAAGCTATTGGCAAGCTTTCTCACACATCCACATTGACTGAATCTGAGACCCAAACCCACGCAGATAGAGATGAGATAGCAGTGATCCATAACAAAGAACACTTTAGACCACTAGGGGCCTTCGGATAGATAGATAGATAGATAGACATACAGACAGACAGACACTGTTATAACTATCATGAGTCACATGGTTTTTGCAAGGGCAATATGCATTTCTCATTGGAATAACTTGTTTAAAATTCTTGCTTGAATAGTAAATGATATGTATCAGATTTTTAAAAAAAAATTTGTTCATTCATTAATCAATGCAGTATTATAATAAGTAATGAAGAAAGATTTTATTTTTATATCTTTTATAATTAGAACATTTCACAGTTTGTATGAATTATAGTTTCTTTTTCCAAGTTGTGTCAGTTTTGTAATTTGTTTAGGACTACAGGCAGTAATTAGTTATGCATATTTTATTTAGCTCATCAGGTGATGAGGCCAAGTGAGTTTTAATGTATTGCCCGGCATAGGACATGTGTGGTCCATTTGTCTAATGTCCATCATGCACTTGTCCATATTGTTGAATGCCACTCTGAGCCATGCTACTGATCCAATGTTGATCAGATTTTTTAATTTTGGCTTGTGTCATCAAATCTGAAATGAATTTGATGAATGAAATTAAAATGCTAATAATGTAATCTTGCATCTGAATGGCAGAATTTATTATCACCTTGTAAACTATATCTGACATGAATTTGAGAACCCTTTCTAAGTCAGCTTAACTCGTCAAGATCTCACCAAAAATGAACAAGACCCAGGCATTGTAATAACAGCAATAACTTGCCTGTAGCTCTTGCATAGCTTTCACTTTTTCTTGCTGAAAAACCTCGTCCATTTGATGTTAATATATCTTCCCAAAGAGCAGAGAATCGTCAATTAGACATGGCCCTCTCATGCATATCACATGTCCATCAGTTGAACAGTTATCTTTTTGAAGTATGCTATGTTAATTGACACATGTTTAAATTTTTCTTCTAATGTTGCCAATGCTTATCCGCATTGCGATCATCAACAAACATTCTCACAATATTACATGTATCATTTCCATTTAAATTTGTTGGTAACCCTGATTATCTAAACCTTTAGGTTACATCCCATCCATTAGGGGTTATGGTATACTTTTTTTCAGAAATACAATTGGTTATGGGTAAGTCTTTTGTGATGTGGTGTATTGCTGCATAGGCTCTACCTCATTTAATAGGAATTTATAATTCCTTTAATTAAGTAATTGAATAAACTTCAATTTTATGTTTTCCCTATTTTACCCTTTTATTTTACTTCGATTCACATGACTTTCATTCTATTGTTATTGTATTTATGTGTGTGTCTGCTATGCTCTGAGAGAACAGTAAAAGTTAACAATTGAACAGCTTTCTTATTATAGAATTGACAGCAAATACCTTACGAGTGAATCAGTGTTTGTTTACCTTGTGCAAATATACTTTAGTGTATATAACACACACTACATACCAGCATTTTCATTTCATATGTAAAATAATTACATTGTCTCTAATATTGTTGTATTCAGAAAACTTTATGTTCAGAGACCAGGAACAATCTGTTGGAAAGTGTAGCAAGAAGAAAAAGGCAATGGGACACTCACCCAGACTGCCTGAGATGTTCATAATGCGCATAGAAAATTGTTTCACTTTTTGCACAATATGGACTAATGAAACTTAAAGATTTACTTAAGGAAGATGTTGGAAAGATCAATCCCCCCTCATTTGAATTTTCAGCGTTTTCTCGTACAGAACCCCCAGAAGCCTTCTGTAAGAAGACTAGTTCAGCTAGAAAATAACACTCGCCGGTCCCAGGACCTTACAGGACCAGACCCTTCTGCAGGATTGAATGAACGTTCAAGGAGTATATTGCCCCAAAAAGAAAAGTCAAACATCCGTCATGTCCACTGTAGCATGATGATCCTTTCTGCAGTGAAGGAAATGCACCTCTAAGGATAGCACAATGTTACCTTCGGTAGGAAAGGAAGTGAATCATGAATCTCATTTTCGACCTTCCAGGAGGAAGAAAGTGCATTGCTTTATCTTGGAATAACATGATACTACATTCCACAAGAAAGCAGCACACCATTTTCCTGTGTTGCTTGTTGCTGCCTTCTGCATGCAAGGTATGCACAGCTTATCTCCAGTAGTCTGTCACACCTTCCCAGATGAAAGGAGCAGTATCATACCTTGGCGAGTGATGAGAACAAACAAGGCTTCATACTGTTTGCAGACTTTACACAAATCATTACCGTATTTTCCTGCTTATATCCCGCAGACGCAGATAATCCGCACCCTCATATAGCCCGCGTTTTTTGGGGTTTTGTGTAAAAAATTGTTGGCATAACCTGCACCTTTGTATAACCTGCAACCATAGATTGATGAACATTTTTGTGTATGTTCACATTGTCTACCATTACTGTTTTTAGAAGGACCGAATTCGTCAATGCTCACACGTGGATGACGAACGATACTACAACTACTGCATTTTCACTCACTCACCCAACATGCAAATATGTATTTACGCTATCAAGTCAGTTGGCCCTGGTCCATATTCATCCCTCTGCATCAGTTGAAGTTAGTCACCCTGCCTCCACTATATTCCGGCTAGCAGCTGGCAGATTTGAATTTTGAAGCCAGGTACTTGTGAGCCGGATATGCAATGGTGTGAGGTCCTGAGGCTGAATGCCACAATTGTCAATTTTGAATGTAGCTCGCATGACGTCAGTTAACTATTCGGGATCGGTACATAGTGCTTGTGCGCGTACGCTGTCTATAGAAGCTGTGCCTCAACTACAGGCTACATAAACGCGGACATTTCTAAATAATCTTGTATTCTTGTGAAGTGTAGATTTGAGTTTAAATAATTTCTTTCTGTTTAATTTAAAAAATGCTGAAACGAACGTCTTACACAGCCGACTTCAAGCTAACTGCCATTGCGTATGCTGAAGTGCATGGCAATAGAGCCACAGGCAGAATATTTGATATTGATGAGAGTGTAATCCGAGGTTGGAGAAAAGAAAAAGGAATGTTGGAGAAGATGAATCCATGAAAACGTGCTCGTCGCGGACCTAAAGCAAAATGGCCTCACCTTGAAGCTGACCTGAAGCAGTGGATCATGGCCCAGCGGGACAACAACCGACCAGTCTCGACAGTTGCCATCAAACTGAAGGCCATGGCGCAGAGAAACACATTGATGATTTCAAAGGAGGAGTGCATTGGGTATATAAATTTATGAAAAGGAACCAATTGTCAGAACACGAACGACCATCCGCCAACGTCTACCCGAGAATTTGGAGAAGAAGATGGATGATTTTCGTGAATTCGTTGACAAAGGAAATTCAGGAGCTTGACCTTCCCCATTCTGCCATTATTAATATGGACAAAATACCGATGTGTTTCAACATTCCGGCAACAAGGTCTGTGAACGAAGTCGGTGTTAGTAGCCATAATATCCAACCCTAGCAAAACAAAACTAGAACAATATATAAGTTATGTAGTTATGTTTTTCAAACAATATATTGAAATATTATGTGTAACAAATTTGTGATATAGCCCGCACCCTTATATAACCCGCACCCCCCCCCCCTTTGCGGGGTTTGTAAAATCTGGTATAACTCGCGGGATATATGCGGGAAAATACGGTACTCATAGACCTTATGGTACAGACTGAGTTCCATACTCTTCTCTGTCATAACACCCTGTACAGGATTAGGAGTCTGTCCAGTGGGTCCAGACATGAGTTAGCAGATTGGATTGACACCCCCCCTCTCTCTCTTTCTCTTTATTACAGTGAATCCATGCAGGATGTTGGGCCCTCCACCTCAGTTTATTTGGCCTTCTTGGTCTACTGGTTCCAGTGTGCAGAGTAGAAGTGATGATATGGCATTGTTACACCATCACTTCTTTCATTAGGTGATGTTCACTTCAAAGGCTGGAGGCACAACATCATCCAGGAAAGACAAATGGCCTTGTCTTTATTCTGGAACTGCTGGAATGCAAAGAAGCCCTACTCACCATGACGAACAAGTACAGGTAATGGTTGCAATGTCATTTCCACCAAACAACTGATGCTCAGCCATTTTCCTGCTCTGGATGTTCTAGTTGATGCTTTATCTCTCTTTATGGACTCGGTGAGTTCAAGGTAGAAACAGTTAAGTGATTTCTCCTACCAGGAATACCAACTTCTCTGAGTTAGATGAGTAGGAGGAGATCTGGTCCCATGATAAGACTGTAAATGAAGTTTACAGACTCTTAAGACAGAATGGTGCTCCAAATCAAATTGTATGCAAGTCAAGAAGATACTTTCCGTTTTGGAAAGAAATATCAGAGACTCTGCCACAACTAGATCTCCTTCTTCATCATGGTTCAACAAGTGAAGAAATAATAGAGATTTGGTCAGACCATGGCATTACTAGGTGTGTTCTGCTCCTCCCTCTACCTTGATATATATTTTGTTTGCATCACATTCCCCAGGTTCATTGCCTGAATTGACCCATTAAACCTCCCCAGTTGGACATAGGTTTGTCCCAAGTAGGTATTGAAGCTTGAGCTTGGGCATGCCTTCTCATTTAAAACAGCTGATGTTATGGAGCAAAAAGTCCAGCTTCTGCTCATTATAGCTTTAATCTGCTTAAGGTGGTCACTATGAACCCAGTTGCATTACAGTACATGATGAAAGCTGTGGCCAAGTCCCAGCATTCACTTTCAGTCACAATGACAGCTGATTCCATCTTAGGAGGACTCATCCCTGAATGGCTTCTCAAGATTTCAAAGATTATCAGCATCAAACCTTTATACCTACTTCTGGTCCATCACAATCTGCCCAAAAGTGTACCAATGCAAATCACCTCCCAGGAGTCATTCACCAAAACTTTCCAAGGAAATGCAGCTGCAGTCCAATGCAAAACATTAAACGAGACGTGATCATCAGACAGGTTCACTAGAAGGAAGTTCTCTAACCCACCTTCCTTTTCCCCAGGAAGGAGAAGGACAGACTGTGAGACTTATACCCTCTCCTGCCATGCATTCCTCTCCTGAGTACTTGTCTAAATATATTTTCAGAGGTTTGGTCAAGCATCATAGACAGTTCTTTGTATTGTGAGTGAGGGTGACTAAATTCATTTACTCTGTTGGACTGAGGGATCTCCATGGACTATTTGCACATCCTGATAATTCCTCCACATATACTTCTGCTTTTACATTTAACCAAAAAGTTTTAATTTCCGGGCTCAGCTCTTCTGCACACAGAGTAATCACCTGAATCATGGGATTATTAGCATCTTACCTTTGGTTAATGGAAACCCCAGTCCTTCAGTACTTTAGGTACAGACTGCTCCAAAATGTTCAGGTTCAAGCTCTCCATCAAGATCTGTTCCATTATTTGGTAATGGTTCACAGTAATGAGTTGGGTCTCTTATCCAAACTCAAATTGGCAGAGCTCTTTCCATGTCAAGACTTTGTTTTTGGGAATGAATGTCCTCATCAACCAGAACTTTGTCCCATGGGATCTTGTAGATTTAATCTTGGTCCATATAAGAGGTTATCTGGAAACCTTGAAGGCTTCAGTCCCTTTCATTCCTGTAGGATGTCTCCATATGAGCCCTCTGCAGTTTCTCCTTGCAAGGTGGAAACCACACAGGTTCTCTATCAGCTCTTTCCTCAAGGACCAAATTTTTCATTACCATTTGCACTGGTGAATTAATTGAGACAGAATCTTGATGGGTGTTCCCATGCTTTTACCTGATCCTCAGCTCCTATCTGTTGCTGATGCATCAGATTCTGG
The DNA here is from genome assembly GCA_030141615.1 of Unio pictorum. Classification (NCBI taxonomy): domain Eukaryota; kingdom Metazoa; phylum Mollusca; class Bivalvia; order Unionida; family Unionidae; genus Unio; species Unio pictorum. Next base: position 9,979,761 of record JARLTB010000203.1, read on the forward strand.
TTGGGGCACCTCTTGGAGACATAGGGGATAATTCTCCAGGGTCATTGGAGTCTTGATTAAATTGTCTCTCCACATCAATAGTATAGAAATGGAAGGTGTATTTTTGCTTTGCAATGGTGCATCAAGAGATGAAGGGCTTGATGTGTCATTGTCTCCATCAACAGCACATTTTGTCCTAGTATATTTCCAACATTAAGATGGCTCACATGCACCTTCTGTTTGGAAGTTTTGTTAGCTTCTCTGCTGGATAACAAGAACTCCCTCCTACACAACACTCGCCACCTTCATGCTTGGCTCATCTCAAGTGGTCTACCCAACAAAGCAAGTTTTCAGGCCAGGTTGCTAGTTACATCTTTCAGGCCAGGAGGGCTCAAGCAACCAAGTTCTGTGATGTCATGTGGAGAATCTTCTATGGTTGGTGAGGAGGAGACACATTGATCCTAGTTATCCCTCTGTAACATCCACTGCTGATTTCCATTTTGTTCCAATTTGAGAGCAAAATATGTTCTGTACTGACTGAATGTATTAGGGGCTGTAGAGCTGCCATTTCCAACAAAATTAAATTCTCTCTGGGCATTGCAATCAGTGCAGACTTGCACTTTATTGATGTCATTCAGTATGTTGAGTGCACAGACAGTCCTGTCTACAGCTCTTGTACACCCAGAACAAATCCATCTTGTTTTTTGTACGGTCTTTAACTCTATAAGAACCATTGAGTGAGACTTCATTTTAGGACCTCAGTTGCAAGACTATTTTATCTCACTTTTGCATCTGCAAGAATGCACAGCAAGCTTCATGCAATGTGTGTCGACACTGTCTGTCTCCAGTTTAATATGAATAATTAATTTATTCTTCCTTTGAAGTCATCATGACAATCATATACTCATTAATCCCACTATAAAAACAAAGTCATATGAACAAAGTTCTTTTGCATATCAGGTCCTAGCAACTTGGAACAAATTGACTGTTGAAAATAGACAAAGACAGTGATCCCTTTAAAGAGTGCTCTTAAAATTCACCTATTTTGACTACAGGAATAAACTTAAAACCCTAATATCGTGTCCTACCGTAAATATTTTCATCATGTTTTTATGTTTTCTAATTTCATGGTGGGTGTTTTGTGTGGTAGTCATGTCATTATATATGTTGTAAAGCACTTAAGGCTTGCTAAAGATTAGGTGCTAATCAAAGTCCTCATTATTATTATTATTATTATTATTTTTATTATTATTATTATTATTATTATTATTATTATTATTATTATTATTATTTTCATGAAAGCAGCAATTTGCAATTGCATACTACCTTCTATTACCTCAGCTTATTAGCACACCCGAGTGCAACCATGTTTTTTTCTCTTGGACCCATAGATACGACAGAACATGTGGCCTTGAGGAACACAAACATTCTATCAGTGGAAATCTCCCTCTGATGGTGTGTATTCTGGGTTTTTTTTTTCTTCTCTGCTTTGGATCAGTTGGCAAAACAACCTACCCTCCTAACAGTGATGAATAAGATGTGCAAGATATTGCTGCTATTTAAATGCATTATTTTGAGAATGTGTAAAACTAATTTTACTTATACATTACTTACCCATTACACACACACACACACACACACACACACACACACACACACACACCACTCTGGTGTCCTGGCATAATTGTGTATGAAAAGATTACTTTAGTGCATGGGCATGTGAGGTGCATGTGTGGACCATACTTGTTGACAATTCTGCACTCTGGGGGAGGATGTAATCATATCAATCAAACAAGGTTTTGAACACAAAAAGTAAAAGCTATGCAAAATGATTAAAATTAGTTTTACACCCATAAATACTATATAGGCACTATTTCTAAGGAGGCTAATGAAATCTACCTGTTTAATTTTTAATGTGAATGAGACCTATGTATATAAGTGGTCAGGCCATCTGATTTTCTACATTCATGAGGATTTTGATCAAGCTTGGTAAATATATTTATACCACGAGGAGCTGTGTTAAATATAATTTTGAGGCAGATCCATGGTTATTAACACATTAACCCCTGGAGGTTTTTGCTGTTTTCGCATGCGAGTAGGAAACACATTTTTGGGACTATTTCTGATTACATCCTAATGCATTGATTTCCAAGCAATATTCCGTTAGACAAATGCCTAGTCGTGATAAAGAAAATACCACCCACTTTAGTGTATCATGCATAACCTTGATGCTACTGACCTTGGAAGTAGGTTACTACTTCTTGCTCCATAAAGTTGTCACTAGAGGTTAATGTGTTAATATAAGGTTATTTTTTAAATGTGTCTTCCTACATTAGCAAATATAGTTCTGATCAGATTTCAGACTTGTTAGTTTTATATCATCATGATCTATTATGAATAAGATTATGTATTTATGAGATAATCATTTATTAACTTGGTTGTTTTTTTTTAACAACATTGAAGACCAGATATTGATTGCAGTTTTCTCCAGCTTCGTAAATAAGCTTATTTTATCATTGCGTTACGTTCTGTAATAAGTCAGACCTACATATTGTTGAGATGATGTTGCATCACTTTGACTGAACTAGTCACCTCATTAGATCTAGAGAACATATTTCTCATCTAGTTTCAATAATAAAAAAGAGGTTTGTAGAGTTTTCAAAACTTTGTAAGAGTTTGATTAGGAGGAAGAGATTTTGCATTTTTTTATACCTGTAAAAATACCTGTATTTCAGACCCACTAAATTAGCTAAAAGTTGGCATGCTATAAATTTTGTACAGCAGTTTGCATAGGTTGCATTCTTGCAGTACTGTTATATAAGCTACATGAGCATTATGAGGCCCACATAGGACTCTTGCCAGAAAATGTAATGATTTGTGTTGTATAATGGTCCTCTTCTTGAGAGACCCCTTCTCCATATTCCATTATACATTTTATTATTGGGCAGGGTAGTCTTATATATATTTTAGATATCATATAATTCTGGAATTCTGCAAGCCACACACAGAAGTTTTATATGCTTTGTATCATGCCACAATCCCTGATTTCTTTATGGGCACTTGTTATGAGCTTGATGTTAAATTTTATTATTATATGGCAGAGATAGCTCAGACCTTGCAGTAGGTAAAATAAGTGTATGCAGTATAAATCGTGCAAGAAGTAGGCATAGTCTTCACAAATGTATGCTGCACGATACAGACAAATAAATTGCTATGCAAACTAGATACCTTTATCTACTTGGAATTGTAAACATTATAGCAAAATTACATATTGGTAATAAAACTTTGGTCTTGTATTGTATGGTGTGTCATTTTTAGGGCACAATATATGACAGCAATACAGTATTTGTGTTTCATGTATGATATAATAAAAATGGGCAACAATAAAATATTGGTGTGTTATATGTATAGCATGAAATGTGGCCTCAATACAAAACTGGTGTGTTGTTTGTATGGCATGAAATGTAGCCTCTGTACAAAATTGGTGTGTTATGTGTATGGCATGAAATGTGGCCTCAATACAAAATTGGTGTGTTGTTTGTATGGCATGAAATGTGGCCTCTGTACAAAATTGATGTGTTATGTGTATGGCATGAAATGTGGTCTCAATACAAAATTGGTGTGTTGTTTGTATGGCATGAAATGTGGCCTCTGTACAAAATTGGTGTGTTGTTTGTATGGCATGAAACGTGGCCTCAATACGAAATTGGTGTTTTGTTTGTATGGCATGAAATGTGGCCTCAGTGCATAATTGGTGTGTTGTTTGTATGGTATGAAATGTGGCCTCTACAAAATGGGTGTGTTATGTGTATGGCATGAAATGTGGCCTCAATACGAAATTGGTGTGGTGTTTGTATGGCATGAAACGTGGCCTCAGTGCATAATTGGTGTGTTGTTTGTATGGCATGAAATGTGGCCTCTACAAAATGGGTGTGTTATGTGTATGGCATGAAATGTGGCCTCAATACAAAATTGGTGTGTTGTTTGTATGGCATGAAATGTGGCCTCTGTAACAAAATTGGTGTGTTATGTGTATGGCATGAAATGTGGCCTCTGTACAGAATTGGTGTGTTGTTTGTATGGCATGAAATGTGGCCTCTACAAAATTAGTGTGTTATGTGTATGGCATGAAATGTGGCCTCAATACAAAATTGGTGTGTTGTTTGTATGGCATGAAACGTGGCGTCTGTACAAAATTGATGTGTTATGTGTATGGCATGAAACGTGGCCTGTGTACAAAATTGGTGTGTTGTTTTTATGGCATGCTATAAGACAGCAATATAATCCTTGCGTATCATGTGTATGACATGTTGTGGGACAGTAATATGATACTGGTATGTCATGTGTATGACATGATATGGGACAGCAATATGATACTGGTATGTCATGTGTATGACATGATATGGGACAGCAATATGATACTGGTGTGTAATGGATGATATGATATGGGACAGCTATAGGATATTGATGTGTCGTGTGTGACATGGGGCAGTAATATGATACTGGTGTGTCATGTGTATGACATGTAGGACAGAACAACTGTTGAAGTAAAAAAGATGATCTAATTGATCGCATTATGAGTGCATTATGTAGTTTTCATTTGTGGAGTGTGGATGACACAGTTCCCTGCCCTTGTGATACTATGTGCAACATTGATTCTTTATCATTTTTACTTGTGTGTGTGTGTGGGTATGGGTGTGGGTGTGTGGAGGTATGGGTGGGTGTTTTGGGACTGGGTCCAAATTGGACCTTGTTATGAACCCTAAAGTGTATCATACAAATAATACTGTTCTTGGAAGAGCATTTATGGAATCAATTCAGTTACATTTGAAACTTATGTAATTCATTAAATAAAATATATGTTTGCCATCGTCATACAATTTATCATAATTGATGTGACTGACTTTTCACCCTTCAATTTTAGAGGTTTACTTGTACATAGTCTCCTAATGCAGAATGTTTAAATTTGTTTCAAATTATGCAGCAAGCAAACAATTAAACAAACAGAAAAACCTCTCTAGTCTATACTTTACCCTCTTCTAAACATCTGAGATAGGAGATAGCAAATAATTTTTTTTTTTAAAGTATGGCTGTGCTAGCTTGTTTACTGAGACATTGATGTTTGTAAGGAGTGGTATTTGGGCTGAAGGAAACCACAGTACATACGTAACAATAAGGTGTATGAATGGATAACTAGCCCATTCAAATGATGGCTTCAAGGCTGAAACATTATGACTATAGGAAGTGACAGTGATTTGTCAAAAGTACCAATACAACAATGCTGTATTGCTGTGGTACAAGAGCCAATTAAAAATATCCTAATATTACTGTATATCTATATATTTTTAGGGAAACCTTGATTCTGGCAAATAACCGGTCTGTAAAGATGTAGATCCACATGGCAGATCCATAAGGACCTATAAATCTTGGGATGTGAGTACACTCTTCAGCATCTGTAACAACAATGAAATCTGAGGTAAGATTTGTGCTCCTGACCTTTTGATACTTCTTTTTTTTTCTTTTAAATTAGTTAAAAATCAAGCTTAGATTAAGTAAAATTCAGTAAACTCAGTTTTTTATTTGTTGGTTTCTTGGCATCTGCAAATATTTTGTCTACACCATTCTGAACATATGGGAGATTAAAAAAAATTGTGTCTCTCTCACCATTTGTTTATCAATCACAGGGTTCCCACACTACTGGGAAATTGGGAAAAAGTCCAGAGAAATGATTTTTTCCCCAACCGGGAAAACCTGGGAATTTTCTGCCACCACTTGATGTCTGAAACAATCACATAATTGAGTTGTAACTAAATTGAGCGAGAGTTAAATTTATCAAGTTCTAACCAGAATATTCGGAGGGTATGGATCATTTGGTTGTTTGTAATAAACATAAATGCTGATTCAATCCAAACTCCCAGTGGATTAGATTTTTCAAGTAGACTTCTATGTTCAAAGTCAGCTGTATATCCAAATCTTTCCTTACATGGAAGGTATGTTAACCAGTCTAACATCACAAGAGGTCAACATGGTGGTGGCAAAGCATTGCCACTTACCGGATGGTCTAGCAACTTAAACGCTGTTAGATCGAGTGATACATGCATTGCATGAAATCTATATGAAAATGACTTATTTTTTCAGAAATTTTGAGTATTAAAATCAGTAGGTCTTTAATCTGCTGAAAGACAAGATAAAACTGCATTGTGATGAAGTGTGACCAGGTACATGTACTTGTGATTTGCATTGCTAGTCACATGAATACACTAATCTAACAACCCACATTTTCAAATGTTGTTGCAAAAAAAATTAAAAGAATATTAAGTGAAAGTCGTCCACTGGTTGTAATATAAATACAAAAATGAAAGAACACAAAATTTTCCATATTAATATATTCCTAAAACAACTTCTGGAGTTTTGTTGTATCACATGACTACCACATTGACATATGCTCTCTGCTTGATAAATCAGATTGGCCAGATTGCTGGTTTTTACAAAAAGTATCTGACTTTAATTTAATATAATTGAATTGCTGTACAACAATATAATAAGAGTTTATTGCTGATACCACATGGCTAATGGACTTACGATGTCATTGGAGATTTGTGAAGTCATGTGACTAGTAATGCAATTCTTGATTACTAATGGACTTTTACAATTAGTCAGCCAACAGAGCACAAGCGTAAACAAATGATATAGATCTTTATTTGCACACCATTTACAAAGCACTACCAAATTTAATTTATCTAGACTTATTTGGTGGTATACATTAATAATTCCTCATCTTACATGGATGGTGTGGCATTTGTTATGAATGTTAAGTCCATATTTCTTCATTTCACATCAAGACGGGAACTGTTTCCACTGATGTCTTTGTTGTCACTATTCTGAGATGTGTGAGATCAAATTTGTGTATTTTTCAAATTTATTTTGTTTTTAATTGCAGTCACACTGTGTATTTAGCAAGCATAACCAAGAGATATGTAATAAATACAAAATAACATTCATGTTTTATTCCAAGTTGGAGGATATAACTCATTTTTATAAGGTTTATAAATATGTTTCAACCTTACACTTTCAAAATATCCCTAGACCATACCAAACTCATTCTTCCTGGAGACACTGATCAGGACATGTAATTAGTTTAGTTTTTTTTTTTAGTTGTCTTTTTCGTTGGCTTGGACTCGTTCCTGAAGCTTGTTTCAGCATTGCTTATTGATATCAGATACTGTCAATCATTTTATTTTAACTTTGAGGTTTTTGTCAACTCAGCATATTCATCACGTGAGCTGTTTGTGAATATCTGTTTTCCTGTTTATATTTTCACACGGTAATTTAAATTTATTGAAATTTTATGAAAATGATGTGCATGCTAAATTATTTATGTTAACAACTTCAGTTCCTGATTTTATCATTGATGTCCAGTTTCCACACTGGCATTGAGTTTTTCTCCACCAGAAAAGACCAGAATCATGGGAAAATGAGGAATATTGAGTGTAGAGTGATAAAAAGTCTTAATATTCACACTAGTTGCTAACAGCCATTGTACTAAAGCTTTAATAAAACAAAACAAAAGATAAAGACTAGTTCAGCTTTCTAATAATATTACAATCGTTTTTGGATTGTTTCAGGAAAATTGTTTTATGACTTTATTATTTCTAAAGATGATATCCTGAAAAATAATTTTCTATTGAATCATTTTTTTTGCAAAATTAACTTGCAATTTTCCCTGCAAATTTTTCTCATTTTTTGAGCATCATTTATGAATTTTGAGCTTTAATTTTGTTGATAATCACAAGCATAACTTCTTAATTCAATCAAAAAACTTAACTTAAAGCACAAAATGCTCTGTTGAAACTGTTTTACATTTCAAAGTGACCAGAAAAAAGACAGAGAAGATATTGTACTCAGAATATTGTGGCCTAAAATTAATAATGGGAAAACAGAAGAAAAGACAAGATAGCTATGCTTTCTAAGGATATACAGTGAAATTAAATGAAGTGGTCTCTGAGCTTTCGATTTAAAAGTCAAAGATGCAGGTTTTCTTAAAGCATAAATCTGATATGTATGTTAATTGGCATATTGAAGTTTGGGATACAATATTGGTTCACAGGATGCAAAGTCAGCTTTGTTGCCTGTCATTTTTCAGATCTGTTTACAAGACCTAGAACTGAATTTGTTTTTAATACATTGCCTAATATGTTCTTGGATTGTTGTGACAGGTGATTCTCAACATCTCTGCTCGTAAATTGGCTGCTAAAGCAGAGAAAGAAGAAGAAGAAAGGAAAATAGAGGAAGAAAGAAAAAGCAAAGAAGCCAGGGAAAATTTGTCTCCCTTAGATTTTATAAATCAGACTGTAAAAGAGAAGCAGGATAGAAATGGTGTGTATCAATATTTTCAAAATACAGTTAATTCTGTTAATCATTATCTTTCAGTTTGTAGCTCCACTTATCATAGATGTAACTCAATTGTATGGTATGTTGTCCATCAGCTGTTGTCCGTACCATGTCCATCTATCCGTTAATTAGTCCATCAGCTGTTGTCTGTTCCATGTCCATCCATCCATTAATTAGCACAACAGCTGTTGTCTGTTCCATGTCCATCCGTCCATTAATTATCCCATCAGCTGTTGTCTGTTTCATGTCCATCCATCCATTAATTAGCACATCAGCTGTTGTCCGTTCCATGTCCATCCATCCATTAATTAGTACATCAGCTGTTGTCCATTCCATGTCCATCCATCCATTAATTAGCACATCAGCTATTGTCTGTTTCATGTCCATCCATCCATTAATTAGCACATCAGCTGTTGTCCATTCCATGTCCATCCATCCATTAATTAGCACATCAGCTGTTGTCTGTTTCATGTCCATCCATCCATTAATTAGCACATCAGCTGTTGTCAGTTTAATGTCCATCCATCCATTAATTAGCACATCAGCTGTTGTCCGTTCCATGTCCATCCATCCATTAATTAGCACAAGATTGCTATTGCTACTTCTCTTAAACTACCTGGAGGATTTGCCATTAAACTGTACACACACATTCATCCCAGGGTCTAGTTGGTCCTGACTGAAAATTGTATATCTAATTTCTTGAAATCTTGTTATTGCTTCTTCTTCAGTATGGATGGCCCTGTTACTGTTGATAGAGTCTGGTTAGTCCTCATTTCAGTATGGATGGCCCTATTACTGTTGATATAGTCTGGTTAGTCCTCATTTCAGTATGGATGGCCTTAGTCTTCATTTCAGTATGGATGGCCCTATTACTGTTGATATAGTCTGCTTAGTCCTCATTTCAGTATGGATGGCCCTATTACTGTTCATATAGTCTGGTTAGTCCTCATTTCAGTATGGATGGCCCTATTACTGTTGATATAGTCTGGTTAGTCCTCATTTCAGTATGGATGGCCTTAGTCCTCATTTCAGTATGGATGGCCCTATTACTGTTGATATAGTCTGGTTAGTCCTCATTTCAGTATGGATGGCCCTATTACTGTTGATATAGTCTGGTTAATCCTCATTTCAGTATGGATGGCCCTATTACTGTTGATATAGTCTGGTTAGTCCTCATTTCAGTATGGATGGCCTTAGTCCTCATTTCAGTATGGATGGCCCTATTACTGTTGATATAGTCTGGTTAGTCCTCATTTCAGTATGGATGGCCCTATTACTTTTCAGTATGGATGGCCCTATTACTGTTGATATAGTCAGGTTAATCCTCATTTCAGTATGGATGGCCATATTAATGTTGATATATTCTGGTTAGTCCTCATTTCAGTATGGATGGCCCTATTACTGTTGATATAGTCTGGTTAGTCCTCATTTTAGTATGGATGGCCCTATTACTGTTGATATAGTCTGGTTAGTCCTCATTTCAGTATGGATGGCCCTATTACTGTTGATATAGTTTGGTTAGTCCTCATTTTAGTATGGATGGCCCTATTACTGTTGATATAGTCTGCTTAGTCCTCATTTCAGTATGGATGGCCCTATTACTGTTGATATAGTCTGGTTAGTCCTCATTTCAGTATGGATGGCCCTATTACTGTTGATATAGTCTGGTTAGTCCTCATTTCAGTATGGATGGCCCTATTACTGTTGATATAGTCTGGTTAGTCCTCATTTCAGTACGGATGGCCCTATTACTGTTGATATAGTCTGGTTAGTCCTCATTTTAGTATGGATGGCCGTATTAATGTTGATATAGTCTGCTTAGTCCTCATTTCAGTATGGATGGCCCTATTACTGTTGATATAGTCTGCTTAGTCCTCATTTCAGTATGGATGGCGCTATTACTGTTGATATAGTCTGCTTAGTCCTCATTTCAGTATGGATGGCCCTATTACTGTTGATATAGTCTGGTTAGTCCTCATTTCAGTATGGATGGCCTTAGTCCTCATTTCAGTATGGATGGCCCTATTACTGTTGATATAGTCTGGTTAGTCCTCATTGCAGTAGGGCCTCCATGGCAGACCTAATGAAAATCTGGTAATCGCTACTCATCCTGAAAAAAAAATTGACATGGAAGTTTTACTGGAAAACCACTTATAATGTGTAGTTTGTGCTAATGGTAACAAGAAATGCAGTGTTGTCCACCATATTGGCCATCTTGAAAATCTAGAAATCTCTACTCCTCCTGAATGGATGGTCCTAATATCAGCATGGGGTTTTCACTAAAAGACTTCCTATGATATCTAGTTGAGAGTGGAGCAGATCTTTCATCCAATATGGCCATATCTTGAAAATCATCATGGAGTGTTCATCTGGTGTCTGATTGGTCTTTTATACAGTTGTGCTGATCTAATATTACATATGGCCACTACCATTGCCATTTTGAAAATCTTATTACTACTTCTCCTCGATGGAAAGTCATATTGACTCAACAGAAGATTTCTTATGTCTTGTTGTTAGTACATGAAAATGGCACCAATCTGTCATCCAGTTTAGCCACAATGCCAGCCATCAGGAAAAGTTTGCCATTGCTCCACCTAAATGGAAAATCATATTGACATCAAGGTTTTCTCCAGAAGACTAATTATGGTATCTTGTTGGTCATGAATGAAAAGGGTACTAATCTGATCTCAAGATGGCAGCCATCTTGAAAATCTTCTTGTTGCTACTCCTAAATGGAAAATCATCCAGACTTTCACCAGATGACTTTTAAAATGTCAAGAGGTCCAGATGAACATGATGTCCATCTGACATCAGTATGGTGATCACAGCAGCCAATTTAAAAATCCCAATATAGCTACTTTTTCAGAATTGTTGGTCATATTTATAGTGTTTAGCCAAAAGGCTTCTTATTATGTCAGGTTGATCCTAAATGAAAGTGGTGTCCCACAGACATCCAATATGGCTGCCACAATGAACTAATTGAAAATCTTGTCATTGTTTTTTTTCAAATGGTCCTATTAGTATGGAGTTTTCATTGAAAATCTTTTTGTAGTATATGGTTTGTCATGAATGAAAATTGTGTCAGTCTTGCATCCAGTATGGCTTCAAACATGACTAATCTTGAAACGCCTATCACTCAAGAATATCTTAGATGATTTCAACACTCGGTAGTTAAAAAGAAGGATTGTTCATCTTTCGAATTTCTGGACATTCTTTTTGGATAGTAGAGTGGGCATGTGCAATCTACAGCCTGCGGCCCAGGTCTGTCATCATCACTTTCAAATTGCCTAGCAGGTATATTGTTGTTGTTGTAGGGTTTAATGCCATTTTTCAGCACACAATAATGCTATATATGGCAGCCAGTATTAATTTTTGAGGAGGAACCCAGGAAATCCCTGGAAAGAACCACCGACCCACGAGAAGCTGCTGACAAATTTTCTCACATACCCTCATTGGCTGAATCTGAGACTCGAACTCACGCAGACAAAGGTGAGCTGGCAGTGATCCATAACAGAGAGCACATTAGACCACTTAGCCATCAGGGGTCTCCTATCAGGTGTATGCCGTAATAAATGTTGCACATGCCTGCGGTAAAGCATCAGTCACTTCCAGGGTCTCTTGATTGTTTAGATGACTTTCCTATTAGTCCTTTCCTAGTAAAACATACCTGGGACCCAAGGAAGGCACTTTTAATAAGTACAATTTAGAATTTTCTTATCATTTTAATATGAAGTCGTTGAAATCGAAGTACCCTGACACATATTTTTTTTAAACTGCCTTCCCTGGATACCATGTATGTTTAAATGGAACAGTCCTTATGCAGTAGAAACAAGTAATGGTAAAAATATAGTTTTATTGCATTGACAAGGATTTTTTAAAATTAATGACAAATGATATTTCAATGGGAAATGTTAGGTCATTCATTTGACCTTAAATAAAGCTCTGTCAACATGGCGTGCAGTTAAATTATCATAAATGAGACATATCAGTACATGCACACACATCGAAACGTTTCTTTTTTATTGCAAGATTTATCAACTTTTGAGTTTATGGCGGAGATAAACTGGCATTCACTTAAAAAAGACATTGTGCAGTCCCTGCAAGCACACAAAATAGCTTGTTAATTATGCATGAGGAACCAGACAATCATATTAAGCTAACTTGTTTCCAAAACTTCTATGATACAGGTGCATTGAATTTCCCTGTATTAGTAAAAAGAAAATGAACAGAATGGCATTTGTATTTTGTTGGCCTCCAAAAAGTCAATCATTAGAAATTCTTTCCACAAATACTTGTTCTTACTGCTGATTTTTAATTGTTTGATAGGTAAGTGTTATTTGCTTCTATATAGTCCACAGTGTAACAGAAGTATCATTTTAAAAGTGAAAATCATGGGTGAAAAAGTTATAAGATTTTCATTATTAGAAAATTAACATTAATCAAACGATAAAGAAACTGTTATAAAAAAAACAATAATTCTTAAATACTAAATACTTAATTAAGAAGCAGTCCATTTTCTACAGAGATCTAAATGAGAATAAAGAGAGACCTTTCAGATAGTTTGAGAATTAGAAGTGATATATGATAACATTATTTATTCAATTTGTGAACTTCCCAAATTGGTGAATGAAAAATTGTATTTTTTATGCCTTTGTATTTATTTTTACACACAGTTGCTTCCATCCTGGGTCATGGCTGGCATCTCTTTTGGAAAGATGCTTAGCTCCCATTTTCTTGGCATGATATAGCAAGTAATGTGTTCAATTGCCTTTAAAACCTCCAGAAACCAACAAATGTATTAATACTATACTGTATGAAGCCTGTGGTATCATGACCAAGGTGTGTTTGTATATATATATATATATATATATATATATATATATATATATATATATATATATATATATATATATATATATATATATATATATATATATATATATATATATATATATATATATATATATAGGGGAAATAACTCAAATTTTTATTTTGGATTTTATAAGGTAACTTGTGTAGTTGCTTCCCCTTACTATGACAAATTCATTAATTTCATTTGGAGTTACTTGCTGAAAGGTGTATAAGAAAACTTCATGAAAGATTCAAATTTGGATGTCTAAGAGGCAATCTGAAACTTTCAGTGATTAAAATGTGTCAAGCTAAAGTCATAATACCACAAACAATGGATGACACAATCACAGAATTGAAACACAGTATCAGTTCATTCAGTTGATTGTCATAGAGGCAATTAAAAGCACAAGGCAGTCAGAGATAAATAACTGCCATTTCACAGATTACTCAATTGGCAGACAGTTGCTAAATCTTAAGACCTTTGGGCACTGCTGTGAGAAAGCAAAACCCACCAAGGATCGGAACAAAGCATCTTTGCAGAGCTTAATCCCAGAAATGACAACCCTTCTTTAAATACTCATTGGCAGTCACAAGAGTTCAAGTTCTTATCTGCAATTTCGTAGCAGAACACAATCTGACATTTGGAGCTGAAGATCAATTTTCAGATCAACATCAATGCAGTTGCAAAAAAAAAAGATTGTTTTGAATGGCGAGAAAAAGTCTGATTTTGGTAGCAGTACAGTCCAGTCAGAAATGATTACAAAGATGAACACAACTGAAACTTGCATTATCTTCAAAGCCCCCAATGTAGTATTGAGAGCAGCAAAGCAGTCCAGTGTATTTTAAGGACAGAAACTTTCAATTTTTTTAATTTTATTTAATGAGTGTGGTTATGATTATGTGAGTGTGTGTACATATGTATGTGTGTGGTGATATTTGATAAGCTAAGTTTACTAACTATTTGTTGTTTGTTAATGTTTGAATTGCTTTAAAAAATACATTTATTATTTTCTTTTATTCAGATTTGAATTTTCAGTCAATTTCTGTCGCCTTTTATGAGTAGATAACTTTTTCTCAATTGTAGTGTCACATTTATGGGTTCACACAATCTAACAAACAATCCCCTTTAGACCATAGAATGTACTGTTTTAGCTATCATCCCCACCCCCACTCCAGTATTGTCTGGGAGGTACAAGAGTGAAATGATATGGTCTGTTTCAAATTATAGCTATAAAACTTGAAGTGTATGCAATATTTGAGTTCTCACTCTCAGCCAGTGGAAAGAAAAGTTACAAGCAAAATTAAAGCCCTTTTGTGATTGACTGACAAATAGTCTCCAACTCTAGCTTTTTTTATTTCCAGTACAGATCCATGTAAAGATACACAAAATCATTTCTGACCTGTATCTATCAGTGTATTGAATGTCAAGCTGTCTTAATGTCAGCTGCAGTCAGTTTCTTGTGTGACAGTTTCCAACAGTACATCATTTAAATTTAATCATTTTCCAACCAGTATCTCAGTGCTGAATACATCAGCCATTTTTTTCACATTAAAATGATTTTAGCTTCAGTCACTGAATGCAGTGATGGTGTGGTATGTGCAGATGATGTAATTTGGTTTTAAAAAATCATGTGTTTGTAAATGCATTTGCTGTAGTATTTCTGTGGTAGTATCTCAGATATTGTTCAGTTGGATATTATGCTGATAATGCACATTTTACATAGTTCACATCTGGAAGATTACCATAATTTTGTTTTTATCACAGGAATTTTATATGCATATAGTATTTTTCTGAAACATTCCAGACAAAACGATGACACACTCTCCTACAAAGACCCATATTGAGAACAACAATGCAGAGGAACATATTATTCATGTGCCATTTGGAACATCTCCAGTTTTACCAACAGGTGCCCAAGTGTCTCTCCCATTCCCAGTTTCTTTTAGTAACAGCATTATCATTCACAGAGATGGCCTACCACATGGATCTATACCTGGAGTAACAGAGGCCTTGACCTTCACCCTGCCTCCTGTCTGCCTTTCTGAGACCATCACCACATCACCTTTATTATCCCACAGCATTTTGGGAAGCCATGTATCAGGACTTCCAGAAGAGGCATTAATACAGGTCTGAATCTCCACAACAAAACATGTTTTATTATTGCTACTGAAGATACGACATGCTCATATGTAATTGTGACAGGCCTAGATTACCTCACTGCTGTGCATTATCCTTTTTAATGATAGTAATTAATATTTGGAATGTAGATGATTTGCTGTGTGTGAGTGCTTAAGAAAAATTTGATGTCATTTTAAGGTCACCATCAAATAATTGCACTATGTACATCATGTTTGATCCTTACATAATCAGAAATGAATGAATCATTTTCAGGAAGAACTAAGCAAAAATCTCACTATAGAATATTAGTCTTCCTGCATTGTTGACTTGAGAATTTGATCGCTAAAGTCTTTAATATCCATTGTACAGGGCAAGTTATTAAATTTACACAACTTAACTTTGTTACACTGCAGTACAGTCAATGCCAAGAATCTAACTTGACACTGATATTCTTGCCTTATTTGAGTTCTCATGCACTCCTGACCATCCGATGACTAAGTCTCACTATTTTACTCTTTCAGCCAAACCACCTATCACACATCCATCTTGTTTTTCTGTTAAATGCAGCTCATACAAGACTATGCCGGAGTCAGCATAACTTAGACAAATTGTGCCTATGCAGCATGGAAATTTTCCATAATTTTGGCTTCTGTTTATGATACAAAAATGGATGAATTAAAGCAACATGATCATGTAAGATGAGGATGATTATGAATTGCAAGAACAGATATTTTGAATTTATTTTTTGGTTGCATGTGACTTGCACCCAACTGCTTACAGGAAGACAAAGTCTGTTGGGGTATTTTTTTAACAGTGATGATGAATCAAAATGTCTTGCCTGCAGCCAAGGGCACATTTTACACTGGTTAACACTATAGTATGTATATATACATATATAATTCCATTTGTTATGAATGGACCAAATTTTCTCAAATTTGAGTTGATATAAACAGTCACTTGATGATGATCAATATTTTTTTTTATACATCTGTAAATTCTGTGGACTATTTGTTCCCACTTTCCATGTAATTTTATCAGAAGTTTTATCCTTACGTCTTATTCGAATGTCTTACACCATCATAATAAGAACAATCCCCACCCACCTGTCATTGTGATTTCCGATCAAAATGTGCAACCCCATGATTAAAATTGAAAATTTAAAGTTAGTACAATGTAAATGCACAGTCATTCCTGCATTCCAGTACTCAGCCCTTTTGCCAAAGAAAGCATCTGACAGGCTTTAAAAGCCAATCTTCAGAACTGCAGTTTACTTGGACAGTTGTTTTGCAGTTATTAAAGGTCAGGGTCATATGTCACAAAAAGGGATCTCACTAAAAATGGACACAATCTTGCTATTGAAAGAGCAAATGCATAAAAAAAAAAGAACAATGAATACTGTAAACAACACATATGTAAGCATAATGTTAGCAAAAAAGGATTTAATACCATCAACCATTTTTTGTATTTAATAATATAATGATCATGATAAACTCCTCTTATTACTGACCTGCTCTGACACTATCCTATATTTGCTATGTAAAGAATTGACGACTAATGGCTAGCAAAGATCCGGTATCATATTCAGTCACAGTTTGAAGGCTAATGAAAGAAAACTTAAAGCTACCTAAAAGTGAATGATTTGTTGACGAAAACTACTGATATGATGACAGAATTATAAATACTCATTTACTTCGTGAGTGTTTAGGTACAATTTGCACATTGATAAATACGCAGTCATGATAATTTAATCCTATAATAATAATAATAATAATAATAATAATAATAATAATAATAACTAATAGTTTAATCCTATAATAATAATAATAATGATGATAATAATAATAATAATAATAACTAATAGTTTAATCCTATAATAATAATAATAATAATAATAATAACTAATAGTTTAATCCTATAATAATAATAATAATGATGATAATAATAATAATGATCATAATAATAATAACAACAGTAAGAATCCACGGGTCACAGGTTCAACACAAGCCCAAGCTAGCCTGGGGCAGCTGCCTCATTGTATCCTCAAGAAAGGCACATAGATGTCATTATATTAATATAATATGGCAAATTTGTAAAAACTTCCATTAGGACCAGCAAAAAACAGCTCATAATTTAAAAATTCCAAAAATACATATACATAAAAATAACAACTGTGAGCTGCACAAAGCAACACACTGCCAGTATCATTGTAACTATGTAATGAAAAGACTAAGACTTGTAATCATTGTTTTTTTTTGTTTTTTAATATGCTTAAATATGGTTAACTTTGGATCCTGTAAATATGTGCTTATACATGAGCACACATCAATGTGGTCTCATTGGCTGTCATCTATTGGGTTAGGGTTTTTATCTATGTTTAAAGATTTTAGATCTAGGTCATTCTTGTTTGGTACTCGTTATAGGGATTTGTACGCTGATTTGGCATGAGAGATACCAAGTGATCTGTTTGTTGCAAATGTCAATGGTCATTGAAAGACATGGAAGGTAGAAAAGTCAAGACAGGGGAACTTTAGACTTTTTTCATTTCCAGACAAGACATGGTACTCTTTTGTCCAGCTCAGGCCTGTCACATTTCCATCTGCTACCCAATGAACTGAAGGAGAGAGTCATGTCTGCAGGGATTGAACTTCAAGACTGTCGCTGGATGAACTGTGATCAGAAGTTTGTAAGCATGGAGGATCTAGTCAATCATGTTAACGACCAGCATGTAAAGGTGGAGCGACCAGATGTCGACTATCAGTGTAAATGGAATGGCTGTCCCAGACGAGGGAAGGGATTCAATGCAAGGTGAGATAATAGGATAGTTGAATTGTTGTCAGGATTATATTATGTGACTGGGTGTGACATCATGCTACACTTCAGCAGCATGATGCCCCAGAGCTAGACATCACTATAAACTGCCACATTGCAGGCATCGTAGCTATATGAATAAAAAATTGATAAAGCTACGCTAAAATTCCAAATCACATAACACTTGATGGTGAAATGGACATCAAGCTTCTTAAAAAGTTCAAAAAATCAGAAGTGTTAAAAGGAATAATCAGATTTTTGTGGAACAAAGCAGGAAAGAAACTATTCCAGGTATATTTATTAGACATGTCTTCTCTTTGTGAGTATTACTGATGGTGGGAAGAGGTGATTGCTGCTGCCATGTGAAATTTAACAAAAAAGGAATGTTATCTTGGTTTGAGAGATCTTGCAAGAAGACATTAACCTTCATGGAGTTTGGAACTGCATTTTCTGAAAGTGAACTAGGGTCTGTAAGGTGTGAGTGTATATTACAAACGTTCCAGTTGAACATATTGTTGCCTTTGCTGCATCAGATCATACTTCTGAACTTTTCAAAACATATTTTCCAGTTTGACAATAGCATATTTCACTACAGCATAATGAATGATAGTCTAATTTAAGGAAAATTATTGAAAGCCATATGAGGAAGATTTTGTTATGATTGTTTCTACAGTATAATTTGACTAAGCTTTGATAGTTTTCTACCAGATTTAGCATGCGACTTGGAACTGATAAGACCTTGAAAGTGTTTCATTGCATAACTTGCTAATGAATATTTCATTTACCATATGTCAAGTCAAATGGCAAATTAGTGTAACATAACACACCTGCAGATCTGTGTCAGTGATGTTTATCTACTCCAAATAAGCTGTACAGACCCTGATCTGTCAGCGCTTTAAGGGATGTCTGATCTGTGTCTGCAGTTTGCAGTTGGACTCGTATATGGTAAGCCAAAGTTATTGTACACATTTATGTTGATGAGAGACAGAATTAATTGGATTTGCATAATTTGACATCATCCAGAAGAGTTATGGTATGGCCACTGATTGACCACCTCCAGGCTTTGGTTTTCCAAATGAAGCTCTTCTGTTTATTATTGAAAAAGTCTCATTGCAACACACACACACACACACACGCACACGCACACACACACTTATAGTACCCAACTTAAAAAATCTTGTTACCATTATTCCTCCAACACAGTCACCTCAGTATGGATTTTTGTACCAGTCAGACTTCCACTATATCCACCACATCAGCTGATTTGAAAATCTTGTTATTAAGAACAAAAGGTTGAAATGGTCTTATCTTGAATTCTGGGAAATTCTTGCAGTCATTGGGGCATTAGTCCGTTTGAAGGACTCTTGTTATAGCTGGCATGTGTACAAATTCTAAGAAACTGCCCCATACCATCCTAACACACTTATTTGTTTCTCAGGTAATAAGGAAGATATCTAATTTAATATGTTGTACATTTTAGAGACTTTATTTTGTCTAACCTAGAAAGCATAGGTGAGAGAGAATCAGCATTGATTTGGGAAATGGAAATCCCACCCAAGGTCAGAATTGGCCTCGGCATTGTTCAGGACCACAGATTCCCAATCCCACACCATTACACATTATGGATTACTTTGCTTTCATTTCTCACTTGGAAATAGTGTCAAAAAAGAAAGATGGCATATTAGTTCAGATATATATATATATAAATAGATTTTGAAATATGGAGTATATTCTAATAGATTTTATGTCATTAGAAAAGAGCAAAAAGGATTTAGTTTGCAACAAATAAGATTTTTTGTAAACAAGGATTGCTATTTTAAGAGAAAGTTTGTCTTTTTTTTCCAGTACTAAACATGCAAGAAACATTGATTATATTCTTGGTATCATCAGCATAATAACCTCATCCTTGTTATCGGTGAGTTCACACATGGGTGGGTTCATTGTCTTGTTAATAGATAGGAATGAGAGAAATATGGTTCTTTACTGCACTGGCCTTCTAAGTTAATTTTCTTGTTGTTTAGACATCAATTTTAATTTTTCCATTAAGCTCAGCTTCTCTGACACTATCATCTGTACAGTCATGACACTTGAGAGTGTATCCATTTTGTAGGGTACAATCCATATCAGGCATTTGACCCAGTGACCTACTTTTCATGCTTTCAGTGATTATGTTACATTTTGCATTGAGGCAAAGCATTCTATCTTTGAAAATGATGTTTAGTTTATTGATTTTACATGCTTTTATTTGAATTACATTCATGTTTCTGTTTGAATTACACATATGCTTCTGTTTGAATTACATACATGTTTCTATTTGAATTACATGTTTGTATTTGAATTACATGTTTCTGTTTGAATTACATACATGTTTCTATTTGAATTACATACATGTTTCTATTTGAATTACATACATGTTTCTATTTTAATTAAATACATGTTTCTGTTTCAATTACAGGTACAAAATGCTGATCCACATCAGGACTCATACAAATGAGAAACCTCATAAGTGCAACTTGTGTGGGAAGTCTTTTTCTCGACTGGAGAATTTAAAGATCCATAATAGATCTCACACAGGTATGCTTTATCTGAGAGTTTAAAATTTTTACTTATAGTTATTGTAAGTTTTTGGTAAATAATTGATGTACCAGATCTACTTATAGTCTGAGTCTGTATTCCTGTTTGTTTGTACCCCCTTGCCGATTTCAGTAACGAAAAGCATAAACAAGATAAAAAGTCCATAAATCTTACTCAGTTCATTCATTGATTTATAATTTCTAACCCGATTGCGACCAGGGTGTCCATAACACCTTTATCGTCTGCGCATCTGATGCTTAACGAAAGTTTTCATACTAACATGACACCATATTACATAAAATTTGGGCAAGTCTATTTTCTGCAAATAGAGTGACGTCATTGCTCCTATTTGGTTACTCCCTTATACTTACGTCAATTACGGTAAGGTTGAGAGTTATATCCCTTTGCCACCTATAAAATCTACCTTCTGTGTACATACATGTGTATTTATGCATCCGCCCCTTCGCTGAAAATGGACTTGTCCAGGAACTGGAAATTGATCTCGAGGATGGCCATGGTTGTAATGTAAACTTCCGTTAGCTTATTTGATGAATATGTTTCATTTGCAATAAATAAAATGAATTATATCAGTAATGTTACATATGTATACATTAGTCCAGATTTTTCTTATAGCATTTTTAAGTGGTTTGTATTTGATTATTATTTCATGGAAAGTAGGATACAAGAATAATGTTATAAAGACCATAATGCATTAGTATGCAAGGATTGGTGTCATTTTTATATTGCATGCCATTCTCAAAACAAATGCAGTAGAAATCTATAAAATGTGTATTATCTTAACTGCTTTAGTATTAGAGTGACTGATCTAATCTTTCATACATGCTTGTGTGTAATATGAAAATTCCACCCAAGATCCCCAAAAATTGGTAGCATATATACTCGCTAATAAACTGGGCCAACTGCAAACAACATAAACCATGATCTGACATGGCTTAATGTGCCAGCAGATCAGGGTCTGTCTTGTTTGATATGCTGAATACTCCTAACAAACTGCATAGACCAAGATCTGCTGGCACATTATGCAACACTAGATCTGGGTCCTTGCTGTTAGAAGTTTGATTCAACTTTTACACAAGTATATATGGTAAGTGGAAATCTGAGGATGGGAATTCCCTATTACATCTCAACACGTGGTGGGAGCCACTGAGTGGTCTAAAGCGCTTACCATTACGGATCTCTGCTATCTCTCCTGTCTGCGTGGGTTCGAGTCTCAGGTTCAGCCAATGTTGGTATCTGAGAAAGCTTGCCAGTAGCTTCACATAGGTCAGTGTTCTTTCAGAAGTTGTCCCGGGTTCTTCCAGCACCATTTTTGATGGCCACCATGTACAACCTATCTTGTTCTAAAAAACAGCATTAAACCCTACAACAATGCCAACACTTACCATGTTATTTTCCCACATCTAATTAGAGAATCCCCAGGTAGCCAAGTGGTCTATAGTACTCACCTTTATTGTTCACACCTCTGTCTGTGGGGGTTTGAGTCTTGGGCTCAGACAGTGTGTGTATGTGAGAAATCTTGCCAGTAGCTTCCGATGGGTTGGTGCTTTTGCACAGATTTATCCATCTTCTTTCTCCACCACTTATACTGGCCACCATGTATAGCCTATCTTGTGCTGAGAAATGGTGTTAAAACCCAAAACGGCAACAACTAATTTTGGAAAGTGGTGAGTAAATGGTGGCGGATTATCAGTGTCTGGATAAAGCCACATAAATTCATATTATTTTCAAAATATTTTAAGTTATTAGAGAAAGTAAAAATAAGTACATTTGCAACAATTGTTGAAAATGTTGATTACCATTCTTGTAAACTGCAGAATTCTGGTTAATATGGAAACAAGGTGATTAACAGTTGACTAACTATTTTATCCTCTTTACAGGAGAGAAACCATATATATGTCCATTTGATGGTTGTGGCAAGGCATATTCCAATTCCAGTGACAGGTTTAAACATGTGAGGACACATCAGGAAGATAAGCCTTATGTGTGTAAGATGCCTGGCTGTAACAAACGTTATACAGATCCAAGTTCTCTTCGAAAACATGTCCGCACACATGGCCATTACTTTCATGAGAGTTCATCAGACAGTAAAACTCGAACAAATTCTACTATTCCCATTTCCTCACATAGTTCCCCACACAGTATAGATTCCGGATTTTGTTCCAGGATGTTGCCATCTCCAAATGGATTTCATTCTCCACCTATGCCGTCCCCTATACCAACTCTCACACTACCCCATTCACACATGATCCCAATGCCGGGAGGGTTGGGGAGTGGAAGTTTATTAAGTACAATTGCATCCAACCCGCTTTTAAATGGAAGCATCAATAGTATTATTCACATGCCTGGACTGACATCAAATCCACTCCTGTCATCTGCATTGTTGACACCAGTACCAACACAGACAATATCAACACAGACTGAGGGTGAGATTGTGATCAGCCATCATTCACCACCACCCCATTCTCAAAGGTCATCCAGAAATGGGGGCAGTGTTCATGATGGTGCTAGACTGGACCCTGATGAGAAATCTCAAGACTGTCCACTGGATCTGACAACGAATCCTATTTCCCCACCGGGAGATGTTCCCCTTGTAAGCCCAGTTTCACCACATGACCACAATGGGTCAGATGCCTCCACAGATGGTGTAACACATCGTTGGGAGTTAATCAACACAACTTGAATTGAAGTATTAATCAAGGCAAAATACAAATCGTGTTGAAAAATCTACTAACAGTTAGATGCCTTTTGTACTGTATTCCATATTTTATAACATATCATTCTTCTCACATGGCTTTGTCAGGCTCATGTTATAACTGTGGTAGAGGTACACTGGGACATATAGTTACCATTTGTGCTATGCATTTGACCAGGTTTGTGTAATAGTGAGAAACCTTCATAAACTTGTCTAAAAATTGGTCAGTCTCATATATATTTTTAACCTAAAATCAGCTTTGTTATTCATTTTTTCTGTTATAATTTCATATTTCATAATTACCATTTGTCAGGTATAGTGAAAACTTACATTTGTTCATTAATATTTAGCATATTCATTTTATGTTTCTCCTCAGACTTTTTTCCCACACATACAGACATCAGGTTTTTGCCAAATTATTTCAACATTTTTATTTTTACACAAGCTATTATTTCCAACATTTTTGAAATATAAATGTGGACTATGACCTACAAATGAATATAGAAGTTATGAATGTTTTTATTACCCCATCATATCAATCTATAGTCAATGTATGTAGTGTTACCCATCTGTCCATCCTACCTAACTAGCATCCAGTTAGCAAATATTCTTGCATAATAATTTGATCTAACTTTAATCTGCATTGACCTAGATCTGCCATCACGTAATACCCCAGCCGAATTGGATCTGTGTAGTTGTTAGGAGTAATAAGTTATGAGAAATTAGTAGAACATACGACACAGACTCAGATATGCCATCACATAATGCACCTGTAGATTGGGGACAATACAGTTTGTTAGGAGTAATCAGTTAAACAAATATCACATACCCAGATCTATATCAGTTTACATCATCTGGAATCAGCGACATGTAACTATAGTAATAATTATAAAAGTAATATTTGTTATGTTTTATGACCCTGCAGATCAGGGTCTGTGCTGTTTGCAGTTTGACTCAACTTGTATGTGAGTATGTACCGGTATGTTATGTCTTGTCAGATCACATTCATAGTAAAAAAAAAAATCTTGTTTCAAGAACATCTTATGGTCTAAATGGATCAGTGTGAAATTTGGTATTAGGATTTACAGTAGAAAGTTGTCTGCTGTTTAAATTTGCAACTTTGCCTTGCATGTGATTTACTGTGCATGTTGCCACTTAGACAGCCTGATATCTGATACAGCTTTGCCTTGCATGTGATTTACTGTGCCTGTTACCACTTAGACAGCCTGATATCTGATACAGCTTTGCCTTGCATGTGATTTACTGTGCCTGTTACCGCTTAGACAGCCTGATATCTGATACAGCTTTGCCTTGCATGTGATTTAAGTGCCTGTTACCACTCAGACAGCCTGATATCTGATACAGCTTTGATCAGAGTTGGAATGTTTGCTTGTATCATTAAGGTCTGATAAGTTTGAAAATGAGTGAGATTTTGGGATATATGCTTGTCTCATCACAATCTCAGATAGGTTCTGTAATGAGTTCAATATATATTAATGAGGTCATCTTGCATCTAATTGACTGAGATTGTTACTGCTTTGTGATCTGAATTTGACCAAACATGGAATATATGTCTCTATCACCAGGATTTTGAAGAAAAAAAAATTAACGAGTGAGATTGATGCATATTAAAAATGGTGATCTTGCATCATATTGGGGTTATCACCATTCTTGAAGCCATTTCTCTTTTATCCATTTTGTTTATTCTACTTAAGATCTTAGATTATGAGCAATAGACTGTGTCTATTAAGTTAAATAAGCTAGGTGAGCAAAATCATGCCCACTTTGTTCTCTTGTTTAAATCTACTCTCTCAAATTTGGTTCCTGAGCCTGCTTTTGTTAATTTTTCATTAATATGAAAAAGTGTGGCTAGGAAATAGGACAATATGACTCATTATTTGCTTGTTGTAATATTTTCATTTAGAATTGTTTCATTCGTTAAAACATTGTTTTGCGCCATATGCACTCATTGTAAATCTGACTCTGTACAATATGTTTGGAGTAATGAGAACAAGCAACATAGACCCAGATCTGCCATTGCATTATGAAATAGTACATCACATTCTCTGGTGGGTTTTTTCTCTCACTTGAACTCAGTTTTTATTTGACTGTATATGGTAATAATCAAATAGATATTGATGTGCTATGCAATAAGTTTCATTAGTTACTTACAGCAGTATATTTTGGAACATAAAAGTAGAAAAAGATGAATATCATGCAAAGGAGGATTATCCATTACTTAAATTTCAACCCACAATCATTTTTTCACAGTAAGCAAGGGAACTAAAGGTACATTGGTAATGGTGGGGCATTTGTTGTTAAGTAGTTAAATATCAGTTTATGTTTTCCATTATTTATACCATTGTTCAGTTTTGTAGGGAGAGCTACGCTGAATCATATTTACACACCTTTACTAGATAATTTAAAAGAGTAATGGCCCCTGTCCATACATCCGTCCACACTTGAAATGTCTTTTGCTTTCTATTTTATTTCAGTATCCTTTTATTTTACCCTTTTCGGATTGGGAATATATCATGGGGTTCGGTCTGACATGCAGACCATGGTCGTCAAGTTTTATTACATGAGTTGCAAACAAATTATATTTTTATCATTCTTGCATAAATTATAGTATATGCATTCCAGTTTTCAGAGTCTATATGGCTTCTATTTTAATTGCTGGATTCAAAGAAACTTTGATAATATAAATATAGGTCTGAAATTTGTGCAGCATTATTCTAGAAGTTCCTGTTTTGCCTATTTCACTTGCTTAAGCTTCGTGGTCAACACTTCAAAAATTTTATTTTAAACTTTTGACAGTCATGTATCTTGTACATTTGTTGCTCCATTCAAATGACACTTAGGTGTACTATTGCAACAGGTCTGAAGTTTATACACTGAAATGATAAGACTTCCTCTCTTGCTTATTTAAGTGGAAAACCTGTTTTTGTGTTGTATTGTGTTAAATTATTTTTAAAGTTGCATATCATAAAACATTAGTCATTGTAGTCAACTGAAACTTTAGTTTAATATTACTGTAGGACTAAAGTTTATGCACTGCTATGTGAGGAGTTCCTGTCTTGCCAACTTAAGATTTGCGATCAACAGTGTT
The DNA here is from genome assembly GCA_030141615.1 of Unio pictorum. NCBI lineage: Eukaryota > Metazoa > Mollusca > Bivalvia > Unionida > Unionidae > Unio > Unio pictorum. The sequence goes on from JARLTB010000203.1 coordinate 10,006,305, forward strand.
TAAGAGTTTTGTGAAAGTATATGAAGGTTGGATGCAGTGTTAATACTGACAGTGTGATGGATTGGGGGTGGGGGTAAAAACAAGATTCTGTGGAACTCGTAAGAAATTTTCTTTTTGGTGCTCACATACATTTGCTGTATTGTGTTTCACATATTTTAGAAAATATATTACCTAATTCAGCATTTATTTGAGATTATTGTTAAGTACATTTTTATGCATGAGTAATTATTTTACTCCTTTTGAGAATGTATTGAGCATGTTACTTTCCCGTTTCCTTCTGTCCTTATTTATCCTCATGTACATTTTATATATGTTTTGTATATACTTATTCATCCTCATATACATTTTATAGTATACAATTCATCTTTGTAAAAGAGATTTAATCAAACGTTTACATTTCAATCTTGCAAAAACAGGCTAAAGAAATAATTACAGAGGTGTGATAAAAAATATTGGCTGTACTGCTTCTAGTTAAATGGATTTTTGTTTTTAGAAGAAGAAAAAAATTATAAAAATAACTAGATATTTACTAAAAATCTTCATGAATGTTGCAAAACTACTTGAGGTTACTTCGGTTTGCAGTTTCCCAACATTGAAGTACCATGTACTGTTAATTGAGGCTACTTATTTTTTCTGTTTCCCCGTCTGAACTAGTGTTAATTCAGGCAAATTAATTTTCAAGTTTCCCAATCTGAACTAGCATTAATTCTGGCTAAATAATTTTGTAGTTTCCCAGTCTGAACTAGTGTTAATTCAAGCAAATTAATTTTCAAGTTTCCCAATCTATCTTGTTGAGTCTTGAATCAAATCCAATCGAGATTGTCAAATTAGAATGATACATAAAGTGGTAAAACAAGTTGAGAGCCCCCACTATATAAGTATAGCATACTATGATCCAATTTTTAATTTACTTACAATCTAAACTCATTCAAATAAGCCCAGTCTAACTGCAAATAATGTTGACCCTTATGCACCAGCAGACCCAGATGCTGTGATGCATTGTGTGACAGCAGATCTAGGTCTGTGCAGTTTGTATTTGAATCCAACATGATTATAAATGGTCAGTATTAACAATTTCTGAATATAAAATGTTAGAGTAGCCTTCTGTCATAAATAGAGTTCTAGCAGATTAAACTTCCAACTTTTGAGTTTGTTTTACAATTAAATTCATGCACAGATGATTCACAAAGACAAGTGTTTCTACGTGCCTCAAGAGAGTTGCAGTAGCACATTGATCTAATATCTGACTCATAATCCAAGGATCACAGGTTTGATACCTGCCCTGGCCAGTGAAGATTGACTTCTTCTGTCTTTCTCTGGGAACAGCACTTTAGCTTTCATTTCTGAGCACAATATAGCAGTATAATTTATTAAAAATGCAGATTAAAAGCAACAAAAAACACTACATGCCTCAAAATGAATTGTCCCTGTTTTCAGTCATTGAAATGCATTGGATGTGAAAAAATCTCTTGTAATTGTCATTTTCTATAATTATGAAGATTTGTCAAACACAAGTTACATCTTGTTTTCTTTTTTAATTGTTACAAGAATAACCTGCATGGCAATTTAGATAAAACTGGATAAAAGGATTAATGTAAAAGTACATGTTGGATATATTTTATGATATTTTTTTTTCTGTTCTTTTATTAAATCCTTGTTAAATTGTTTGTTACAAGCAATCTGTGATATATATTGACAGAAATACAATACTCCTTCATTATAACACTTTCCATTGGAGACGGAGTACACTGCCTTATAATGAGATTGCATTATAATGAAGTACATGATACTGATTATACTACTACCACATGGGTCTAAAGCGCTGTCCGTTACGGACCACTGCCATCTCACCTCTGTCTGCGTGGGTTTGAGTCTAAGATTCGGCTAATGTAGTTAAGTGAGAAAGCTTGCCAGTAGCTTCTCGTGGGTCGGTGGTTCTTTCCGGGGTTTTTCCGGTTTCTTCCTCCACCACTAATACTGGCCGCCATGTATAGCCTATATATTGTGCTGAAAAATGGCGTTAAACCATAAAAAACAAACAAACAAAACTACTACCACATGATCATACATGCATTATAAAGGAACCATGTTATAATGAGAGGCATTATAGTGAGGGAGTGCTGTATTTTGCTTACCTTTTACATGGGGGAAAATTGTTAATTGTCAGTAGAAATATATATTTTATCAAATGAACTGGTTTTATCTGACCATGAGTTTATTATTGTCTGGCATAGGACTTGAAACAGGTGTGATATATCTTTTGCTATATCCCCACTTCTATAGACCATTGGTATGTAGGATTCACTTTGCCATTCCCTTCATACGTCTGTCAGCTCATCCTTTCGGGGTTGTAAGTTTTATTTCAATAAAACTATTTACAATGCACTTGCAGTATATTTGCCGCTTTGGGATAGAGGTGTGTTTTACATTGTAACTGATCAACACATCCTAATTGTAGTGTTTATTTGACATAGTTTCAGAATTGTGTCCACTGATTTGAATATTAATAATGTTAATATTTTTTTAAGGTTCCAAAATTGTTCACGTTTTCCCACCAAAGTTATAATGTGAATGTATCTTGCAATGAAAATGTGTCTTGCACCAAAATAAGGTCACTTTGACATACTTTTAAGTGTTCATCCATAGCTTAGAAAGAAGTTTTCATATTTATTGACTTCTTGCCATATAACAGTTTTGGTTCCAAAATGAGAGCTTTACTTTTACTTTAATTTATGAAGTAAAAGATGGGTACAATATCTAAAATGGATTTTAAAAGTCATTCAAACATTGATTTTAATCCAAAAAAATAAGACACCTTTCTCAGTCCATAAAAAAAAATAGCATAAACATTTCATTTTTGCACAAAATTAGAACTGATATCCACGAAAATAAACAAACTCATGGATAACTGAATTGTGGTATCATTCCTTGATATTTTCTCAGCTTCTTGAAAAGGCAATGCTGCATCTGTTTTGTACTTATAAAGTTCAAATTTGTTTTTTATATTAGGAACTCGTATTTGTAAGCTTCATGTTTTTTAAACTCATTTTCACACAGTAGTGTGATTTTTCCTCATGTTGTTATTTTCTTTTAAACATATCACATAGAAGGAAAGGGTGTTTCCTACTTTCCATTAAGAGAGCTTTAGACGTGACTGTTCATTCAAAGAACCTTGACTGGTTTATACAGTTTCATCCTTATCCGTAAATTGAAGTTTTATGAAGAGCATGGGGAAAGGAACTAGATTAAATATGGTGGCTCATATACATTACATTGTGTAGCCTGGTCTCTGATGCTTCTGTTGCTTCTTACTGTAGCTAAAGAATGACAAGATGACCAGTCTATACATAGTGATGTCAGAAGTAAATTATGTTTGCTCATGTGACCTTGTGTTCCATTGAAAGTTTTAAACCGATGCATTTATTTATCTGGCATGCTATGCGACATTTGATTTCTTAAATATCTTAAAGGTATCAGATAGTAAGGTTTATCCTGGATGCATTTTATCAGCAAATTTACAGCAATGTGGCAGTGTTATTATCCTACCAAAGGGGAGGGAACCCACTGTAAGGATTATGAAAAAATGTATGAACTATTACAATATTCTAGGATGTCTTCTTGTAAAATTGACATTGAATGAACATGAGCGACATATTAGATATTATTTTAATTGTAGTTATATACATTTATTTTAGAAGTCCAGTTAGAAGCTTGATCTATTGACTTGTTGCAAAACAGTTCTGGTCTCTTGTTCATCAAATGTTTACCATAGCCACTTAGTAAGCATCTTATTTATGAAACATGTTTCTTTTTTTTTTCTTTCTGACTACTTTACTTTGGTAATAAATAAATGTTTTGTTTATGTTTCATTGTGTTATTAACAAGATTTTTCACTGTGACATGTATACCGTATACTGTGTGGTTGAATAATTGTTCGTCACTATAATTACATTTCAATAGGGTTGTTGTGCAGGAAGGCCATTTGTCACATCATTTCTTAAGCATTTGAATGTGTGTCTGTGCTGCTATTCACTTCAGGTGCATTTGAATTCGTATTTATTTGTAAATAGGTATTTTGAACAAGAAGTATATTTCAACACAATAAATTATTTTATAAATTGTTCTTTTTTTGTATTTCTGTTTGGCTCACAATTACAGAATGTTGTATAGAGATGCAGTAAATCATTGAAAAAGAGCTACTTGTTGTGCAGTATGCCAGAACTAATCTCACTACCTCAAATCATTTAAATCACATGTAGAAAGAGTAATAATATTATAATGCATACCCTACATCCATGCCTGTTACTGTATCAGGGAATAGTAGCAACCCCTTATAATATAATATTATACAGCAATTCATAAATATTGCTGTATCAGGGTTGTAGTAGCAACCCCTTATGATATACTATACAGCAAACCATACAACCATACATGTTATTGTATCAGGGAATAGTAGCAACCCCTTATAAAATATAATATTATACAGCATATCCTACATCCAGGCATGTTACTGTGTTACATTCGGGTTCCAAAGGACACAAACACCAAGTAAGGGTCCTAAAACTTTATCTAAAATCAAGCTGAAATCTTTCACAAAAACTAGATACAAACAATTCCAGTGTTCCTTACAGTACCAAGTCCATAACTTAACTGCCTGTTCTATTCTCTCCACTTATGTTCGGATAATGAATGAATAGTTGAATTATAGTGATGCCGGCCACGAGGGGTCATATGATCACTGGTTTAAACCACCATATTTTTAATGGTGGTCGGTTTCCCGTGGGGAAGGAATGGTGCCACATCCCCACGGGCATTTAATGCACATAGTGCGCTTTTTAATTGGCCGTCATGTCATACCACTAAAAAGTGGCTAATGACATTGAGTGTAAGGCCCTGGGTGAGTGGGAATAAACCAACACATTCAACCCTATCAACCAATCGGTGAGTTTGTTACAAAGAGGTGCAATGGCACCAAATAGCGAGAGAAGAATAGTCTTCTCATATCGCTATGTTGATGGGCTCTGGACGAGGAAAAGGAGGAAAAGGTCCCGGAGGTCGGCCAGCCGATGTCGTAGATGGATGTCGTTTACGCCCTGGAACGCCCTAGCCATACTTATTTCAAATTCAGTCCGGTTTTACTATTGGACTAAATAAAACCAATAACTTGTCAGCCACCTATGCAATTGAGTCAAATTCTATAAGTTGTAAAATTTTCCTAACACTTATCATACCAATATTACTAGTACATAGTGTACATACAGTAAGGCTCTAGCAATTTAAAGCTAAAATGTCTATGCGACATATATAGTTGTGTCACTGTTAGGTTGGAATAGATTGTAAATTTTGAGGCGGTGTTTCCAAAAAATCGTGTTAGATTTTTCAAAAGAGCTTGTTCAAAGAGAGTTCTCTTGCCAAATGAGAGCTCTATTAGAATAAATTGCAGTGATTGAAGCCCTTAAAAGGGCTATTATGCAGCTGGGTAGAAGGTGCCTGCGATGAAGGCAGCTGTTCTTTCTTCCTCCCTCGTTACTCTTGGGAAGTAGAGCCCGTGAATGGAGGCAATGTGCTGCGCAGCATCGTAAAGGTGGTGGAGTGGCCCGTCTTCAAAAATTTCATAGTAATAGCTCGTCATTAGTTTCAGGGCGTAGTTCCATTGGTTGGTCCTGGGCGGCGATGTTTGCAATGACCTGAATCCTATATAGGTTATGGCATTCAGGAAATTCCCAGCTTTCTTTTTGTCCACAAGTAGTTTAGAAAGCCCCAGGTCATTGCACAGTTTTCCCAAGATTTGTTCCTTGGCCCCTTTTTTCATTCTGACGGTCTTTACTGGTGACTTGAATGACTCCTCCTCCTGTGGCGTGTGCGAGGCAGCCTCCAACTTCTTATCCAAGTTTTCTGCCAAACTTGGTGACTGCTTAGGGATAGGTGTAGTTGGTGTGCTGGTCTTAATTACCTTCCCTTTTTAGTGGCAGGTCGCCGCTGCTTTTTCCCTTCTCCTGTACTTCGAATTCCCCGTTTTCCTCGTTATCTTCTTTGTCCCAGACAAGAAGAAGTGTTGTCCTCTTGTCGGCCACCCTGAGTCTCCATTTGTAGCCTCAGTAAGCCCTACACCAAAAATGGCGCGAAGGGCTTGTGCTGGTATGACTTCAACCGCTAGCGTACTCAGTAATAACATGTTGCTTGTTGTTCGTTCGCTGCAGACTGTATATTCGGATAAAACCTAATTTTCTGCCATTGATGTTGTACATTGGTGGGAATATAATCTTCCGCAGCCTCTACAACTGGACTAGCGGCCTTGTTCCTCCTAATCCACTGTGCTTGATGTTGTGGCAAGGCTTTCAAGAAAAATTCTTCACGAAGACAAATAACTGGGTCACGATCATCCAATAAACGCTTTATGTGCTGATCAATCCTGGACATCAGACCACGATACGCCTTGGTGCTTTCTTTCTTCATGGTTACCAACGCAGTGAAATGTTCATGCGGTCTCTTTCCAAAGCGATCAATCAGTCCTTTTCTGAGTTCCAGGTAATCGCCACAAGCTTGAGTTGCAACATATCTAGCCTCACCTGTCAAAAGAGTTCTTAGCTGTAATATTTTCAACTCGTCAGACCACTTAGCATGTTTCGCAATTGAGTCCAATGTTGCTGAGAAAGTCACAATATCTTCTCGTTCATCGTCATATGCCTGTAGCTTTACTTTAAATGGCATTGAAGATGTTTTCTCCGTCACTGTTTCTTGACGTTTCTTGACGTTTTACTCTTTCTAACTCAATTTTCAAACGCTTCATTTCTAATCTTATTTTCTCTCTTTCCATTTCCCATTCTAACTCCTTCTGTCTGAACTCCAATTCTCTTTCTTTGCACTTGGTTTTCGCTTTGTTTCTTTGGGTGGTTGCATGTGCTCAAGGTTAAGTTCCTCTTCATACTCCGGAATCTCAGTATCAGCAAACTCCATAAAATTCTGTGTTGCCACTTTTCTTCGTGGTCGTCCTGAAGCAATCATTGCTCCCTCAACTTCTACATCATCAGCAAACGACATAATGACACACTATAAGTACGTACTGTAAGTTCTATCACTGTATCCACAGCCACTGGACTAGTTTTTTTTCTGGGCTTATACGTGTACACTCGTTACAGTGATACACACTTTGCACTTAGCAATTAACAACTGTACGTTATACACACAGTACAACCAGTCACACTTAGCAATTAACAACTGTACGTTATACACACAGTACAACCAGTCACTGCTAATATCATACAAAGATTCGCTGAATTCACAGCACTCTGAATTGTCAAATACAATTCCAACGTATTGAATAATTCCAAATAATTCACACAGAAGTATTGGAATCCGTACCGCTGCCACCAAAAATGTTACATTCGGGTTCCAAAGGACACAAACACCAAGTAAGGGTCCTAAAACTTTATCTAAAATCAAGCTAAGATCTTCCACAAAAACTAGATACAAACAATTCCAGTGGTTCTTACAGTACCAAGCCAATAAACTTAATTGACTGTTCTAGCACTCTGCTCTTGTTTTAGAAAGGGTTACAGACAATGGATTATAAATAATTTAACATGTGTGCCTTATCAGGAGTCAAGAAGTCCAAGCTCAGTTAGCCCTGGAAAGATAAACAACAGAGGCTGAAGGTGTTGACAGTCTTTGGTCACAAATATCCAGAATGCTGGGATTAATGTTCTGGCCAAATGTCTCTGCTAACAGGCTGAAATCTGATACAGCACCTAGGGTCACATCATACTTATAACATACCGTATTAGGGTAATATTAGCAACCCCTTATGAAATAATATTATACAGCAAACCCTACATCCAGGCATGTTACTGTATCAGGGTAATCTTTCATCTGATTCGCTGAGCTTCTTGAGACGCGTCATATTTCAGATCTCATTTTTATCAATCTTGGCAAGTTGGCTTATTTTACAAAAGACATTTGATAGGTATAATAGGTATGAACTTAATCCACCCATATTTATTAATTTGTCTTGCATTAGATTGGCTGGACATATTACCATTTTATGGGTGTATTTTGCTCAGACTTTGTAAGTAGGTAAGAGCCATCAAGGATGCAAATAATATCTTGACTTATCATAGACCAGAAGAGTTCATGGGATGGTATGTTGTCCATTGTCTGTCTTCCAATGTATATTAATCCATTAGCACAAGTTGGTTATAGCTTATTGGTTTTATAGTCTTAATCTAGGATTGCCATCAAACTTTACACACACACATATTTATCCCATGATCTAGTTAATCCTAAAAGAAATCTTGAAGGGAAGTTGAAAATAACTCAAATAACATTTATGGAAAACTTAATTTTGTTGCAAGAAAATAGAAGATGATGAAAGTAAAACTGAAGAAAAGTTAAAGGTTTCTACATCACCAGAAAAAAGAAACTTCACTAAAGATTAAAGATATGTGAAAATGTCGATAAGAAATTAAAAAAGCCAAAATAGAACAAATGTAGATACTGTGAAGAAAACAATCTAGACATCACTTACTTGGTGTCAATCTAGGTTATGTTATTTATTACCTGATAGCTGGTGCAGTTGTTGTTACAGGAGTATATGTTTTCTCTCTAGCAAAAAAGCACCTAATGTTATGTATATTTATATAGTGGTGGAACTTGGTAAGTAATTGCGGTAGAGGCCCACCTGACTACTGTCATCTTTTTGTGTTGTTTACAAGTTATAAATAGGTTTATGGATGTTGAGTTAAATTAATGTTCTAGAAGCAAATTGTTTGCAAATTTAATGGAAATAGACCCTCATCCTAGTTCAGTTTTTGTGTCTTTTCATTTTATATAACTGTTGTTCCTTTCATAATTCCACATTTCTAATCATAACATCTGTCTAGAGTAATTAGTCTTTTAAGTTTGTTCGTTTGAGAGGATATAATTTTTTTTTAATTATTCATTGGAATCACGAAGTGCAAATTGATTAAGGTCTTAATAATTACTTTGGAATTATTATAATTCATTGAAGGATATTTTGGATTATATTATTGTGTCACATTAGAACATTCCAAATTATTGATACATCAGTGCATTCAAAATTAAAATTTGTTCAGGAAACAACCTGAACTGTATACTTTTGGATTTGTGATCAAACATTTTGGGACTATTTGGAATTTAATTCACAATTTTTTTTAAAGATTCACTTTTATTTTAGGGGAACGAATTATTTGTTGAATTTTGCACAAAAAAACATTGTTGGTTCTAGCTTATACTTTTACCTGCTTTCTGTTTAAAACCATCAAGTCGTAACAGAAAATTAGGGGAAATGTCTGAAAAATATTTAAGGTAAACTAAAATTACTTTTTAAATTTCATTTATCCTTGTTTCGGAATTATTTTATTCACTGAACTTTATCTTAAATCATACACAGGAAGGGCAAAACAAACTAAAATAGAGATACAGAAGCTTCAGCTTGAAAATGGACGAGTTGCTAGAGCTTGACTGACAACATAATCTTTCTGAAGTGAAGCTTCTTTAAAGAAACATAATATAAAAAATGTGCCCAATTTAGAAGCTTCAGCTTGAAAATGGAATGATAGAATTACTTATTACCAAATAGCAAATGCAGATAGAGAGACGTGGAAAGAAGAAGCAAATTAAAAATGATGAAAGAAAAATGCAGATGCAAAAATAGGAAAAAGAAATTAAATGCGATTCAGGTTAAAAGAGAACTGGCCGGCTGAAAGCACGTTTTTCTGGTACACACAAGTTCAAGTTTGATGTTTGCAGAAAGTTTAGGTTAGTATCCCATTTTCAAGAAATGGAGGTAGATCAATATTTCCCTCATTTTAAGAAAATTAGTAAAAAAAAATTCAAGGCAAAGAGAGCACTGGACTTTATTATTACAAAATATACTTGTTGACAAAGCTTATGAAGCCTCCACTTAATTGCCGGTACAACAAGGCGCTCAGTATGATAAGGTAAAGGAATGTATGTTGAAGGGTTATGAGTTGGTACACGAGGCTTATCGATAGTTGTTCTCAGTTGAGAGGATTCTGATTTTATATTAATATTGTTTACTTCAAAATTATGCATTTCTAATCTTAATCAATGTCTAGAGGAATCAGTCTTTTAGTTTTGTTCATTTGAGAGGATTTTATTTTTTTTAATTTTAAATTATTAATTGGAATAACAGCGTGCTAATTCTTTTAGTACTAAATAATTATTTTGGAGTTATTGTGAATTCATTCGAGGACATATTGAATTATATCATTGTGACTCGTCAAGAATGTTGAGACATTAGCACATCCTAAATTATTGACATACCAGCATATTCAAAATTGGAATTATTTGGAACAGAACATGAAGTCATTCTGAATACTGTATAATTTTAGACTTTTGATTAAACTTTTGGACTTGAAGGATTATTTAGGATTTAATTCACAATAATGAATGCATTCGGAATACTGTTTAATTTTGTACTTGTGATACTATTTATGATTAAATGCTCTACATATAGCATTAATGTGGAACGACAGTATGGGAAAGCAATATATTTTTTCAAATCCCATTGATAACAGTGATAGTAAGTATATGAATTTAATGATGCCAGGTGGCCATGCGGTCTAAAGTGCTCACCTTTACTGATCGCTGCCATTTATCCGCGTGGGTTCTATTCTCGGGCTTGGCCAGTGTGGTTATTTGAGACAATATGCCTGTAACTTACCGTGAATTGGTGGTTTTTGCTGGGGTGTCACAGGTGATTCCTCCACAAGATAAAGATATACTAGCCGCCGTGTATAGCCTAGCATACACCGAAAAAAGGCGTTAAACCCAAAACAACAAACAACAATTTATCAATTTTCATTCATGAGAAATAATATTGTAGTTGGTTATTTCAATATTTCAAATGATCTAAGAAAGCAGCAACAATATATTTTAGTATATGATTGATAAAATAAACTAAAACCATATCAATACCTGACTGGTAATAAAATGATAAACTAAACGAGTGAATGACTGCCAATAGTAACAATAATGAAAACATATATTGAATGATACTAACATGGTTTTAAAGTTTTAATAATTCTGTATAATAATTAAACATGTACATATAAAAAACACAACTCTTTATTGCTTTAATATTGTGAGATTTGCAAATGCATCTATGGAATCAGATACACTTTGTAGACTTTTTTTTAGGCCTTAAAGCTTTTTGTATGGGTAATGAAAGAAAATGGAATTCTTTACTAACAGATCTTCGTGAAAATTTATAAAAGTCGTGCTCAAAAAATAAAAAAATGTAAAACCTTTGTAATGTAAATGATTATTAGTCAGGTAATATAGATGAAAAAAAAAAGAAAAGTTACAAGACGACAAAAGAAATGAACGTCTGGAGATGCTGTAAAATTCATTTGATTATACCGTAGCTGGATATCAACTAGATTGACTTCCGAGAGAATAAACGTTTTCGTGCTATGAATCTTAAAAAGAATCTTAATAGTTTGTTTAAATAAAAATATTTGTACTAATCTAAATTTAAATTCTTTTTAAAAACCATTCATCTCAACATTCAGCAACCCAACAACTTTCTTGTTAGCTATTGGTATCTGTCTCGTAATAGTTTGTGACACGAAACCGTATATCTTATTTCATAGAAGTCATTATATATTAACACTTATTATCTGTATCCGTTGTTACTAAAACAATTTTACTCTATAAAACGGTACCCTGTAAACATCAGCAACTTAATTCTGTCAATATACAGTCAGCATACAATTTTTTGCTTCTTTTATTTTCTCTTTTATTCAATCTAATACTATATTTTAATTTGTATTATTGTTCTTTCAAATAAACATCTATTTTAGTTTTAAACATTGCTTCTCATGAGTAGAAACATTTACGTTAGTTCTCTTTCCTAAATTTTTTGTTTGCCTTCAAAGGACAATAGCATTCATTAACTTTTTAAAAATATATCATTACTTACTTTGTGGATTGAAAATTACACAAAGTTTAATTGATAATTTTAGCCACGACTTTTACTATAATATGATATAGCTGCTCAATGAATTGTTTAAGTTTTTTTTATAACTGAACGTCAATTGTTCAGATTTTAACGTACGTAATAATTTAAATACTTAATTTTTTGTACCTTTACTTAAAGCTAGTTTTCAAGCGCCAATAGATAGTCTTTAACACTGTCATTCAACTGTTTTGGTATTTCTAAATCTATTTCTATTATTCAATCAAATGCAATTTTATCGTTCAAAATATAAACGTTGGTTTAATTGTTTTTTTTTTCCCTCTTCATTTCCTCATTGAATGTTTCTAATGGGCAATGGTTGTGACATGTCCCAGCCATACAAATTGTGTTTTTAAAAATATATAATGTATGGCTTTAATCCTTGTGGATTTTATTCTCTTGTATTACTTACTTGGTTGTCGTTATAATGCTCATGATTTGCTTAGCAGTTCTATTAGTTACCATAGTTATTTCTTCCTCCGGATCCAGAATAAATTATCAGAAACCTAGCATAAAATCTAATTTTACACATTCGTAATATCTGCCCTAAGTCCTGATCCCGTTAGTTTTTACTAAAATTTCACTATTGGTGGTAACTCAAAGTCGTTAAATATTTCAAATGAATAAATAACTTCATATTTATATTTCTTAACAAATATTGTTTCCATTTACATAAATACAACAATTACATCAGAATCAAGGTTCTAAAAACACCACTTATCTCCATTTCTCTGGATAAAATTCTTGAAAAATCCTTTATTTCGCAAAAATGTGTTTTCTTCTTCGTATATGACTCAAAGATCTAAATGTCTGGCTTTTGTCTCTTTCTGTCGTTGTTATTATTGTTTTATGTTTTCTACTGGTTCAGAGACATTGACGGATATATTAAATTACTTTTCTAATGTCTTTATATTTTTGTATATTTATTGGACATTTATTTAACGAGTGTTTATATCTATCAACGTAATATTTTGGTGAACCATACGGATTATCAATATGTGGATTTACCAATTATTATATTGCACACACAAAAACATCTATTGTCGTTATACTGTACAAAAATAGAGCCTGTTTAGCCTCTCTTTTCCAGTATTAAATCTATATTCATTTAAGCGTTCTTAAACCAATCTTGTTGCTTTCTTGTTACAAGCCTGTTTCACCCTGCTGTTTAGTTCTCTTCCAGTTGGATTTTGTTACAGCACACGTTATGGAATTTGCATTGTTTGCAACATACTATTTTCTTTTAATCAAAATTTCTTTAAACATTTTTAGTTTTTATGTTGTTTTTACAGTTACAATTTTTTTTGTAAAATTTGCTTTTTAGGATTGAATATTAAATCGCTTTTAAAAATAGCTTTTCCACATTCGCAACTAGTTTATGGTTGGTTGAATGTTATAATAAACGAATATTGCAAACTTAGTATCTAAATAGCTCTAGCACTTTCGGCTGTAAATGAGTATTTTTCAAAGGCAAATACAAAACAGAGTCAAGACACAAAAATAACAAACAGAAAAACAGTTGAGGTTATACAACTTTGCATTACTATTTCTAAAGGAATAAAAGCTTGAAGTCATGTTTCAACTAGTTTACTGCATTTCGATGCGGATGCTGATAAATATTTTATTCTGTCCTAGAAATCGATGAGCTTTATTACAATCTATTATATTATGTCAATTTTTAGGGCAACTTATATCTCGGATATTTCATTGTTGTAGTAGTAATTATGGGTTACTGGGTGACTAACAAGCATATTTAGAGTAGAGTTGTTAAACGAAAATCGGAAATCCGATTATCGGTTTTGAAAACGATTATCGGTTTTTGTTTTTACAAAACGATAATCGAATTCAATATTTTTTGCCATTTTTGTAGTGAAAATTTTAAAAAATGCCAGAAAAAAATTCATTCATGCATTTGTTTAGTGTTTACATTTTAATACAATTTGGCCAGCAGATAAGAAGGTGTGTTTGTTTAAAATTTGTGAGCGCTCCATGCAGCGTGTTTGTAAATGAATACATTTATTGTTAAAGGATGTAAATAGTTAGTCGACCGACCGGTCGCTAAGTTCTTTGATGTCCGAAATTGACAACAATAGACTGTTAATAGCTACAGTCTCTGTTGTTGATGACTGGTCTCTGCTGGTTGTGTCTTTTCAAGTTTACAAATATGGCTGGTCGTATAAAAAAATCTGATGCATGGGAAAACTTTGAAAACATTTCATCAAGCATGGCTCGTTGTAAACTATGTTCACAACAAATAAGTCGGAGCGGTGGTACTACTACTGGATTGCATGCACATTTGCGTAGCAAACATCCCGGAATTGTGGCTCCATCAAATGTTCAGCCGCGATTAACAACATTTATTGGAACACAAAGAAACTGTCCTGATAGTCATCAAGAAAACGTTACTGCTGCTGTAGCTAAGTTTGTCGCTGAAAACATGCTACCAATTTCGATTGTTGAATCCAATTCCATCCGTGACTTGATGGCTTTGGTGGAGCCACAATATCGTCCTCCATGCCATCAGACGATGCGCGTCTATATGTTATGGTATGTAATGAATATCTTTTATTCGCAAGAGGCATTCACTAACTTGCATTATAAGAATATATTCCTTGTAATTTCAATGTAGGACAAAATCCGATAATCGGTTTAAAATCGGATTTCTACAAACGATAATCGGTTTTGAAAAAGAAAACGATATTAACATCCCTAATTTAGAGACATATTTAAAAGAAAATGCGTCGGCTGTAAAATGAAAGTATTTGTGCGTGGCTGTATTTTTCTAGTATATCATGTTTAAACCGCTTAGTTTCAATGTTCTTAGGCAGCGTATCAAGGAAGACTCGTTTTTTATCCTTGTTTCGGAGCTCCAGTTGGGGTTGGGTATGGCACGCCAAATCGTTCAAAATGGATGAACTGGAGAAATCGTAGGGTGAGCTTGGAGCGATCGTAGGTTGTTGAACTGGAGCAATCGTAGGGTGAGCTTAGAGCGATTGTAGGATGAGCTGGAGCAATGGCAGGGTGAACTGGAGCAAACGTAGGTTGAGCTTGGATCAATTGGAGCAATCGTAGGGTGAACTGGAGCAATCGTAGGGTGAGCTTTGAGCGATAGTAGGGTGAGCTGGAGCAATCGTAGGGTGAGCTTGGAGCGATCGTGGTGTGCACTTGATCAATCGTAGGGTGAGCTTGGAGCGATCGTAGGGTCAACTGGAGCAATCGTAGGGTGAACTTGAGGAATCGTAAACAAAATAAGAACATACTGACACTTGAATTGACATAAACTTTTAAAATAATAATGTTAGAAGGTTCAAATGGTCCTAATATTGCATTAAGCCTAGCAATCAAATAGTGAAATAAAACTTGAGGAAACAAATTATTGTTTGCCAGTAGCTTCTTGTGGGTCGGTGGCTCTTTCCGGGGGTTTTCCCGGGTTTTTCTCCACCAATAATACTGACCGCCATGTATAGGCTATCGTGTGCTGAAAAATGGCGTTAAACCCTAAAACAACAGCAACAAAACACACACACACACACACACACACACACATATATATATATATATATATATATATATATATATATATATATATATATATATATATATATATATATACTACCATCAGCGTGCCTAAATCTATTTTTGTTGATCTGTATGAGCGTATGTGCATTGTTTAAGTGTTTAAGTATGTGTTGTCATCTACTCTTAAGGTTCGAAATATGTTATAGGACTTACGGATTGCTTTGTAATACAATTTAATTTGCCTCCACAATTTGTTAATATTCATTAAAGAAGGTGTATAACCCTTAAATACTATATATATATTATTGTTGTTGTTGTTATTATTATTATTATTATTATTATTATTATTATTATTATTATTTAATAATCCAAGCTTTATGGCCTTCAAATTGATTTCGCAAATATCCCAACATAGATGATATTATGCGCGTAACTTATTGTTTGGTTTTACGCCAAAGTTCAGACGTAGGACCATTCCAGAATGGTGCTTATTCACGCTATACTTGAAATCATACATTTACGTGGTTTAAATTGGAGCCATTCATACGGTCTATAAATTAAATCTTTCATAATTGTTAAATCAGTATGTCCAGTCCCGGATTACCCATTAGGCAGAGTAGGCCTATGGGCCCCGCGACTTTTATGGGCCCCATCAGGGGCCCCCATGAGACCGTGACCGTGGGTCTGGGGCCCCAAAAGTTTGACTGCCTATGGGCCTCCACGGTGCTTAATCCGGCACTGAGTATGTCCCTATAAAAGCTGTATATGTGTTACTTTCTTTTTAAAGAATGAATTGATAACGTAGGCAGTTTTACAAATAAAACTGTATGGATGAAAATTTCACATCTCTCGATTCGACCTTGAACTGCTGACGAGACATCTGTCAGAGATAAGATTCGACTTTAGACTTATTTATCATATATATTCATGAGCCTTAGAAAAGCTAATTGTATGACACTATATTTTCTAATTAGATGGAGATATTATTCATTTTGAAAGTAATTTTCTCAACTTTTTAAAAGTCCGTAAGAGTATTCAATCTTAATATATGCAGAATATTATAGTATTCATAACTGCGGGTAACGGCGCAATCGCTGTAATAATCTGACTTGTAACCCATACGTTTATTGTTTGAAGCCAGGTGTCAACCTAAAATATTTTCATACTTAATTAAGGGAGACCTCGCAAAAAGAAATCTAGCTGCATTAAAAGCTGACAAAATACTACTTCGTCTTTTTCTAATCGAAATATAAATGTAGGCCTAAAATACAAACTACACAGCTGAATTCTGACGAAGAATAACACAAATATGCAAATTAAAATTTAAAATATATGCGAACAAAGCACGATATATAATGAAGTGTTGGAAAAACAATGAGCATAGTGTGAATGTTGTCAATCAATTAAAACAGTTAATTATGAAGTTTAAAAATGCAGAAAAGCGTTTTTATCTTAATTTTAGTGTGTGTGTGTGTGTGTGTGTGTGTCCGTTCATTATCGTCCGCTTTAGTTATTGCGCAGTATTGGAAAAGTATAATTTTCCCATTGATATATATGTCTATTGATTTTGTCTTATTTCGTTATACTGCACCCTTGTTTTCAGTTAATTTAGTTTGACTTCTGATATTACAGATGGTCGTTAACATTGGAAATTTGTACAGATCTTCCAGAAATATAAAAAAAAATACCTCACCAATAACTTGGTATTTGTAATGCTATATCCCCTTAGCGGCTATTTACTCTTCAATTCAATACGTATTATACAAGATAATGCAAAATATCTCATCTGCAATCTACTGTTTGCCCAAACTGGGGTCTACTTAGTAATATCAGAATCAGTCGAGGCAATTAGTTTGGTTTGCATATTCCTCAGGGAGTTGTATGTTAGAGTTCATTTAGTTCTGTAGGGACGTATTATTCACGTCGAAGTCTGAGTTTCAATATTTTTTGTTGTCATTTAGAAGAAGAAAAAACTACTGTATATGATAGTATATGTATGCCGTGTAATTGTCAAACTTGTAATGGAGCTGATAATGTAATAAAAATGATGATTCATGCGTCAGCAGATCTCATTGACATGAGAATGAAAAGATAGCAACACTAAACGATGATGTGGTCAAAGGTCACAATGAATAGTGTTTTATAGAAGAAAAACAAAACGGTTATATATATTCAAAGTGTATTCCCGAATGATCATACATTCCTGGTCATGCATTCCCGAATGGTCATGCATTTTATGCGTCTGCCTTCTCCGGGTTGATTCGGTGCATTCCTTGACGAGTTCATTTGACTTTTAACCTTTCCATCCTTTGTTACATGATATTACATGCAAGTGGGTAAGCATGAAACGATTAAAGTTAGAAAAGATTCTAGTTTGGATTTACGATTCAAGCACAGCACGATCGGGAGGCTATTTTAAAAAAAAATCATAAAAAGAAGCAAAACTAAACACAAACTGCAGTATAACATTAGTGTTATTGCTCGAATCTTTGATTCTAAGGTAAGTGTTTAATTTATATTCACAATAATTATTTATTTGTCCATTTATTTAACGCTCATCAAAAAGTCTTTATGAAATGATACGTTTGATACATTTAATTATTTTAAAATATAAATCAATTTAGTTCAATATTATTTAAACATAGGTGATTTTTATATGTATAACTACTTACATTTTTAATTTTTCGCACATTAAAAAAAGATTATAATGAAATTTCAATAGTTTACTAGGCACACATCTTCCGTCAAAGGAAAATTAGAATTACCCCTGCATGACTTTTGTTGTTTTTGTTGCTGTTATTATTATTATTATTATTATTATTATTATTATTATTATTATTATATCTCCTGGCCAAGACGCTTTACGAGCTTAATGTATCGTCAGTCGTCCGTTGTTGATCGTGTATAAATATATTTAAAAAATCTTCTAATTAAACACTGGACAAGTTTAAACCAAACTTGGCAGAGAGTATTCTGGCATATGGCCACTGATACTAAATTAATAAAATCCTTTCAACGATTTTTTTATATATATAAAAAAAAACGGTCTGAACATAATTTTACCAAATTTAAAAGAAATAATACTGGCCAAAAAGCCCATTAATGTTGTAGAAATGATTTCGATGCGGTTTCAAATACGGTCACCATTGCTACAAATATTTCTTTTGGAAACGTTGAACAATTTTTTTTAAACACACACACACACACACACACACACACACACACTGAAAAAATCAACAGAAAGTATTCTAGATAAAGACCTTTTAATTTTGTGTCAATGATAATGATTAGCCATCAAATATAGTCACCGTTACTAACAATATACAAAACTTCAAAAATCTTTTATTCTCAAGTACAGATTAACATAAGCATTTACTAAATGTAGCAAAACGCATCCCGCCATAAGACCTCTTAATTTTGTACAAATTATACTTATCAGTCACAAAAATGGCAGCTATTACTTGGAAATAGAAAAATCTTTGTAAATCAGCAAGCATAATGACAATAGTGACAAGAATTATAGGGGCAATGGGATTGTAACATAGGCCTATAGAGGTACAAAAGGTATTGGGTCTGAATAGGGATACTAGGAATGGAATAGGTGAGGTGACGTCACGGTACTAGACATTGGCAACAATGTGGCAAGGAGCTGACCTCAATCGGGCCAAACAGCAAACATTGACAAGGGGTGACGGGTAAGTTCAGCTAGTTCAGCGAGTGCCGGGTAGCGGCTGGTGAGTAAGTTCAGCTAGTTGATAAACGATACTAACAAAACAACGCTTGACGTGGGTGGGACTGGCGTGATGTAGACATAGAATGTAAAACATATACAACAATTAATCTATAAAATTGACTAAAACATTTAGGCAGGAAAGCAAATATTTTCGAGGCAATGGAGTATATATTATATATATATATACTATATATATATATATATATATATATATATCTATATATATATATATATATATATATATATATATATATATATATATATATATATATATATATATATATATATATATATATATATATATATATATAAAACAAAGGCTCTTTTCAGAGCCACTCAGAGCCACTCCATTGCCTCGAATATATATAAACATCATTCCGTTAACACAGAAGGCATCGCATAGGTCTTCTCTTTCTCAAACGTATTCTGACTTCATTACCGTAGACGAAGACTCTCTTCAGACAGCCTTATCTCTCCACATAAATTCTTCTTTTCCAAGCGCTGATATTGGTGATCCGGATTATTGTACATTATTGTACATGGGTAAGTCCGTGCGGAACAGCATCGACGATACGAGGGTTGATGATTAAAATTTAGTCCACGGTGTGTGACGAGAACGGGTGAAAGGGATGAAGTGATCCGCCTTTATTTAGAGTGGAAGAGCCAATCGAAACGGATTGGTTGTTGTTTTTTTTTTAATTTTTTTTTTTTTTTTTTTTTTTTTTTGCCAATCCCATTACATGTTACAAAATTCAGTCACAGTTTATAGTCTGTTTTTCAATCCGAAGTAAGCTGCACGTGATGTCACATTCCCTCTATAGATGCGCTTACGTCTGTGCGCAGTGAATCAATGCGACAAAGTTTTCAAATATGACGGAAACTAAAAAGACGATGAATATGGGTACACCGGTCGTGGAGACGAAAAGCAATGGCATATCAGTGGCTACCAACATAGTCCTACTCCCAGAAGAGACCGATTTTAATTGGGATTTAGTCGATTTTCTCTCTACTTCTCAAGAATTTGTTCCGGTACCAGAACTTTCGCCACATTCTCCTTCCTTACCACGTGTCGATGATTTTAAACAGAGACAGAAAGAAGAAAGGAGAAATTTTTTACAGTAGCAGAAAGAAGTAGAACAAATATTTCTCATTCAACAGCAACAGCGACAAGAAGAAGAAGAGGCAAGAAGGAAACGACAGGAAAAGGTAGCAGCAGAGAAGAAACAGTGTCTAGGAGAGAAGGGGGATAGTCAAAGTCAAACGGTGACGGTACTCTTAGACATTTTGGCAGAGTTAAGGAGTCTGAAACAAATGTATTAGACTCCTTTATTACAACTGAAGAGGAAAGACCTTCCTGTGCGGAAGCAGAAAATCCAGTTCACACGCCTGCTATGCCTGAGATACCCAAACTAGTGATTTCTATCAAGTCATGGACAGGAGTAAGTGTAGAAGTATGCCTTGGCCGTGACAAAGGCTTAAGGCAGTTAAAGCTGATTATATCCAGTTCCTGATTTTTTAAATATATTTATATATAAAACAAACACCCAAAGGTCCTTTTCAGGGCCACTCACTTCTCTCGAAAAGAGATAATATTCATTTGGCAAAAACCATATAAAACTCAAAATCACTTTTTTTTACCCCATGATGGACGTGTGTGTGAATGCGTGAGAGTAGGTCCTTATTCTAAAAAATCAAAACCAAGAGACACTTACGTTTTCTGCTTATTTTGGTCAAAAGTTTACAATCCAATTGACAACACAACAGCCCACAACTTTAAAAAGTTCATGAGCTTCTTCTGTGCCTTTGTTAACTCTCTCCTATTTTGAATTT
Source organism: Unio pictorum (assembly GCA_030141615.1). Lineage (NCBI taxonomy): Eukaryota > Metazoa > Mollusca > Bivalvia > Unionida > Unionidae > Unio > Unio pictorum. The sequence continues at coordinate 10,027,388 of JARLTB010000203.1, forward strand.
CTTTACTTTCCTCCTCTTCTTCCTCAGTTTCGTCCCGTCTGCTTTTCTTCTCTTTTTTCTATTTCTGGACGTGGTGGGAATTTTTCTTTTTGGTGGGTACCTCTTCTTCCTGTTCTGAAGCCCTCTCTTCCTCATGCTCCCGTTGTTTCCTACGCAGTCAGAAAACCAATGTCCTTTCTCTTTACAATGACAACATGTAACTTGACTTTTGCCTCTTCTGACACTTGGTTTGCTTTTTGTACGGTCTGGAATTCTGAAGACCATTTTCCTTTCTTATTGAGATAGCAAGTATCTTGACTTTTATATCTAAAGAAGGGTAGTAGTCCGTCAGCTTGTCTGAATAACATTTTCGTATGACACATCGTAAAGCTCTGATCAGAAGTTCGTTCTGTATTAGATTTTCCATTGTTTTGGTCGGTTTGAGGGTGAAATTAATATTGGAAGGGAAGACACTGGCCCTTTATAGAAGGAAGACACTAGTCTGACATTGATATTGGGACCAAAATGACGTTGACAGTGTAGACGCAGAAACGTGATTTATCGCCTCGCACAGTAGTTGATGTTTTGGCTCAGATTCATGCCAGCAACTTTGAAGATGACATGAGTGAGCCGGAATCCAGACCCAGAGAGTCTACACCCAACCAATGTGCACCACAGTTACCAGTAAACCCTACAAAGTACTACCACATTCAATAGACGGAAAGGCGTTCCTCTGGAAAACTTAGAACTACGGCTTACACGTACAGTACGTGAAGTTGGAAGATTTCAAGTACGACGTACCGCTCAAGAAAGCAGAAGAGTTCATCTCCGAGGTGTGGGATTAATTGTTAACCATACCGAATCGACCATGTCAAGCCAAATAAGAAGATCGCTTGAGAGTTTCCAAAGTCATCGACAAGATTCAACACGTACAACAATCCAAGGACAAGTTTCACATCACCGACAGAAAAGCGACACTGTTCATGACCCACATTTCTCTTCCACAAGGGACTGGATACGAAGAGAAGGTATTGGTGGACGACCTTCGCAGCATCACGCATAGCCTCGTCTGAATTAACAAACGTATGCCGATAGGAAAGACATGGCAGAATGAAAAAAAAACGCTTGGTAAACTATTAAAAAATCGAACAGAGCCAAACAGAGAAAAGAAGCAGAACTCCTGTTATAGCAAACAGGGCTATTTTAAGACACACCCTGCGCATTTCTGAAATGAAAACATTGCAAGATATTCTGGTTCCACGCTACACCGTGAAAATGCAAACTTTAGAAGTGCGCGGACCTCTGTTATTTCGCGGAAACATTTCAAAGACGGAAAGTACATTTATCATCTATCATCACTATGAACATTACAATGCCGTTATCAGTATTCCTGTGATTCATTTATAATTGTGAGCAATATAACTATGGCTATTACAATCGAGATCAACACAAGCACCGTGGATCGAAATATGAGGGATGTATGGCTTGTAAACCCTGTCTTCACGAAGAAGTACAACGAGTGCATTGCCCTGCATGTTAGGCCATGCCTGCTACCAACACTATCTGAAGACGCAAGGTTCACATCAGTAAAATGCTTGTTATCTCCTGATATTGTGCTCTACTTGTGGACAAAGCATACGTAACATTAGTGACAAGGCACACCTATGTTTAGGAAAGAAACTATGTTACATTTGTTGCTAAATCGTCGACTTAGAACGCGCATTAAACATTAAAAAGTATCATTCCAAACAAGAGAATGAAGATAACCAGAAGAAAGAGAATTTCATCTTTTTCAATTTCGAATGCATGCAAGAGACCAGCATTCATATTCCTAATTTCTGTGTGGCTCATAGAGCGTGCGAGAAGTGCATCCAAGAGCCTATGTTTAGTCATTGTCCTCACTGCAGCAAGATTCTTGGAGGACGTGAACACGCTAGCCGGAACGCTATGACAGTTAATTTTAGCGTGAGGGATAGAGAAAAGTCAAACAACAATTAAAAAATGATAAAAATTATAAACAAGCCACATACACATTTTTTTTCAAAACACCATTTTTATTATTCACACAAATAACAACCAACAATTAACAATAAAACGAACATATTTTTTTTCTTCACAATAAGCTATTTTTGACAAGGCTAACAATTGTTACATGCTTAGGCTCGAATAAGCAGCAACACAGAAAGAGTGAAAACTAACAAGCTTGTATAACTTTAACAATGATTTTTATTAAGTACAATTATTTTCATAAAAATAAATAAACTTACTTAAAATGGCTGACAATGTCACGTGATGCAGTTCTTGTTTAATTATCATCCAAATGAATTATGAGCACATATTTTCGCCTCCAAATAGATAATAAATCCTCTTTCTTCAATGAATTGACACAAAGTCCAGAACAAAATAATTAAACTCAAACAGAAAATACACTGAATTGTTCTATCCCAAACAAGTCTATATAACTGTTTTTCTTAAGTAAACAAGTGATCACGTGATTTTCTAGAAATTCATGGAAGGTCACTACCTTCAGCAAGTCACGTATTCTAGATATTTCCTACACCCCAAGAACTAAAAATAAAAGTTATCCTTGAAATTAACCAATAGTTTTAAAGACCTGTTTATCAATCTGAAGCATGGTCAGATAAAGAGGTAACCAAGCCAAGGTCAAAAACTTGTTTACAGTTAGAGTGGTCAGCCTGAACTTTCTAGAAAAAAATCTCCCAATTAATGAATATTAAATCCAATAGCCGTAACACAATGTTGTGAAGTGTAGTTAGAGTTACATGAATGGAAGTCATTGGGTCGTTGACGCTTTCTAGCCAAAGAAAAAAAAAAAACAACAAATTGGTCACAAAATTATGATTCTACTTTGTCATCGTTTCTAGAAGAGTGACGATCAAAATAAGACACTAAATGTTCTAAAGAAAATCCGAGACTGTGATGATACACGAAATACATACAATATTGTCCAGACGCACCATGGAATATTGCTTTGAATCGTGTCGTCTGGGCATTTCTTCTCATAAAGTCGATGATGTCGTCTTCCAAGGGTGGAAATCCATAAGAATCAAAATACGCCACACAATTCTCGTGAGGAAAGTAGACGACTACCCATTTATTTCCTGGAGATGACTGTCGTCCGTAATAATGACATAATATTGATGGTCTTGAGGTTTACGATGAGGAAGTTCATCTTTAGCAGACGCGAAAGGATACCAGCAATAGTTATATAAACTGTGGTTCAATAGGTAATATTATTCCCAGGTGTCCACTTTTGTGTTGCTTTGGTTTTTTTTCTGTGTTTTTGTCACAGGTAATGATATACCATCAATTCAATATTGACCTTTTGCTTAAATATCTCTGACAAGTAACCGTTTCTTCGCTTTGTCTCCGCACGTTGAGCCAAGAGAGCTTCGATGTGATGGATATCTAGAGAATCAGTGGAGGAGATGAGCAGCGGACATATCCCGGAAACGAACTCGACTGTCCGGCTCAACCAGGCTGAGGATAGCCGACGGGTCTTAAACCCTCAGTGAGTTAGGCTTTGTCTACCCAGCATGTGAAGAGTGGATTCGGCAGCCTGCGCGAAGAAACCAACAGCTGGTCCACGGGCAGAAAGACGAATATCAGCAAAGCGCCGTGAAGCGCTAAGAGCACAACGAGACACATAGGACGTGCTGGTCATCCACTGTACCCAACTCTGTCTCCGGGGGTCTCGATGTTGTCATACTGCTGGACCCAGATGGTTTTGGGCGAGAGAGTGGGGACAACGAACTGCGCAACTCTTCCTCACTTACAACAAAGTCAATGCGCAAGTCATTCTTGACATCCACCCATCCCATTTTATCACACTCTAAAGTCCTGTGGAGACATTCAAGCGACGAAGCGGCAGGGGTCGGTACACTGGCAGCCGTACCCTCAAACCTGCATACATGCGCCTCAGGCCATTAGGCCTTCCGAGGCGTAAACCAAAAACATGTAGCAGCAGTGGAGTCTGGCAGTCCTCTGAGCGACTGAGCAGCCCTATTCAGGAATGCACTGCTCACATCTCTCACACGAGGAAGTGGCTGGAAAAGGTGCCATAAACATTACCCGCTCTAAACCTCCCTATTCAGCATATCCCGGTTGGTGGGGACCCTACTGCAACGGTCAATATACAAAAAAGAAAATGAAGATTGTTCCTCTCACACTTGGAGCATGAAATGTGCGCACCTTACTGGACAGAGACAATACGGAAATACCCAAGAGGAAAACCACCCTAATAGGAAAGGAACTTTCCAGACACAATGTGGACATTGCTGTCTTGAGCGACAACCGACTTGCAGAACAAGGCGAACTCTATAAAAGAGGCTATATAGACATTTTCTTTTCGAGCGACTGGGAACGTCAAGAGCGCCCTGAGGCTGGTGTCGGAAGTACAGTGAAGTCAGCACTATTTGGCATGTTAGCTGGACCTTCCGAGGGAGTGAATGACAGACTCATGACCATACAACTCCCCTTCTTGTCTGGAAGGAAGCACCTTAACATCATCAGTTGCTATGCTCCAACCATGGCCAACCCAGACGAAGTGAAAGTCAATTCTATGAGGATCTTCCCGTTGCATTGGCAGATAAGCTCGTCATTCTTGGCGATTTCAATGCAGGAGTAGGCTATGGTAACATTGACTGGGATGGAGTGCTAGGAAAGCAGGGAGTGGGTCACTGTAACACCAAGGTCGCCTTTTACTCTAGACTCGCGACGAGCATGAACTGCGCTGATCACCAGTATAGTCTTGGGCCTCCCTACCCGTAACCGGAAGTCACGGATGCAACGTCGCTTCAAGCACTGGCACCTCATCGACTACGCCATTGTCAGGAAAAGGGACAGGTAGGATGTGCGTGTGACCAAGTGTGAACATACCACCACATCATCATCACCAAGTTCAATATCCGCATTCAGCGCTAAAGACGTCCACATGGAAAGAAGGCTCATGAACGATTGAACATCATCAAGTTGAAATGAACCAGTACAAAAAGTCTCTCGTGGATACCCTGGAAGAACGTCTGAAATCCACCCCTCTTGACAATCAGAATGTGGGGACGGATTGGGCGGCATATAGAAAGCTGGTCTACAATACAGCTTCGGAAATCCTAGGACCCTCAAGCAGAAAGCATCACGACTGGTTTGATGAAAACTGCAACGAGATCAAGTCATTGCTGCATGGGAAACACTGACTCCTTCAAACCTACCTCAATAACCTCAAGTCGACCTCAAGAAAAAATGCGTACAACATACGTAAAACTGAACAGCAGGAGCTAACAAGCCTTCCTGTGGCAAAAAAAAAATACATGGATGGTACAGTGTTTTCCTTAGCCCTCTCATCTCACACTACACACAGTCTATCATCAGATAACGGCTATCAAATTTCTTCGGTCACACATTCGTTCACACTGAGATACCTGACGGAGAGGTTTTAGTGATTGGGTGTCCCGCTTAATTTGGTTTTAATTATCTAGAGGTTGACCGCCGTCGATGTTCTTGCCCGGTTTGAGTAAACATAAGTGGTGAAAATTTAGATGAAACAGATAGAGATCTGAACAGATATTTAGAGAATATTCCAACACGAGCCCCCGTACATGAAAACAGCAATTTAATAAATTACATAAAACAACTATGAGAAGTCAGTATATCGAGATTATACTCTGCGTTTTGAAAATAAAACTTTCTCGAATTACTAAGGAAAACAAAAATGGATTTAAATAAAACAGCTGATCTGTTTACTGATAGATTTAGTTCATCATAGGATTGAGCGAACAATCAAAGTCAACGTCTTGTACGTTTGCATAACCTGTTTCTTCGGTTTTTTCAGCTTCCACTGTAGCTGTTCAGACCCCTGAATCTCAGAATGCTACTTTCAACATCCCGTCTCTGGATACTCCCAGAATACCTTTCAGATTCACAGGATTGTACGGCTCAGGAGTTATTTTCTCCCTTTGCTATCAACGCCCATCCAAATCAGTTCGTCAGATTCCTTCGATAACAATTTTTACGAGGGAATTTCTTGCAAATCCTCTGGAACCTACTCTAGTTTCTTTGCAGAAACGCTTAGATTGATTAATATTTTCGATGAAGCGATATTAAAACGTTGGAAATTTTGTGTGAGAATATCGCCTCTTAATTAGCGTAATCAATCAATCAAATCTCTCTCCCGCCTTTTTCTGATTCGCCAAAATCGGGGTCAGCTTGACATGGTAGTTTGATAGATACAGAGTTTCTGCGATTTTTCAATTGTGACAGCTTTACCGTGAATTGTGTGTTTTACCATGTTCCCTACTAGTCCGTCTTGCTGCTATCTAAACAAATGCCTAATTAAGAAAAACATTCTCCTCTCGAAAGGACATTCTGAACATGACAGTATGGCGATTGATACGCAACTGTTCTCCATAAATCTAATTAATGGCTCTCTGGATTCAACAAATGTATTCTTGTTAGATCACCCAATATTTGCCCCTTCACAATACCCATTCGTTTTTGTGTGGCAAAACAAACGTCATAATACAGCACTTTATCAAATACTTCTTATGCATACATCAATATATTCCGTCACATCAGCACTTATTCCTAATTCCCGTTACACCAAACACTATCACAATAATCAGACGCATCAGCTCCATTCACAAATATATTTCAGTTGATGCCACTAAAACAATTATGTGTTCATTAGTACTTTCAAGACTGGACTATTGTAACTCAATTCTGTCTGGTTCGTCTCAATATCAACTCCAGAAACTTCAATAAGTTCAAAACACGGCTCCTCGGATCATCTTTAGAGTACCACGATCAGTGCACACCTCCCCGCTGCTCTGTACCCTAAACTGGCTCTCCATTCGATCCAGAATCAAACACAAAATTTGTTCTCTGTGCTACGTTTCACTGACAGACTCCAGTCCAGAATACCTATCTGGCCTTACCCATGTAAACACCAGCAAGATACTCGCGCTCCTCATCTGACAATAGTATACTCATTATTCCTACTATGAAAACGAACTCATATGGACAACGTTTTTATTTTGCATACCAGGGCCCAGCAACGTAGAATGAATTTCCAATTTAAATTCGACACAAAGACACAGTGATCCCTTTCAAGTGTGCTCTTAAAACGCACCTTTTTCGACTGCAAGAACAAACTTAAAGACCTAAAAATGTTTCCTACATTAAATATTTTCATCATTTTTTACTTTCCAATTTCATGGTTTTTTTTTTTTGTTTTGTTTTTTGTTTATTTTGTTTGTCTTGTTTTGTATTTATTATATATGTTGCAAAGCGCTTATAGCTTCTAAAGATAAGGCGCTATACAAAGTCATCATTATTATTATTTTTTTTACCTTTAATCTCAGGCAAAGTACGCAAATATTAAAATATCCATACTCTGTTATATGCATACGTTCATAGTAACTAATCTTACATATTTCAACCATTTCCCAAAGTCACAGTTCAAGTATATGTAAATTCAAACATATCGCATTAATAAATGCACATGGTTTACTATGAAGTAACCTAACAGGGAATATCACAAATAATTCCGACCACATGTGCATACAATTGAAACACTACAAAGGCAATTCTACATATTAAACCATCATAGTAATTAAGTGTACATACTACATACAATTACAATTATCATGCCTTAATATTCTGCAAAAATCGAGCAAGTAACTCAATGAACTTTTTGAAGCATTGTCTTTCCTTATAATCTACCTCTAAGTTCTGCCGCCAGATAACGAGTGGCTTCTTTTTTCAGAGTAAACCCTATTGATCTGCAAACTTTTAGGCAATCAGTGTGTGTGAGTATCATTTAAATTTATCATTTTTCTGGTCATTTCGCTACGATATATGCGGTGTGGCAGTGTAAAATGATGTATATCATTGGGGAATCATGCCACAGATATGAAACATCATATCCCACACATTCACATTATCCTGACACCAAGCCGACCAGTCCTAGCATTAACCTCCTAATGATGAGCGCCTAGCGAGGCAGATACTTGTATCATTGTTTAGAAGTCTTTACTATGACTTGGGTTAGGTTAGATCCGACGACCTTCCGCATCCGAGGCGGACGTTCGACCACTAGGACACCGGAGCGGTTGGCGAATAATGAATTAATGCTACAAGTTCTAAATATATCATTCGGGTTGGAAATATAATCACGCCCTCTATCTCATTTTTGATTGGATATCGCTGTGGACCGATCCAAATCAAACTTAGCGGACAATGTCTCTCTCGCTGTCTGTCAACGTGGGGACGGATAAGAACACACCTCGTTCACCCCGTGGACTTCCTTTTAATCCTTGAACTAACCGTTAACATATAGGTGTGATAACCGCAAGCCTTTGGTGATGAAAGCGGTCGTCCTCAAGTTTCCGGTCTCTGGCGGGTCATGGTAACCTGGCGTAAGAGTCAGCACTAATCCCGCGGAAATGTTTACAGATCAAAATCAAGGCCGCAGTAATATTCCCATGACGGGCAGATTATAGCTTATACCTGACTCTATAGCTGCGGCTTATCAAAGGTGACAATCATTTTCTACGGCTGGTGATTCGGTTTTTAGTCATATATAGATGCAATTATTTGGACTCTTATTAAGTATGCTTCATTGACATGGTGGAACTTGTAATTAACCCGACACCCATTAGACACTTGGACAACAATCGGTGTTTTTAGCTAAGCAAATACTAATTAAGCAACCTTCAACATCAGTCTTAAAGACAGGTTAAATGGCATCACTAGACACTAAGACAACTAAAAGTGTTTTACACAAATACATGCAAAATAATCTTCAACATCAATACTGAAGACAGATATAGAGCCTAATGATACAGCATGTGTTATCAGTATCATGTTACTAAAAACTTACATTAAACAAATACGAATGTTAAGAGTTAATGGTGGGGGTAAAACATGTTTCTTTTGCTTGTGGTATGGTTAGTATAGATAAAATAAAAGAATGCAGATCGATAGATCGTTCCAACATATCGATCAAATATACCAAGCACACACACACACACACACACACACACACACTTTCTAGGTCCAACCCCCCCCCCCCCCCCGCAAACACAACAAGTTGAAACATAATAAATTTAAAGGTTTAATTCCTGTAGATTCAGCCATGTAAATGTTTGCAAGTACAGCAGTTTTTGTGTTTTATTTGTTTGTCTTGTCTATATTTTGTATTTGCCTTTGAAAAAGACTCAGTAAGAGTCGAAATCGTATAGGCCAGTTAGATACTAGTTTTTCACTGCTCGTTGTCAATTTATTGCATTTATCTTAATCAATGCCTGCCACACGTGATCCCTTGCTGGATCCAGTGCATGTATAATGTGTAAAATACGTCTCTGAATGTAATCAATTTGTTCTGGAATGAATAAGACAATTAATGGATCCAGCTCAAAAATGAGAATTTCCTTTGTGTTAAGTTTAAATAAATTTGCAAAATTATTATTTTTCTTCTTCCTTCTTCGTCATATTAATACTAATACTACTATTATTATTTTAAATACATTACTACGAAGTATTTTCGTGATTGAATGAGTGGCGACGATACTTTAAATAGCTTTCGCAAAGATTCAATATCCCGCGTTAAAGCTAACAGGATATTTTGAAGGTGACGTCAGTCGACCTCTTGCTGGCCTGCTAAGGGAAGTAACTACCGCAAAGAAAATGGCGAAGGTGTGTTGTGCATGATAGAAGATTACTGTTGCTGGAATGGATGACAAAGAACAGTCGAAAGAAATTGAGGGACACATAAGGCCTTCAGTATCGGACGATATTCAGGTACGTAGCAATTATTGGTACAAATTGCTATTTTGAAACTGTAATGACCTGAATTTGAAAAATGATTTTCTCAGCAATGGTAATGACTAATGGTAGCACATTATCATTATGTTTACTATATATTGAACGACACACCATTTTCGTTGCGTTTACGGTGTTTCTTTTTATATGAACAGTAGTTTGATCGTGTTTTTCTGTTTTTTGTTTAGTCATTATTTTAAAAAGTTTTATATGTCAGTCTTCACGAAATTGCGTAATTGATGCAATGGGGCTCGTATCGTTGCGTACAATTGACACGGCCTTACATGTACTACCTTATAACTTGTTAGTATAAAGCACATGTATGACAGGTCAATTGCAAGCAACGATACGAGCCTTTGTGAATGTAAGTAGATCTTGAAATTTCGAAAATTTAAAAATGCGCGTGCATTAAAACAATCATTAGGCATCTTAATCTCCTTGTCTGTTAGGATCTAACATTTAACCCGCACACTTTACGTCTGCCCAATGGAAGCCGGCACAAAACTTCAAAGAGACTAAGCACAGGTGCTCGACGCAAACTTGATGTCGAGGAAAAATAAACCCACAATAATTTGAAGGTAAAAAAATCATAGAGTTAAAAAAAATACTTCACATTACCACCATGACATGTTCTGACATAGGACCATGTCTATCATATCATATAAGAGAGAAGGTAAGTAACTTCCAAGTACTTCATTTCACCTATGACTTTCTTTTGTCCTGAGATATTTTTCTACTCAACAATGATCAAGCTATCATTGAGTTTTCTGCGTTGCACTAAACTGAAGTTGTGGGCTCTGAAACATGCTAATTTTGCCTGCCAAGACAAAGTTACACTCAGGTGAAAACCAGTGAAAAGAGCTATATATACCATGTTTGCCTGGAGCCATTTTATCTGTATCCCATTTTTAAGCATGATCTTGATTGTTCAGTAAACAAGCTGCAGTGAATCCCAGTGTACATGTTGGTGAATCATTTGCTCAGAATAATCATTGCTGCACTAACTGCCCTTTGCTAGAATCAGCTTGGATAATACTTTTGTTCTCTGATCCAGATTTGTATGTGTAATGAGGCATTAAGCACATAAAAGCTTGTACAAATCTGTTTTGTATCAGGTTGTAACTGCTGGTCTGTGCAAGATAATTAACTGGAGGAGTTAAATCCATAAATTTAAATGGTCTAGCTATTTGAGTCATGTTATTACCACCACAGAAGCTCCTTACTACATGGGGAGTCACTATTACAGGTTACATCATACTTTTCATTTGGATTGACCATCTTGCCCTTAATTATGTCATCTATTTCATTCAGACTTAACATAAATTTTATCATCATCCACTATTAGACTGGGTATTTATTATCACAATCATGGGTTGACTGAGGCATATATTAACTACATTCTAGAGCAAAACTATATTCGCACAGTTAGACCTTCAGTTACAATTCTAAGGTGTGAATACAACATAATTAAAACCTTGTTTGTTCACAGTATGATTTTAATATGGGATATCATAGTGCAGCAAAGATGATATTACAAATCTGTAAGCTGTTTCAGGCTTATTAAATTCTGAAAAAGATTGAAATGAAGTTAATTTGATGTCACTTGAAGGTCAAATATATTTGTTTTGATTTATTGTTTCTCCCTCCCCTCCATAGTTTTGCTTTTATAAGCAGATGGACTTTATTAGAATCATAGAATGAATCAAGGCTGACATTGTAAAAATATTTTATGTTAAATAAGAAAATAAAGAATCTGACATTTCATATGATGGACTGATTACATGTTTACATGAACATTACTATTATGTTATCAAATAATCTGTATGATGATCATACAGATTATGTGATAACATATTAGTAATGTTCACGTAAAAAACACTAAATATAATGCAATTTATTAGGAAACAAATAAAATCTCTTATTTAGTTATTATCTTTATACCACCATTTTACATGGTGACAAAGTAAAAGATGCAAATTTCAATGTACATGTAAATGATCGTATTTAGCTAAACAAGACCAAAACAAAACGTTTCCTGATCTTATTCAACTGAGTAAGGCCAAAAAAGGTCTTTTTGCTGACCCAAGCACTTTTTAAGGGTGTAACAATATACCAATTAAAAGGTAAATTGCAATACAAATTGCCCAGTATTGAAAATACTAATTATAGAATTACTGGTATACCTTTTTGTTTCTTCACCTACATTAGACTCTGCGGAACTAACTTTTATAACTTTTTTCAATTAGGCTTAATATCATTACCTTCATGACAACTGCTATGTTTGAGCTAGTGAAGAATACAATAGGAAATAGTTCTTTATGCAATAATTTTTCACTGTAAAGGAAGTTTGATATCAATACACTCAACATACTATGTGCAATATATGTAAAATCAACACACAGATGGTATCACAAACCTCTCAGCTTAATTGAGGTGTTGTCATCCATCAGTTCTGTCATTCAGTACCGGTATTATGCAGCAAAGTGGGACAACCCATGGCATAGGAGACAAAGCTGCCAGTAAAAATGTAGCAAATGTTCCAGGTTGACAACCAACAATTGCAGGTAACCTAGTTGCACAGACTTAACACAAATCTTCATCACCAAGAGCCACATCTATCATTCATTCCATTGCGTTTCACGATTTGCATCAATATAGTTGTCAAGTGCCAAATTTTTCGCCAGTGAAATTCATTAATTCTTAGTCTAGCCGACAATTCACTGTCTTGGAGTAGGAGTTTGGACGAAAGAATGTTTTGTTAACTGGGTCAGGCTGTTAGATTATTGATAGTAGAACCGAACTTGGTGTTTGACACGCTTAAGAGAGAAAATTTCTCACGTATAGATGTCAAAGTGATTTGAAACAAATGATAGGGTGATATTTCGACCCCAAGTGGCATTTTTGGCATCTTGATAGACGGGTTTTCAAAATGTCAGTAGGAATAGCGTTTATTCCGATTGGTCAAATGTAGAAGGAGGGGGGTGTGTCGAACCCTAGAATCGGGGAAATATATATTCTCTGAGCTGATGAGTTTGAATTAGTCTGAAAATTTCTCTGCAAGAGAGAACCGTTACCAGGACTCCGATCGTTCTTTGCAAGAAAGACGTTCGTAAAAATTGTGGTTCCAGGTTAAACTGAATGTGGAACAATTGTAAGACGCCAAAAACACAAGGAAAATAGTTTGTTTGGAAAGAGTGAGAATTAGTGAGAAGTTAAGAAAAGGAGGGAAAAGAAGTCAAGAAAAAGAGGGAAAAGAAGTCAGAAGTCAGAGTTGTGGAATTCCCCGTTCAATCAAAGGGCAAGCTAAAGTCGTGATGCACGCAGAAGGAAAAAACAGTCGACGAACAAGTTCATTGTGAATCACCCAACAGTCCAATGTTAATGAACATTCGATTTCATGATGAAAGTTACTATCAGTTATTAACGGTTAAATTCATCTATTTTATTAGTGTTTGAATTTTAATTAATGTATCTGCTATTTTAAAGTTTCGGTTTTTTGAAGTGCTTCTGAACGAAGAATAGTCAGAAGGAAAGAAAATTGTAATTTATTGTGTCATTCTTCTCTTAATTGTATTTTAATTAAATTCTCATTTTATCTTTACGGGGACTCGTGTGTTGTCTTGTTCAAGATACCATCTCAGATTACCATATCCACTCTATGACCGGGCAAATTACACCGTAGAGGTCATTCCTTTAGATAACGAGAATTAGCGGGAGGCGGTTTTCGAGTGTTGTTTTTCCAAGTTGCGAAATACCTCTGACCAGGTCTTGTGCGATATTGTACTAATAACCCTTGATACCGAGCCAGCCGTTACAATAGTGTTGTGTTAAACAATGGATTCTTAACAATGGCATATATGCTTAATCTGTGATAATGTTGTACAGACTAGTAAAGTCTTCTCTGAGATAATTATCCCAGATATGTAAGGAGGACACAAAATCGTGCTTGTCCCTTGTATATAAAGTTGCAGTAACAACTGACTGTTGGACTTTGAGAGCAACTGAATCATGTGTTACAATAACTGCATGTTTTACTTTTTTTGATGGGAAACTTGATAGTTATGTGTTACAAACACATTATCTACCAAAGAGTGACACAGGTGTAAATATTGCTGCATGTCTCTTGTCAGCTGTTGGTAAATGGGGAATTCTATCCAATCCTCCACTGGTAACTGATATTGCTTCCAACATGGCTGTAGCATCAGAAGCAAGATGTAACCCACATTTTGGCTGCTACACACATATATTAAATTTAGCTGCCCAGACAACCCTGAGAATCAACGCTGTTAGTAAACTTATTGGCAGGAAAAGAATTATCACCTTTTTTCACTGGTGCAGTTGCTTCAGGAATACTGTACTGACAAGTTGAGCTGCTAAACTTACCAAAATACAAACTAATTAAAGATTTTGTACCTGATGGAACTCAGTAGCTGACATGATGGAAAGATTTTTGCACGTACAAGCGGCTGTGCATGCTCCACTAACAAGCAGGGAGGTGCAAAATGTGAACAAAGATGTATCAACCTTGTCAGAAACTGGCATCAGTAATGCTAAGAAATATTGGCATGTTTGAACCCACTGTGGACAATTACAGTATTGTTGTGCATGGAAGAAACACTCATGATATTTTGACTGCTCCAATGGCCTAGTATTTAGAGCATCTGTCACAGAAGTGGGAGGTCGTGGGTTCGATCCCTGGCCAAGTCATACCAAAGACTTAAAAAATGGTACTAACAGCTACCTTACTTGGCGTTCAGCATTAAGAGGTTAGTGTTAGCACTGGTCGGCCTGGTGTAGGATAATGTGACTGGGTGGGACATAATGCTACATGTCTGTGACATGATGCCTCAGTGCTAGACATCACAACTTCCACACTGCAGATATCTCAGTAATATGACTGAAAAATTGTTAAAGCTATGTTAAAAATCCCAATCAGCCACAACCACAACCCACAATATTCATTTTAATTCCACTGCAGACTCAACTCTTGAATATATTTATTCAATCATGATTCAACATTGGTGAAAAGACATTAAAGCAACTATTGTGAGTGATCTTTTAACCAGGATTTCCTCCAGATAGCAACTGTCTGTAACCACTGGTTTAAAAATCTCCCTGACAATAATTGATTTGAAGACTTCAAGCAATTGGCTCAATCTACATCCGCTTGGTATGAACAGAATCAGCCCATGAATGTTAAAACAGGAACACACTCCAGAGTGTGATATGGATGTCCAACCTTTTCCTGCATTATCAGCCTTGTCAGCAGAGGATATCAGCATAGCTACATTTCACCAAATTATTTTCATTTAGACAGACCTGAATGCCTCTGACTCATCCCTGTTGGCAAAAAGTTGACTGTTTCTGCTTCATCCAGGTCTGCTTATTCCTGCATTGCTCCAACAAAAGCATGTTCTTTTTCACCAAGACAACAAATTGTGGCTTGAATTTTTGGAGATGTGTCATCTATGAATGTGGTAAAAGACTCTAGAAATTGTGAGTTACAAGGATGATGAATCCATTTCTCTTGCACAAAATCAATGACAGTGGTGACAAGATAATCTTCATCACAAAACCATGATAATTGGGATTGAAAACAATTCTCAGTGGCTATAGTTTGCCATTCTTTAAGTTTGTATGCATGTATTATGGAATCAGGGAAGAAATTGCGCTTTCTTTTCTATATTATTTCATTGTCCAGGTCATTGGAAGAAGAAACAAACCACCATATTTCATTCAAATTTCAATTTTTTTGAAAATTTCATGTTTAAGTTTATAGAATACTACATTCAGTTTTTCTTAACTCTTAGGTCCAACATCAACATTGTTATGATACACCTAAGTGGTTGGTGTTACAGAAAAGGGGAAAGATGTTCAGGGATGTAAAAACATGTAGAACTTCTCTCACATTAAAAAATACAACAAATTCCCTCCCACAAATTTTGAGACCTAATTTTGTATATGTCAAAATTGACTAGTTTTTAAAGCAAAGTTTGTGTCTGGATTTTAAACTTGAAGGCTGTAAATGTAAATCAGACCAGACTGAACTGTACACTGACGAACCTGGATAAATGTGAGATTGCTGTGATACAAAACTTGAGGGTCCAACATGCAAAAAGAGATCAATTTCACCATTCTGCACATGCATATCCGAAGTAACCAGTCAAAAATTTTGTCTTTTATGTACTTAAGCTTCTAGTTAAATGAAGACATCTCAAAAACACGTTTTAGTCCATAATAAAATAACCTCCCAATGTGTTTCCTACCCCTCCCACCATTTCTGGTGAAATTAAATGAATCTCCTGGGGACAATGAATTAAACAAACATAACAAATGCAGGTTTAGGATTCGGAATCCTTAAGTTCCCAAAACTGGTGTTTCTTGGTTTTCCATTGCATTTTTTACTTCCAGTTACGACACCATATCATGAAGCTAATTATATTCCATTGTTTTCTCATTTTTCTGCCGATAGAAATGTCTTTATCCAGGATTCATTTAATAAATTCGTTTATTTAGCATCTTTTTTTTCCTTCTCAAAACTCTATGCATCTACAAGTTTCTCATGGGTATGCTCATCTTTAGCCTTGTGCTTCGTTAGCAACAAAATTATGTTGGAGTTATGGTTGATAAAGTACACATGATAATCACTCGAGTATGAGAGCATATCTGTACATGATACCAAAAGTTCCCAAATCTTGCCACTATTTTCTGAAGACATTGATTTAGATGCAGATGCTCCAAAAATGGCATAAAGATTTATAATATCGTGGATATAAAACTGAATAATGTTTATCAAAGTGAAGTGTCAAATCGTACATACATGTGATTAATCTTTTGATCAATAAGAGCAAGATTTATTACCAAGTGTTTTCTTGTCTGCTAGGATCTAACCTATGTAGCTCACCTAATCCCATGATAATTGCTTGAACTTTGATAGCTCACATTAAATAGGATTTATATTCAGATATTCACTTTGTAGAAATAGATCAAACAAAAAAGAATTTCACAGACAGAATAAAACTTGATTACTGAAGACCCAACTCTTTCAAGAAAAAAACTTAAAATTATGGATCGCTTTATGCTGATTTTGACATCATGGAGAACCTTGAGTAATGCATGTGGGGTTTGGTACTGCTGAAATATTGCAGCTAATGTAACAGACCTGGGCCACAAAAAGAAAGTGTCACCCAGTGACAGTTGTGCCTGTACTGTAAACAGTTCTGCTGATGCATTTGTTACATGCAGTAGATGTGCAGGGGTGGGCTGGTTTAAGAATGACAATTTACTACAAAAATGAATTTGACCAATAAGATGAGTATGGTTACTTAGAGCAAATAAAATATTATATCTGGTTTTGTTGTTTAAAATGTAGGGTAGTTAGGTACATAGAAATTTTGTTGATGTCAGGACGGATTTAAAATGAGTATGTTGTTGTTGTAGGACTTAACCTCTGTCTGCAAGTTCAAGTCTCAGATTCGGCCAATGTGGGTATGTAAGAAAGCTTGTCAGTAGTTTCTCGTAGTTTGGTGGTTCTTTCCAGGGGTTTTCCCTGGTTCTTCCTCCACCATTAATATTGGCTGCCATGTATAGCCTATAGTGTGCTGAAAAATGGCATTAAACACTACAAGAAGAACAGACAGAGATATCAAACTACATTGACAGTTTTGCTGGAAAAGGTGAGTACAAGCAAGAAAAGAAATGTTTGCAGATTGATTTAGTCATATTTCTTTATCAAAACTACCTTCTCATGAAAGAAAGGTTTAGTTTGCATAGACTGAGTAATCACTATGGTGGCAGGGTCCAGTTTTGTAAATTGGCCTCTGGCAAATTTCTTAACTTAAGGGTATGGTGTGAGTTTTTGAGCCACTATTGTGTAATAATTAAAGATATGGATAAATTTGTGTGAACTAGGTGTTTCAGGCTTGTGTTGTTCTTGAAACTGACGTCAGACATGTACACTTTCCATAGTTACTCTGCAGTATGTTGATTGTGAAATACCAATAGTCGGCTAGGAAGAAGAGCTAGCCTCCCATAGCAGTAGACACGTGGGTTCAAGGCAAGTAGAATATCTCAAAAACAGCATGGATGACAACTATTATGAATTGCATCAAGCTATTTAGGAGACAATGTTTTTCAAAATTTTCATCTAGGAAAAGGTCTTGCATTTGCACTGTGAGCACCACATGCTGTCAAAAATGGCCTTTGGATGTGAAAAATGCATGTATAAAATAGGGGTTGGGGTACATAAACATTTTATTCTAAGAACTTCAGTAGACTTGTCAGTGTGTGATATGATTATGTTGTGCTAGTAGTGCTACATAATACCTACCCAGAAATATGTACCTTTTTGACCTCACTCGCATATTATATTTTTAATGAATTTTTATATTAGGCAGGTGCATGCGACATGAAATTTGTACATAAAAACTGGACCCTGCCCCCTATAGATATGCTGCATTAACAGCATAAAGAAGGGAGAAGTCATTGTTTGGTCAAGAAACACTTGGTCACTGACTGCATAGAGCATATGACTGTTACACACATGTGACACTTATGTAGGAAATTTACCTTGGGAAATTAAAATAGCTGTGCTGACCAAGTGCCCTTTTTGTGGAGGTGATAATTAGGAGACATGCTTGATTGTCTTTGTTGCATCATGTACAAATAATTGTGTTTAGATGTTCATTTATGACCTGCCCCTGATATGTACTTTTGTATGTGTAAAGTGATATAGCATGAGAACAAAGAACTCACTAACATTATAGTTTGCAATGAATTTTTTTAAATGAACATGATCCTGTGCAAATTAATTGAAATGAATCTTAAGTTTTACCTACAGATAACATGGTCATTGACAGTATTAAAAAAAAGAAAGAAACTGATGACAGTGATTGCAAAGAAATATGAAAATACTATGCATTCAAATGCAGAACTGAAGCCTGAGTGTATCTACATATTATATAATCACACTGGGGAAATAAAACATTAGAGCCCTATCTTTTGTTAAGTGACAGCCAAAACCTCATTCAAACTTTCAGTTTAAAATGGTGAATAGAGGCCATGCCCAGTTTAAATGTAATCATTTATCTCTGACCACAAAAGTTTGGTTTGCCATGTTCAGCTTTATATTTGCTTCTTTTATATCTATACTGTATCATAAATCTGGTGTGTTTGTGTGATTTAGATTTTTAACATAGCTTTAAAAAAAATCATAAATCTGTGTGTGTGTGTGTGTGTGTGTGTGTATTTGGATTTGTAACATAGCTTTAAAAAAAAATCACAAATCTGTAGAGCAGATGTAAATGGAAGAAACACATTTGCAATTCCGATTTCTGTACCCAATAAAATTGTGACTTGTTTTTTAAAATTTCTCTGCCTGACTCTCTCTTTTTTGCTTACTTGCTCACTCTCTCATTTTCTCAATTGATTGCCTAAATTACACATGTCTTAATTCTTTTTCTTTCAATGTTTATTGCTCCTGTGGCCTAATAGGCTAGTGATTAGAGCGTATGTCTCAGATGAGGGAGGTCGCAGGTTTAAACACCGGCCGAGTCATGCCAAAATCTGCCTTGCTAAGTGCTCAGCATTAAGAGGTTAATGTTAAGGCTTGTCAGCCTGGGGTCAGGATAATGCAACTGGGTTGGACATGATGCTACATATCTGCCGCAGGATGCTTCATTGCTAGTAATCACTATAAACTGCCTCACTGTATACGTCATACTGATATGACTGAAAAATTGCTATAAGCTACATTAAATATCCAAATCACACACAAATTTTTGCAATGCTTACAAGGCTTTATGATATTTTGATTGCTTGTTGTAAGCTTAGAAATGAGTTTAATATGAGCAGGAATATTTCCCAGTTTGACATTATTATTGATTAGTTCTTATTGTGTGAGTCTTGATTTAGAAATTGATTAAAGGAAAAGAAAATCCCTTTTCCTGTTTTTGATTACAATTTGTATTGCACCAAATCCATAAATTTTACCTGAAATGAGTGTAAACATTACACTCCTACATTAGTGGCTGATTGACATATTACAGTATATTGAGCATTAGTTGAAGGTAATGTAGTCAGTAATTTTGGACATTATCATCATTAATTCAAATGTAAATTTTTTATTGCAGAAACAGATTTTGCAATATTCTTTAAAAAAATCTGAAAATTAAAATTGTAATGGTTATTTCCATAAATGACCTTTAAAATGTTTGTTGCATAAATAAAAGGTGAAGTCCAAATTTAATAACTTTTCACTGTTAGCTGTTAATAGAAAGAGATTAATCACTTTCTGAAATTCATAGTTTGACCACTATATATGTTTCAGGGTAGTTTTTGTTGTTTTGGGTTTAATGCTGTTTTGCAGCACAAGATAGGCAATAAATGCCCACCAGTATAACAGGTGGTGGAAGAACCCATTGACGCATGTGAAGCTAGTGACAGCTTTCTTATATACCCATTCCCACATTGGCCAAGAATGAGACTCAAACCCACCCACATTGCCCAAGCCTGAGATTCTAACCCACCCACATGCCAAGTCTGAGACTCTAACCCACCCACATTGCCCAAGTCTGAGACTCTAACCCAGCCACATTGGCCAAGCCTGAGACTCTAACCCAGCCACATTGGCCAAGCTTGAGACTCAAATCCACCCACATTGCCCATGCCTGAGACTCTAACCCACCCACATGCCAAGTCTGAGACTCTAACCCACCCACATTGCCCAAGTCTGAGACTCTAACCCAGCCACATTGGCCAAGCCAGAGACTCTAACCCAGCCACATTGGCCAAGCTTGAGACTCAAATCCACCCACATTGGCCAAGCCTGAGACTTGAACTCAAATGGAAAGGGGTGAGGTGGCAGCGAGTGATAAAGGTGAACACTTTAGACCACACAGGCACCTGGGTAACCTTGGGATTATTTTTGATATGACTAAATAAAAATATTAAATATTAAATATTGTCCAGTACATTAATTACATTTGTAAACAATAATTTATGCTTAGACCACTACAATATATCCCACTTAAATAATTTGTTCTCTACCCCCCCTCCTCCCCGTGTATGCCACCCCAGCGATGTAGAATCGGCCTGTTGCTGTTGTAAGAAGCAAGTAATATTCGGTGGAACTGTTGTTGCTCAGTGCTTAACATGCCTGACCAATGACTTTAGGTTGTGGATTTGAAACTTACCATTAGATGAGTCTGGGTCATGATGTGACCTTTTGTAGGGCACTTTACTACAGTTGCCTTGGCACTAAATATTGTAATTGTGCTGTATCACACATCAGACAGGTGACCTCACTGAAATACAAGTCATGCAGGTCATGTATCCATTCAGTGCCAACTATTTCAGTAATTGGTTTAATATTAAAATTTTGATTTCAAATAATTTTGCAGTTTTTTTCACTTTATTTTGATCCTTATGCATCCATATTCTTTAAGGTCTTTAAATACACACCCTGATATTTTAAATTAGCAAAATCAAAGTAGATGTACATGATGAACATTTTTGGATGAAATCAACTTCAAGATTTAATCCAGTACAAACTGGATTGAATTATACATGCTAAGATGTCACAGTGAAAGCTGAGCATGTTAAAAAAGTTTGTATGCTACCCTGTTAATTGTTATGATACTTGATAGACCAACATCTTCATTTCATAATCCAATTTAGTACCTGGCCACCAATTGTAGACATCTGTAGCAATAAATAGTTTTAATTTCTGATACATGCCAGCCATTACGCTTTTGGCATAATCATTACACTTTTTTTTTCTCCACCAAATTTAGTTTTACACTGGCCTGTTTTTGAATTACTCATTTCCAGCACATTGAAATATAAAACTAAAGGAATGAAAAAGGTGTTTGTCGGTAATATTACCATCTCTTTAATTCTGCATTATAATTTTTTTAAGAATATTCTAACACAAGAATAGCATAAGAGCTAATTTTCCCATCATAGATCTATGCTTATTTTCCCAATTTTCTATTTATAGCAACTGTATATGACCCATTTAAAAGATAACAGGTGGATTTCTTTAATTTGAAACTTTGTTTTGTACATTCATATTTGAAAATTTATAACCAGGTACGTACAAAATCTTGTATGTATATTTAGTCTGGTAAAATCAGCTTAAGCCATCTTTATTTTCTTGTATAAATGAAATACATATTTGTGTAAGTATGGTTGCATACATAAATTATGCACTTGTCACCAGTCTTATTGTTAATCCCATGTCTCTTTTTAACAGGTTTTATTGTTAATCCCATGTCCTTTTTTAACAGTTTTATTGTTAATCCCATGTCCCTTTTTAACAGGTTTGCCTTGTGTTTTACCTCTCTAACATAATGGAAAACTTGGCTCTTGGATTGAAGAGTTAAACTCTGGAATCCAGCTAGATTCTCCTGCAAGAGTTATGATCACTGCTTAGAAAAGTGAAGCAAATTCAATTATTGTGTTTTTTCAAAACCATGTATAGTAGTTGCTGCTTTTTTCTCCATGTATGTGTGGTTTGCGTGGAAGAGAGTTATTTATTGAAAATGCGTATGAAGCTGTTTCAGTTTTCAGCAGCTATTATCTCAAACCATTAGTAGTAATATATTCATTGAAAATGGTTTTGGTAATTTTCTTTTGCTAATGGATAGAATCATAGATATGTTTTGACAACAGGGATCCATTAACTTGCAAGCCATTATTATGTATTCAAGAAAGTGATATGGATCATCACTGTATGAACCCAAGTTATATATATATGTATGCTTAAAGAGCTTTGAGTATTCCCTCTTGTAAATATTCAGATGATAGATGACAAGTGGCTGTTTTCATTGTGCAGTGCAGCAGGCTAAAAATTCACCCTTTTTCTATTTGGACCCATTATTTTCATGTCCTGGCCATTGTTTACCGTAAATCAACATGCTGCAAATGTTTGGACTGTACTGCTCTAGACCTGAGGTGAAAAAGTCTAAAATCTCAACACAGAATCCAGTTCCGACAACTGGTAATTTTTGGCCAAAAGAGAGATTTTTCATGCTGATATTTGGAATGCATGTAGAAAGTCTACATTATTTGTTATCATTATAGAGCTACATTTGTCTACTTTTCTGTAATAATGCCCACTTTTTGTTAAACCAATGAATAAATTATACATGTTACTATATGTGTCTTACATCTTTTGATCATACTAGGAGAAAAATTATAGACCATTTATCAGATAATTAGATTCGGTGTCCATACTTACATTATTATATCAGATAAATAATATTTACTGTCCATACTTAAATGATATAAAATTAAATACACTGTCCATATTTATATTATATAAGATAATACAGATTCATTATCCATAATTTCAGATTACATTTATTGAACTCTTTGCTCTTCATTTTTAAACATTTATTGCACATTTTTGGCTGCATAATTGTAACAAAAACCATCTCAACAATTTGCATTTTTCATAAGTTGATATATCCTTCTTTCTCAGTTATTTTATCCAGGCTAATAGTTCGTTTATAACACGAGGCAAGAAAATTATAACATGAATTTGATACTTTGGCGGATCTGTAATGCTGGATATTTTAAAACTGAAAAGTTTTTTAAAATGGAACACAGTATTTTAAAGTACTCAGATGAACTTAACAAAGCAATAATTACATTAGCATCCAAAGATAAAGGAGTGTAATTAATGCAGATGGAATATTTATTGATATTTGGGTGTAAATATCGTACATTATTCAGATTAATTTACAAGCCCAGTGACTTTTTGTTTCATTTTGAGTTGGGTTGGAAGGGAGGGGTTCTCTCATCATTAAACAATTAAGAAAGTATTTCCTCATATACATATTTTTTTCTTGCTATAGTCATACATTTATTCATCCTAACATTTACAATTGTTTACAATTCTCGCTTTTTTTCTCAAAACATCAAGTATTCAATTACTGTACATGAAATAACTTTCATCATGAGTTTTCTTTGCCTATGCTGACATGTTGTAATAACTCGAAAATTTACTGTTTTTTATTATTTTTTTATCACATCTGTGATTGCCACATGCAGATTCATCTGGGACAGCCTACATAAAATTAGTTTAATTCTGTTTAACTTTCTTTGCATCAAATATGTAAGTTTAAAAGATCCAATTATATCACAGATTTCAACCTATTACTTTGGTTTGCCAATTAAATCAATATTGTGACCAGATGTAAAATTGCAGACAATATGATTTAAAAAAGAGACTGTGTGCAAGAACATGAAGTCAATAACAAATGGATACTCACAAACATTTATTGTCTTGATCTATCAGTCACTCTTTTCTATCTTAGCACCCTTATATACCGTACTCATTTTTAACCAGAGGTATGTTTATGTAACATACATCTGCGAACACACATTCATTAAAGCAAAAACATACCCATGCACCAGATGAAATGAGACAGGCAGATAGGTGAGACTGAGAGCCACATATGTCCTAGAGAGACCCCTGAATGAATAGTGCGAGTTTGTGAGATAATTTTGCCAATGCTTACTTCTGGAGACCTTTGGTAAAAGTATGATCTAAACTGGTTTAACACATTAACACCTGGAGGTTTTTGCTGTTTTCGCATGAAAGGCTAGTAGGAAACACATTTTGGGGACTATTTCTGAATGCATACTTTTAACTTGTACATAGACTTTCAAGCAATATTCCATTAGACCGATGCCAAGTTGTGCTAAAAAAAAAATGTTCCCCATTGGTTAGTTTGCTGGCGCATGAGCAGAAGTTACAAAATTAAAGTTATTTTTTTAAAAAATTTTTTGCTGAACAGATCCATAATTTTCATATGTAGAAGGCTCTTTATTCAAAATGTCCGCCTTGTCCTACTTTTTGCACAGGTTCACCTGTTTGTGTGTGCTTATGACCGATCTGCCGTAGATCTGAGGCCATAAAGCCTAAAATCTGGACACAAAATTGGATTTCAACCATGGGTGAATTTTGAAACGGGAAAGAAAAAAATACGGCCTAAAAAAATTAGGTTTTTCCCTCTGTATTTTGTAGTGCAATTAAAATGTCCAGATTATTTGGTATCATTGTAGAGCTGAATCTGTCTACCTTTCTAGTAGTGTGTCATGCATGACCTTGATGCTACAGACCTTGCAAGTAGGCTACTACCTCATTTCCCGTAAACTTGGTGCTAGGGGTTAATGTGGTATAAAGTACAACCAAATGTGTAATTCATGTTATCATACATTTCACCGTACTTTATTGATAAAACGTCAGACTCCTGTGATTTGGTAAGTCCTGTTTGGCATGAGTGTACTGTATGAATGATTCGGCATTATGAAATAGAGAGTACCAGTATGTTTTAAAAATTTATAGACCTGCATTACTGCCTACTTTCAAATAATTTTGATGATACAGGTAGAATGGATATTGGTATGTAATTCCCAGGATACTTCTTTTCTCCGTTTTTATAGATAGGTGTAACCTTTGCACATTTCATTGTTTCTGGAAAATTGTCACTCAAGTATAATTATACTTAAGTTTATGATATGCATCAATGACTTTGTTTTATGTTGCAACAAGTAATTGGGCATATTAAAAACATCAGCTACTGAAATATTTATCATCATAATTTTGAGCTATTTAAATGATAAAAGAACATCAGGCTCATTTGGGATGTTTGTCTGGTTTTGAATACAGTTATTGGACATACTTGTGAAGAACTTATTGAACATTTCAGCAATCGCTTTCTTGTACATATGTTGTTATGTCATCAATTTGCTTAAGTCTAGGGGGGTGGGATGACCACTTTTAAATGATTCCACAGTATCTTAGTACTCTTACTTTCATCAATAGTCTGTTTATGGTATTCTTCTCTTGCCTTATCTATGAGGTGCTTATAGCTTTTTGATAATTTTCATATATTTTTTTTTTCTTCTTGTGGAAATTGTCTCGTAGGTGCCTAGCCTCATTGATCTTGGGTAATCATCTTGCATGTAGTATGGTGGTTAACCATTTTTGTTTAAATTGGCACATGCTTGTCCAAGTCTGCATTGAACTACATATGATACTGATCTAAATATAAAATGACAATTGTTGGATTATGTCCTGAATATAGCAGTTTATATTTCTAAGTAATAAAGAAGTTCATTTGTGCTGAAGTGAATTTTGTCCTTAGAATAGTTTTGCTTTGACTTTATTTTCTTTGTTTCTTTAAAATAATGAATGATACTGATCTAAATAGTGCAAATTAAGCTGTTCACATAGATCAATAAGTACATGTATTTCATTTACTAGATTCACTTGTGCATTGACACGAGGTATCCCATACACTGTTATGTAGCTTGAACTTTAGAATGCAGAGTGTAAAGACTTTCGTAATCGTCTTTGATTTCATCCAGGCTGTGACTATCACTTAACATCATTTCCACCTATCTGAACTACTATTGTTCTGTGAGATTCCATGTTCGATACTGTATCAGTTACATAATTTATAACCGCTCCAGTGGCCTAGTGGTTAGAGCATCTGCCATGAGAGCAGGAAGTTGTGGGTTCAATCCCTGGATGAGTTATACCACAGACTTAAAAAAATGGTACAAACAGCTGCCTCGCTTGACACTCAGCATTAAGAGGTTTGTGTTAGGACTGGTAGGCCTCGTGTAAGGATAATTTGACTGGGTGGGACATCATGCTACATGTCTGTGGCATGATGCCCCTGTGCTAGATATCACTATAAACTTATAAACTGCCTCACTGCAGACATCGTAGTGATATGACTGGAAGATTGTTAAAGCTACATTAAAAATCCTAATGTTTTTTCTTTACATGTGTCATCATTAGTCCCTTTGTTCTCATTCTTTTAATGATAGAAGAACCAATAATTAAAGTTCCATCATTCTTTCTGGTAGATTTTGATTTTCTGATATTTGTATTGTTTGTATCATGATTATGTCTTAATAGTCTTCTCTCTGCTGTAGTGGGTGTAACTAATTCTTCTTCTGTGAGATCTGGTAATATGTAGGCACAATGAAGCAAATCCTGTGCTTCATGAACCATTTTGTCACCTTCATGTTCTGGCTTGTTTTTGTTTTTTTGTACGGGGGTCCCTCGCTTGATCTTTCAAGACCATTCAAGGTAGCTCTCCTCCCTAAGTGTAATTTTACCTGAAGGCTTAGTGTTTTTGCTAAAAGTGCTTATGATATTCATTACAATTTTGTATTTTTGTGTTCCAGTTTTATATTTTTTATTTTTTCTTTATTCATGTATTCTTTGGGGACTTGTATGGGTAGTGTCATGGTTGTATGCATTATTTGTCCTTTTGGATCTTTTTTTTAAAAGTTTTTAAAAACACTTTTTGTTTCAGTAAGACTGTCAATCTCTTTCTTTATTCTTCTTCTCGGTTCTTTCCTCTGTTGATCTGTTTTTTTTTTTGTAACAAAAAATTTGGGGGGGTGCAGTTGTTTTTTTTAATATTTGTTCTTGTATTACTTCTATTTGCTTCCTTCTTTGTTGTTCTCATTTCCTTAGTTGTTGATATTATTTGCTTTCGTTTTTCTGTTTGTTTTTTTCTTGTGTTTCCGTTTATTTCTCTTTCTGTTCTTTTTGTTTTTGTTTCCCAATTGGTTGTTGTTGTTTGCTCTTTAATTGTTGGATCAGTTGCTGCGATGCTTGCTGTCCTTATTCTTGTGTTCCTTTTTATTTTCCTAATTGTTGTTGTTGTTGTTTGAGCTTTTATTTTTGAGTTGTTTGCTGTATATATTCTTGTTTCTCTTTTTATGTTTCTTTCTCTCCTGCTTGTTGACATTTTTTTCTGTTTTGGGAATATTGTTTGTTCACTAATGTTTCTTGTACTTGTTGCTGTTATTTCTTGTTGCATTTGGCACCTCTTGGGTATGTGCCACACTTTTTCACATTTATGGCATTTTCTGTGAAAGATGCATCCTTTGTTATCACGTTTTTGCTGAAAATCTGTGTATAAAGAAAACTTTTTTGATAGTATACAGTTTTTCTCTTTCTGTTTTCAGTATTCTAGTACCATTCGCTATTGTGTTACCAGGGATGGTGACCATTCTCACTCTAGTTACCTTGGTTTGGATTTTTTGTTAGAATCTTTTTTTCCATGGATATATCCATTGTGTGTATTTCTTCTGTCCGTTTTTTTTATTATTTTCCTCAGATATGATAATTGTTCCTCCTATAATTTTCCTATATGGCATAATTGATTCCATCCCTTTTGGTCTCAGTATATAACCTCTTTTTCCGTTCATATTCAAGCTGACAGCTAGGTTTTTAAATTCCCTGTAACTTGTGCTTAAATTGCTATCACCATACTCATTGTTGGTTTTTGATCTACCAGTATTCTTTTCGTGTGTTTCTTGTGTTCCTTTTTTTTTAATGAACATTTCAGTTATGTTCCTTCTGTTGTATCAGTTCTTTTGGAATCGAATTATTTTTCCAGTTTGGTCAATTCTCTGTTTCCTACAATCTTTGTTTGCTTGTGTGTCTCATGAACTGAGTTGGTTTAAGGTTTTCAGAAAATTTGTTGTTTCTGTCTTGTGTATTTCTGTATATCTGTATATTTAAAGATCAATTTTATCTCCGCCAGGCAGTGAAAGCTTTCTGCAGGTTAAATTTTCAGTGGACTTTCTTCTGGTGGACTTTCTTGCTTGTTTAGACTGCATTGTACTGTATTTTATTCTGCTGTACTCTTCTGGCTTCTGTGCTGACTGAGCACTTCCTTTTGGCAGGTATTGGTTGTTGTTGTAGGATTTAACACCATTTTTCAGCACACAATAGGCTATACATGACGGCCATTATTAATGGTGGAAGAAGAACCCGGGAAAACCCCCAGAAAGAACCACTGACCCATGCAGAAAGAGGTGAGATGGCATTGATCCTTGACGGAGAGCGCTTTAGACCAATCGGCCACTTGGGGCCCATGGTCAACTGATTTTTGTCAAAAGCTGTAACACAAGCTTTGATTATATCACTGTTGTAAACATAAAAAGCCAACACCACACTGTTGCATTTCACCACATTATGTTACATTTTTGTCAGCCCAGTTTCTACCTTCAAAGTATTCCAGCACACCAATGTTCACTTGAGTCTTATACATGTATTTACCTAATGCAATATTTTTTCTTCTTAGATCTGCTTTTAAAAAGCAGACTTGCCTCTCTCTATTCCCTCTTGAATCAATTTGTGTGCCACATGCAAATTTTGTTGTTGTTGGTTTAGTTACTAATGCAATAAGTCGAATGTATCACATCATTACTTTTGGAGCACTCCTGAAAAAGAATGGAAAATTTTACAATTGATTTCATGGTACCGCATAATTCTAAACTAAATATTTGAACGTCATTTTAACCAAATACATGTATCATGATTATTTCAAAGTTTATGTCAGATATATTTTAACAAATCATTTCTTCCTAACTTGAGTTAGATTGGAAGAATGGTGAAATTGATGAAAAACGTCAGCATTGGGGCTTTAATCTCCTTTGCTCCTTTTGACACTTTATTGATGTGTTATGATATGTTGTTGGTCCTAAATGAAAAAGGTGCTGATTTGACATTCAGTATGGATTATTGTATTGATATGAGATTTTCAGCAAGAGACTTTTGATGATTATTTAGGATCTAAATTAATATATTGCCCTTTGCACACCCACTAAGAGCCCATGTAATGTCTGATTCACAAATTTAAAAAAATGTTGCTAATCAGATCGCGGATTTTTTTGCCACAGGGACTGTCTTTAAAATTATGTTGTTACTTCTTCAGAATTGATAGCTGTAGCATTACATAGGATGTTCAGTAAAAAGACTTTCTATGAATCGTACTTTCATCAAAATGGAAATGCTGCCAATCAGACCCAGATTATGTCAGCCATATTGTTTTTGAATTTATGGAAGAAACAGTCATCTTGGATTTATGGAAGTTCTTTTTGACCAGTAGAACATCACTCCCTTCCAGTGCATCAAGTTCTGGCCATAGAACATCAGTAAATGTTAGGGACTCGAGTTCTGATCAATAGAAAATCAGTCACTTCTAGGGACTCAAGATCTGGCCTTAGAACATCAGTCCCTTGAAGGGATGATTGTTCAAGTGTGTGCCGAACATTTCATGAATAAAAGTTTGAAAATACTGAAGTTAATATGATTTGAATCTTTATTGGTACCTGTACATTAGTGGCAGTCTGCAGTGAGATAGACTTTAGGCTTGAATGTCTGACAAGCTTCCAATGTGTCTGTGATGTAAATCACTTGATGTTTCCCACCTATGCTAGCAATTATATTTTTCAGTTGATATTGGTATGCATTAGGGACTTGACTGACATACAGTAAAGTGTTGCATGGAATTAGCGCACAACCATTGTTATCCCTGAAGCAAACAAAAAACATTTTACCTTGTGCAATATCATGTATGCACAGGCAAGAATGTGATTACATGGCACTATAAACATTTTTTGACAGTTATGTTTGTCTGGTAATTAGATATTTCCTGTTTTCATAGTGTTGTTTTTCTGCTGCATCATTTATAACACATTTACAGTCAAACATGTATGTTTCTAATTAGGCTCCATACCAGGATGGTTTGTTTTGGATTTTTTGTGTGTTTTGTTACAAGGCATCACAATTAGCTATTTAATGAACTGCACAATGGAATGTTAGACAGCCTGTAAAAAAAATTGTAGGACATGGAAGAAAGAAAAATTAAATCTGGTAAATTCAATTCAACCAAGGAAAAAATATTGTATCTGCAGAAGTGGACATGTTGAGTAAATCTTGGCTATTTGTAACATTTTAACATCACAACATAAGTACTTGTTCATCTTTCATTTTATTTCATTTATTAATGTGCTATTCAAACATGAGGCAGTCTGTTAATCCATTCAGAATCTTCTATCCTTTAGCTTCGTTGCTTTCCCAGTATAGTACTGAAGTGGGCTCGTTGCATTATGTCTGAATGTACATGTATGTGATCACCAAACATGAGATCAAATTAAGCCAGTGTTACATGTGTCTGAAGAAAATACTATTTCAATGCATGGACTGAGTGAAAGCAAACTTGGGACTGATTAGTCCGATGATGCTATTCAGATCAACCATATTCTGTTTTTTAAAAGACAAACTGTTGCTTATTTGGCGTGATAGTATTTAGACATATGGAAGATTTGCTAAGTTAATGATTTTGAAAGCACCTGGTTACAGGTTTTACTGTAGAATAGCAGGTCTCCTCTTGTCAGTTACCTCTATGAGTCCAAATTCTAATGGCATGAAAGTTTTGAAGATAAGATTTAAAAATTTCTGACTCAGCAAATTGAATCATTCTTTTGTGACATTAACAGGAACTTACATAAGCTACAAATTAAGAATTACTGGCTCTGTTACATGGTCCCGTTTGGACTGGTTTGTGCATGTAACTGAACCAGTTAGAGTTGTCCCTTGACAAAGTCAGACTTGGAATCACCAGATATATTGCATTTCCGCAGGTAATGTGGTTTTAGTTGATGTCCCCTTCACTGACCTGAGTGACCATTACTCTGCATTTCTAACTCAAAAGACCAGTGCTCTCACACCCAGTTCTTCTCATCTTCTCACCAAACAATTTCATATAGAGCTTTTACAATTATAATGAGCTGAAGTTCCATGAAGAATTAAATGTAGGATGGAATATTGAAAAAAATAATTGATGTCTGTTATTCTTTAGATTCTTGGTACTCAAGCTTTAAAGATGCAGAAAGGTATGTTTAAGAGTTAAACTTGTTGCTCAACTAAGATATTAAAGCATACAAACAATGGGAATCACTGTCCAGTTAAAAAAGTGAGAAATATTGGTTCATGCCTAAAAAGTTGTTGGCAAAAATCTCATTAGCAACAACTGAGTGATGACTTGAAAGAGAAACCATGGGATCAGAATCTTTGGTAGCCCCTCCTGTTGAGGCCCCTCCTGTTGGATGCAATGAATGTTTGAGAAGTAGATTGCTTCATGGAAAGGCAAAAGTTGAAAACTCCTCACATCCAGAATAAAATGTTTTTCCCTTCCACCAGAAAGGAGGTACACTACGCATACTCCAAATTTAAGGTCCATAAGAAGAAAAAATTACATTATACCAAGGCCAAAGAAGGAATTGTTTAAAAAAAAGTTTTCAATATACTGGTCTAGTAGTATGGAACAACATTCCCAGCAACATAAGGCAGGCTCCTAGCATTTCTTCTTTTCATAATCAATGTCTTAAATGGATGAAATCTTTAGAAAATTGAACAGTGCTAGTACCAAAAAAAAAAAAAAAAAATACTGCCTGCTTGTCTGTATTTTTGCATCATTTTCAAAGCTGAATGTTTCAACGAAGAATGATATTTTATGTTTCTGATATGTTTGTGTTTTTACAGATGCCTGTGTATGTGTTCCAGGCTTGATACTTTGAAATTTAAAATTCCTTAATTATTTAGCGTTGAGCCAGACTCTTCACATCATGTTGTATGTATTGTATATAGTGTACATAACAGATAGAAGGCCTCAAGGTAGATTAGTTCTGTAACTAATTGAGTTACCGTCTCTAAATAAAGTCTTTATTATTATTTTTATTATTATTATTATTATTATTATTATATCATACCCTGGGTATCGAGTCTCACTATGTGGGATGAGTTGCAGGTTAGTACACATTGATGATTGATGAATCAGTCCAACTAGGCTCTCTCATACATATGTGGCTTGACCAATCTCTGACCGGTAGCCTGTCTTTGATCAATGACTGGTCCAGTCACCTGTCAGTGTCTGTTGATCACTTATGGGTCAGTCAAACTGATCAGTCATTTGTTTGATGACCAGTTTGATCATACCAGTTACTGGTCACATGTCATTGGTCATCTTGTAATGGTCACAGAATTTCCACTGGTCATCCCTTGTAAGTCTCACAGAATGGGCATGAGACAGGCTTTATACCTTAATGGAGACTAGAAATAAAACTTCTTCCTTTATGCATGTAATTCTCAACAAATTCTAATGTTTTGGATAGAGGAAACATTACAGTCCTCATCCTCCTTGATTTGTCTGCAGCATTCGACACAGTAGACCATGATAGA
Source organism: Unio pictorum (assembly GCA_030141615.1). Classification (NCBI taxonomy): domain Eukaryota; kingdom Metazoa; phylum Mollusca; class Bivalvia; order Unionida; family Unionidae; genus Unio; species Unio pictorum. Next base: position 10,060,272 of record JARLTB010000203.1, read on the forward strand.
TTACTTCACCGTCTCCAGCATGTAATTGACATTCACAATACAGCCTTACTTTGGTTCAAGTCCTACTTGGTCAACAAGACACAAATTATGTCCACAAATGGAATACACTCCAGCCCAGTTGATCTATGTTGTGGTGTTCCACAGGGGTCTTTTCTTATTGACAGTATTTTCCAACATGGTGATGATGACTCTCTAGTCATAGCTCAGATGAAAAGGGCTGAAGTTGATGATCTTCAGGATAGATACACTTATCAAGAAGAAACTCTCGGCATTGCTGATGCCTTGAATCCATGTTTTAAAGCCTTACCTTTCCTTAGCAATGCATGAAGGAATGAAATTTTACCAAAATTTTGCAGGATGCATCAGAAATCACTGTTAGAGTGAAGGCTGAACATGACACTGATCACTCACCAGTGGGTGATAGTGGACAGTCATAACTGCCACTTTTACCACCACTAACCAAGCAGTTATGTGTGTCTGCCAATTTTGTTGCTAAGGATGCTCATCCGGTTCACAAGAAGCTCGTCAAACATTGGCCAGAGGAATATAATAGATAAAGATACCTGTTGTTCTGGCATACAAGAACTTCTTGGTGACTGTGATGTCTATGTAACTGGTGTTGAGACTCCAACAGAACTAGAAGAAGAACTTAAGAACAATAGAATGTTTCTGTCGATTTCCTTGGATTCAATGGTGGACAAAACATGAGCAGAGATTTCCTTGATTAGCTAAGCTTGCTAAATCCTTATTATGCAACCCAGCAACAAGTCTCTCTTCTGAGAGGGGATCTCCGCTGCTGGAGATATAGTAAATGCACGTTTTATCCTAAAACCAAATTTTGTTGATGCTCTTGTCTTCTTAAAAAGAAATATGAAGTAAGTTCCATCATGTGATTTTCAATGCAGTTCAGTTTGAACTACACCAGGGTAAAGTGACAACGATGAGGCCAATCTGCATTTTTATGCATTTTATATTTATCAAAAAGTAAAACACAAACTGTTAACTGTTCAGACAAAAGACTTAAATTGTAACTCTTAATTTCTGTGTTAGATTGCAACTACAGTACTGCATTTTATTCATTTTCTCTACTTTATTTTAATTATGTAATTAAAACATTTAAGTAATTTTTTGCAGTTTGCATTCACTATATTTCAGTAAATTAACAGCAATCTTTAATTCTTTCTTAAATCAATAAATTGCAATAATATTGCAATATTTCACTTAATATTGTGATATATCGTAATATAATTTTTTATTCAATACCCACCCCTAACAGACATCATGGAAATATGACAGGAAATGTTTTAAAGTTATGATAGAAATCGAAATCACACACACACACACAAACACTTTATTTAAGTAAAAAGTCAACTGATGCAGCAAGGTCTAGGAACTATTACTTGTGAAGCTACTAATTTTTTCTAGAATGGAAAATTCCATTAAGTGATGGAGTATTTCTAGAAAATTGTAATTGCAACCTAGGTCAAGTACAGGAATTTTGTTTGTTTGATTAGGATTTTTAATGCAGCTTTAAAAAAAATTCAGCCATATCGCTACGAGGTCTGCAGTGAGGCGGGTTATAGTGATGTCTAGCACTGGGACATCATGCCGCAGACATGTAGCATGATGTCCCACCCAGTGACATTATCCTGACACCAGGCTGACCAGTACTAACACTAACCTCTTAATGCTGAGCGCCAAGCGAGGCAGCTGTTAGTACCATTTATGTAAGTCTTTGGTATGACTTGGCTGGGGATCGAACCCACAACATCCTGCCACTCGGCGGATGCTCTAACCACTAGGCCACTGTAGCTGTTCCCTTTTCTGTAAAAAAGACAATTACAATCCATACGTCTCTTTTTAAATGTGGGTTCATGAATTGTCAGGGTGCATTTTAAAAAAGAATGTGGTGTATGTTCCTGAAACTAGATAAGATTCAGTTGATTTTGAAAATTTTGTATGGTCATTGTAGTATTAGATCATGTTCATAGAAGCAGGTCTCCTCTAATATTGATCTTGATACTGGACCAAATACACTCACTTATGAATCCAGTCACAAACTGCCCAGATGCAGATCTGCAGTTGCATAATACACCAGTAGATCTAGGTCTATGCAGTTTGTTTGGACCAATCAGTAGAACAAACAACACAGATCCTGATCTGTTGGTGCATTATGCTACAGCAGATCAAGATCAAAGTTGTTTGCAATTGGACTCAACTTACAAGTGAGTTTATAATGTATATGTATATATTGGAAAATTTGGTGGAAACAAATATAGTCAAAGGCACACCATATGATTTGCAGTGACTGCATGCATTGCACTAGTTACTAAACAAATTTATTGACTATGTGAACATGGGGGTATTATTATACTCAAGGGGTTTCTGCCATACTAGACTTGACTAGATGGAAGAATGTTCTGTTATTAGTGCAGAAGTCTTGTATTTAGTAAACTAATCCAGATTTTCAGTCTAACAGCTCTGATTGCCTCGTGAAACAGCAAGTAAATGCATTCATGATTGCACATATTTATTTCCTCAGCCGTTTGTCCAGGACAGGTTACTTTGGAAAAGTGACTTGTCCAGACCAATTTTTAATTGTTCTTTTTTGTGCCTCATAATTATATTTAACTTTAATACTGTTTTTTAAAATAAAAATAATGCCTCTCAAACATCCATTGGGAATACCATGATAGCCATCTTGCTACATCATGCATTCATTGGGAATACCATGATAGCCATCTTGCTACATCATGCATCCATTGGGAATACCATGATAGCCATCTTGCTACATCATGCATCCATTGGGAATATCATGATAGCCATCTTGCTACATCATGTATCCATTGGGAATATCATGATAGCCATCTTGCTACATTATGCATCCATTGGGAATACCATGATAGCCATCTTGCTACATTATGCATCCATTGGGAATACCATGATAGCCATCTTGCTACATCATGCATCAATTGGAAATACATGTACCATGATAGCCATCTTGCTACATCATGCATCCATTGGGAATACCATGATAGCTACATCTTGCTACATCATGCATCCATTGGGAATACCATGATAGCTACATCTTGCTACATCATGCATCCATTGGGAATACCATGATAGCCATCTTGCTACATCATGCATAATTTGGGAATACCATGATAGCCATCTTGCTACATCATGCATCCATTGGGAATACCATGATAGCCATCTTGCTACTGCTTCTGACTTCAGTGATCTTATGTTCATGATACCAGAATCAGTGACAAAGGTAATAACAGAATTTTGTACTGCACTTGCAGGTGTGTTGTGAACCTGTTATCTGTTGCATGTAAGAAAACATACTTCTTACCAACTTTGGAATATTAGAGATAGTTTCAATATTTGACAATTAAAAGAATAAATGGAAAGTAGAAGTATGCTTAGTTTGGAATCCTGGAAAATCTTTTCTTTGAGTAGAGCTGCGGTCTCTTTGAGGATACTCATAGGGTACCATTTTGTTGATTTCATGATTGATACCGTGAAAGCAATGCCTCAATATAAAATGATCTAATCTTGCACAGCCTCTGGTCTCACCACTCTTTCCAGCATATGGGCAAATTATATTTGCATAAAAAATGTATTTTATTCCAGACCATGAAAGATGACACTTAGGAAATGATTAAATATGAATTATTTAGAAAACTAAAATGATATAAATTTATACAGTTTTACTCTTTTCCTTTACAGGAAGGTAGTGGCAGCGTTCAAGAGGAGGAACCCCTTCTTCTGTACACATCTCCGAATGTGACCAGTCAGGAGTATGCTGTGGACAGTTCTTCTCAGCAGAAGCTCAGAGAGACTGGAGAGGGATCCATTTCCATTGCTTCAGATTTCTCAACAGATGAAAAAACTCTATTGGCCACATCACAGCCAATTCAGGTCCCAGGTCTGAGTCCATCTGCCCTGGCAAACCGACGAGCATCAAATGAAATTGATCTGCGCTACAATGCCTCTCAAGAATTCAACATAGTTCAGGCTAGTGTCAGGACCCCTAGTGATGCAGACCATGAAGAAATATTCCTGATAGAGGGGGATCGTGTGAGCAATCGGTCAAATCAGACAGCAGGTTTGTCAGAGACACGGTCATCAGTGAGATCTCAAAGTCCAGTCTCAGGTGGGCGAGGTATATTTAAAAGAAAGACCACAGGAAGGTTTGCAGTCAGCCCCACACCACAGACTGCCATTGGTCAGTATAGTTCTTCTGTGACAGAACTGGGTTCAAGTGTCTCAGTGGACAACAATTTGCCATCTGCAGCTGTGTCATCTTTTCATTCTGCACCAAATATGCAACGGAAAGTCAAACTGAAGTTAAATGTGTCAAGAATGAACAGCAGAACCAGTGCTAGCCCCTCAACTGAAGGTAAGCAGGAAGTTTGTTTCCCACATGTGAAATGTTCTCGTGTGTGAGTTTAATATAGATGAGGATTGTCATTATTATCTAGCTCAGTTGGTCACATCTTAGATGAGCTTATGCTTTGACCAGTCACTTGTTGTCTGTGCATTAACACAAGTTTGTTATTGTTAATTCTTCTAAATTTCTAAGAGGGTTGCTGTTAAAAATTTTAAACACATTAATCCCATTGTCTTGTTGGACCTTATGAAAACGGTACCCCTTTGGACATCAGTTATGTCCACCACAGCAGACATATTGATAATCTTATTGCTGCTTTTTCACCAAATGACTTGATGTACGGTTGGTCCGAAATGAAAATGGTCAATAATACAAGAAATTGTTTCACCAGTAGGTAGTTGAGAAGAAGAAAAATCTTATTTTGGATTCTTTAGCCTTGTCTGTTTGATGTGATTGCTTGGAATCATTCCAAGCAATGATATGTGGTACATTTGAATCTCTGATAACCCTGGACAACCAAGATGCTGCAAGATCGTTGACAAATATCATGAAACAGAAACCTTGGGTCATAAAAAAACACATAATATGAAACAGAAACCTTGGTTAATAACAGATGTCCTTGAACTACGGGTATGTGACAAAAGAAGGGAAATGAAAAAGGGAAAAAGAAATCACTTAGGAATTAGAAAATACAGAGAGATAAACAGTGAGATCAGAAAAAACATGGTAAGGCAGTGCTGTGAATTGAAGACAGACTGAGCAGTAATGACTGCAAGATCTCACAACTCTTATACAATGGAAAACTACCACCATGCAAGACACATAAGGAAAATACCTCTCAGAAGATCATGAGATCCTCCAGCAATGGACAGAATACTGCTCAGATTTGTATACTCATAAGAAGAGATAGTTAACAACAATCTGCAACAAGATATGGCAGACAGGAGAATGCCCCAAAATATGGATTCAGTCCTTGTTCATTGTGATCCTATAGAAAGGAAACCTACAGCTATGCCAAAACCACAAAACCATCATCAGTTTGATCAGCCATCCAAGTAAAGTCATGCTGAAGATAATTCACAACAGACTAAAGCCTCGGGCAGTTAAAATTATTGCTGAAGAGCTCAAAGGAGCACCACAGAACAAATCTTCAATCTCAGACTCCTTCAGCATCAGCAAAATTTATACCTTGTCATTATTGATTTCAAGAAGGTCTTTGACAGTGTATGACATGCAGCATTATGGGCACCAATGAGAACTTAAAATAGCTCAAACCAAGTGCAGGTCATTGAGCACCTATGACAAAGACACCAGTGCTGTCCTCATCAATGGCAACAGAGAAGATTGGTTCATAGCAACAGTTGGAGTCAGACAGGGATGTATACTGTCATCTAAACTCTTCAACATTATCCTGGAAAAGATCATGGTGGATGCCTTGCAAAACCATGAGGGCACTCATCTCCAGAAGAAGAACAATCACCAATCTTTGCTTCACAAGTGGTGTTGATGGCTTAGTGGGAGATGAAAAAGAACTGGCTGACTTATTTGAGTACCTTGTCACAACCTCCACAGCATACGATATGGAGATTAGGGCTGAAAAAAAAAAAACAACTGACAAACAACACGTGGGATCAATTATCACAGATGAGGGTTCCAAACCAGAACTACTTTGCATGATTGCCCAGACAACAGCAACAATAACAAGGTTGAGACTAATGGGGAAGCCAAAGGACACCACATTGCTGTTGGTTCCAAAATAAAGCTGATGTACTCGATTGTCATATCCATGCATCTGTATTGCTTATGAAACATGGATGCTCACATCAGATCAGCAAAAAGGATTCAAACCTTTGAAATGAGATGCTACTGGAAGATCTTATACATTGACCATGTAACGAACATAGAGGTCCACAACAGGATTCAAGAAGACATCAGACCCTATGATGACCTCTTGACCAATGTGAAAAAATGCAAACTCAAGTGGTACGATCATGTCTCAGTATCATCTGGACTGACAAAACCTATCTTGCAAGGCACAGTGTGAGGGGGGCAGAGGAGGTGGAAGACAACATTAAAGAGTAAACAGGTATGGGGTTTGGAGATTCCTAAATGGCAGTAGAGAACAGGGAAAGATGGAGATAATTAGTTAAGTCATCTGTGGTGCCCCAATGACCTCATGGGTTATGGGATTGATGATGATGATTTGATATGAGTGGAGATTGGAAAATTGTCAATAAGACATGGTCCACAAGTGCAACCCACATGCTCATCTGCAGAACATTTAAACCATTTTGCTGTTTTCCACCCATCAATTTTCTCTGGGTTACTTTTCATCTGTCTCATCTTCATTTATGTGCTGGTAACTTGTACCCCATTTTACAAATTAGTTCTGAATATGCTAGTTAGGATACCTGTGTATCACACCCTTTGGGGGTAGACTACACCTCAGTTAGTTTTATTATTCAAATAGTTGTGGGTAAATGTTGGTATTATGCATAATGCAACATAGGCTTAACCTCAACTTAAATGGAATTTATATTCTGGGACATTTCCAAGAAAACAGACAGGTTTCTTAAATTTGAAACCATGTGCTGATTCATTATAATTTCATACACTTAGAGAGCAGGCCAGTCTATATTTTGAAAAAACACGGTGCCAAATATTAAGTTAAACAGGCTTTGTCAATGTGACTTGTGGATGTTTTATGACTAAAATATGTTGAGGAGAGTGATTTTGTTAAAGTGAAGAACATGTTGCATCAGGAAAAGGAAAAATCAATCACACTTGACAAATTTTGAAAGAGGAATTGGCCAGTGATGTAATACAGCTTTCAGAAATTGAGGACTTGACTTTATGACCTTTCAGGTATTTCTCCTTCTGGCAAAGTGGAAACCATACAGAGATTATTAGCTGATTTCTCAAAGACCAGATTTTAATCACCATTTGTGCTAGCGGATTAATTGGGACAAATTCCTGACTGGGGTCCCCATGCATGAATCTGATTCCCATTCCAATCAGTTTGCCAATGTGTTCAATTCCAGTTGGGGCACTCATTTAGATCCAAAGGACAAAACTCTCTAGGGACACTGAACTCCCCTCATCAACAAGTTAGAAATTAAACCTAGATATCTCTTCTACATTTCTCCAGCCCCAGTCATGAGAGCATGAGCAGTGGACACATTCAGTGTCGGTAGAATCATCGGTTCACATATTCTGTTTCACCTCTGTAACTGCTACCTTAAGTTCTACAAAAGTCAGAACTTCCACTGTTCATACCATTCTTAAAGGCCCAATGTGGCCGTAAAGTTCATATTGAGTGATTTTCTAGATGGAAGTCACAAAACACAGGGTTCCTTCCTCAACATCAACCTTCACATTCTCTACCTGCACACTTGTCTCATCTCAGGCAATCTATCCACCAGTACAAGTTCTCAGTCAGGTTGCCTGCCTGTTGCATCATTCACACCAGGAGGTCTTCAGCACCCAAGGTCAAATAGGCCAGATGGAAGATCTGTGAGATTGGTGCAGTAGGAATCATGTTAATCCAAACTATCCATCTCTAACCTCTGATTTCCTTTTTCTTTTCTTGAAAGTAAAGATGTTTAGTATCATCTATCAAATTTGATGGAGCTGCCATTGCCAATAGCTGGATGACACCAAATTTTTTTCATTGTATTGTGGCATTTTCTGAACATGCCCTGATATGTACCATGGTATGCCACAATAATATTTGGGACCAACATATTCGACACTATTTTAAAACAAAATTCCCTCGTAAAAGTATCTCAACTGAAAACAAAAATTTGTGAAACTCAACCATTGAATAGTCAAAACCTTGAAGTAGATAAATTTGCTATCTGCATGTTAATCATTGTACAAGTTGTAATCTGAAAATGTTAACTGAAGTGAGTTGATTAAGTTACACTATATCTAGCACTGTTAAAGACATTGTGCTGACATTTGAGAGCTTGCTATTGAGAAAGAAAGTGTAACAGTTGCTAGAAAATAACCAAAATATAATTTGTTCTTACCAGTAGTTAATAATCTAAAAAAAATTCACAAGTTGGGATTGAATTTAATATTTTTCATAAATGTCCTATTTGGCCATCATGTTGGCATGTGATACACATAATTGATGGGTTTAAGAGATCATGGTTATAATTATAATATATATGTAAAATTCAAAATTATTGCATGGCAAAAACAACTATTTTTTAAAGAAAAATAAATATAATATTTTGAATTATTTCATCATGTAAAATGAAATCAAGCTATTAATAGCATTAAAAAATGAAACAAGGTTACTTGGGAATTTCTGTACATTCCTTATTGTTTGAAACTACCAAAGTACTGTAAACAAATAATTAACATGATACATAACACAGAAAAAAAATACCATGGGATACTGGTAATACCCTGTGGTACCTCCATTTCCAACACACTTGAATTCTTCCAGGGTTCAGCAGTTTGTTCAGATTTTCACCTTGCTGATCTCTTTAAGTCGTTTTAAGTTGCAGAGACGGGTCTTCTACTTTCTTAGGCCATGATGGTATCAGTCTTGTATTTTATGGTCTTTAAACCAAAAAAACTCCTTAAATCATTAAGTGGAACATCCTTTCATTACCTCACATTCAAGATTATACTTTCCCTTTTGATGGTGAGATTCATGCATTGTCTGTTAATAGGTCTGTCTCCAGTTAAATGGGAATTTTTAATCTGTTTCTTTTCTTTGCCAACCAGGAGTTTAGACCAAAAGTCATAAACTTCTTTACCTATAGAGATATTCAGTCTCTGTTGAATCTTTGCTGTAGATGATCAAGATGGGCATTTATGACCAATTGTGACACTGCATTTCTAACCAAAAGCCTCCAAAAGGACAATGAGGGTAGAAACATCTTTTGCCTCTTCTTTAGGGCTCTGTTGATATTTCGGCTTCCACTGTTTCACAGTAGTTTTATCACAATAATCAGATGAGACCATCAGCCCTTTAATGAATGAGGCCTCTTTATGAAACTTAAATCCCATGAGCTTTGAGCCATCACTTTCTCATAAGGCCATCTAAATCATTCTTCATTTGAGGATGTCATGGAGGCGTCATTTTTTTCTTCAATTCTACCTCATTTAATTAAGTGCAGGCACTGGAAATGAGAGTTGTGGCACAACATAAGACCCAGAGAGACAGTAACATTCTGTAAAGTAGATCTCTCCCACTGATGGTTAGTACATTCTATTTTTTTCCTGTTTTTGATCATTTAACACATCATCCTACCCACTTAACTGACACATTCAGCTATGCAATAGTGATGTGTAAGTATTGCTGCTTTTAATATAAAGTTTTTTTGTGGAGTAAATCTAATTTAAATTCAGTAAAACTTAACTCCTCGTTATTGCTGAAAGTTCTTCTCCCACTTCACACCGATTTCTTGGCATAATTGCCATCTATGAAAAAGATGACTGTTTGCATACAAGGTGCATGGGATGATAGTGTTCTATTTATAGTTCTTCACTCTCAGGGAGGATGTATTCACTTCAAACGGATGTAGTTTTTTTTACAAGAAAAAGTAACCTTTATGAAATAGCAACTGGTAAGTAATGCATACTCAGAATTAATTTTAGTCCACTTGAAACTTCATTTTAGCATCATTACTGCATATGTCTTAATTAATGAATATAGTATTAGTGTGTATTTTAATAGCATATTTGTCATACTAATTTTAAATGTATGCCTATGAATCTGGGGGTGGGTGGGCCCTGTGTGGATTGTGCATACTCTCTCTCTCTCTCTCTCTCTCTCTCTCTCTCTCTCTCTCTCTCTCTCTCTCTCTCTCTCTCTCTCTCTCGTCAACTTATTCTTCGTGCTCAAAGTATATGAGCTGTTGATATCATTACCCTGCAACTATAAAAACATTTATCAAGCATCAATAAATATTTATGGCCCGTGGGACCGACCCTACCCTCGCAACCATGTCCTTATGTCATAATTGGAAATTATAGATGTTCCTTCACAATAGCCATACATGTATTTATACTAATTAGGTATGAAAAGACAGATTTACACATGTGACTAACATTTTTGTCACAGCATCTATACTTACCCTTAAGGAACTAAAAAGCCCAAAGTCACTTGGAAAGCTGTTCAGATCAGTACCTAGTAATCATGTACATAGTATGTACATGTTGGGTATTCAAAGACAGGACAGTAAAATTCATAAACTGTAAACAGTTTCGTGGCACAGATCATAGTTGACATTTAATACACAGTGTTTAATCAATCCTGAAATTGTTAAACTCTACTTATTTTTATTAGTAATGATTTATGTACCAAAACATTTCAGTTTTCATACTACATGTACTATTGTATTTATTGCACTTCTCTCAGAATGCCTCAGCATGAAATAAACTTGTATTTCACTGCCGTAGAACCAGACAAAATCCAAATTTATTTGTTTATCAGCTTTATTGTTGTAGCTTTTGTTTCAAACAACCCTTATCTAACAAAACCTTGCCTGCCAATTGGAATAATTCTTTCTGAATGCGAGTTAACCTGTAAAACATGTCTGTGAATGGGTTGACTAAAAGGTCCTGGACATTGTTTTTTGGGGCAAAGTGAGATATGGAGTTTTCTTTTTTTTATTTGGAAAAATGAGGTATGGAATAATTTTTTAAATTTGAAAAGTAATGTATGGAATATTTTCACAATCAATTTTCATATTTTCCTTAAATTCTTCATAGTTCAGTAAACTGTTAGAAATAAAGTTGTTTGTTTTGTGAACATCAACTTCATGATGCCAGACTATATTTGAATCACAAAGACTTGAATCTTGTTTATTTGAATCATTCAGATGGCGTAAAGACCAAGAATAGTTCAGGCTGCATTCAATTATTTAGTTCCTTTTGAGGGATTGTTCTCCCACTGGTAAGGTACAGTCCTTTCTTGCTTGCACAGAATCTGGAACTTAAACTGATTGCATAGTAAAGATTGATTTAATTAAATGTACCATCATGTTCTTAGGGAAGGAGCAATAAACTGATAATTGTAGTTTTTGGAGGATGGTAGGTTGGTTTTTAATGGCACTTTTTAAAGTTGATTGGTTATATTGTGCTGAGGAAATGTGAGCTAAGTGTCATCAGAACACACAAAGGCAGCAAATCCTGGCAACTTTGGACTAAATGGTTAAAATTAAATGTGTTGCATAATTTGAAAATTTCTTATAAATTTTTTGTCAGTTTCTTTGCATAAAATGTGCAAATATGTTGCTTTGTGGTGGTACATGTATATCTTGTTATATACATGTATTATTGAATTTTATATACATGTATGCAAAAACTATGAAAACAAATCTTTCATTTTTTAAGAATTTCAATAATGCTTGAACTTTTATATTCCAGACAACTCAATCATATTACATTGATATTTTAGAATGAATACAATAAATCCACAGTTGGCATGGTCAATTTATAATGGATTCATTGAAATGTTGCTGAGATCTGTGACTATTGTAACTCAATTCTGTCTGGTTCGTCACAATATTTACTCCAGAAACTTCAAAAAGTTAAAAACACTGCTGCACGGATCATCTTTAGAGTACCTCGATCAGAGCACACCTCACCACTGCTCTGTACACTGCATTGGCTATCGATTCGATACAGAATCAAATACAAAATTTGTTTTCTGTGCTATGTTTCAATGACAGACTCCAGTCCAACATACCTATCCGGCCTCACCCATGTGTATACACCAGCTAGATCCTTACGCTCTTCTTCTCATAATCGTATACTCATTGTTCCCAAGGTGAAAACAAAGTCATATGGACAACGTTCGTTTGCACACCAGGGCCCGGCGACGTGGAACGAAGTGCCCATTGAAATTAGACACAAAGACACATTGGTCCCTTTTAAGAGTGCTCTTAATACTCACCTGTTTCGTCTGCAGGGACAAACTTAGAGACCTAATCATGTTTTGTATCTTATATGTTTTCAGCATGTTTTTATGTTTTCCAATTTCATTGTTTTTGTTATTTGTTTTTCTGTAGTGTAGTCATATCTTTATTGATGGTGTAAAGTGCTTAGAGCTTTGAAAGATTAGGAACTATGCAAACTCATCAATATTATTATTATTATCTTTGAAAATCAACATCTGAATGGATATCATATTGACATGGGTTCTCTCCAGAAGATTTATTATGATGTCTGGTTGGTTGTAAGTGAAAATAGATCTGCTTGGACATCCATTATGGTTACCAGAGTTGCCATTTTGAAAATATTGTTAATGCTACTCCTTTTGAATGGATCAAGATTGGGGCGGGGGGAATGTGTCAGCAAAAGTCTTGTGATGTATGGTTGGTTCTAAATGAAAAAGGCTCTGGTCTGACTTTCAATATGATTTCCATGGCAGCCATCTGAAAATGTTGTTATTCATACTTATAATAGTTGGAAAGTCATATGTGCATGGGGTCATCACCAGAATACGTCTCTTATGATGACTGGTAGGTCCTGCATGAAAAAATATTCAGCATGGACATCCACTGACTAAGGCAAAAACAGCAGCCATCTTGAAAATCTTGGCTTTGCTACACCACCTGAATGTCTGGTTATGTCAGCAGTTTTTGTTTTTAAAATGCTCTTTCTGATACACTGCTGTACTACATGAAATCAGTACTGAGCTGACATCCAATATGGCCACCACAGCAGCCATTGTGAAAATTTTGTTATTTCTACTCCTGAACAGAAACATTGGGTTTTCACCAGAATGATGTCAAGTTGATAATAAATGAAAATGGTGCAGATATGACAGTTAGTATGGCCACCAAGGCAGCTCTCTTGAAATACTTATATGGCTATTTCTCCTAAATGGAAATTTGGGTCTTTATGAAAACTCATGTCATTAACTTAGATGGAAATGGTGCTGATCTTGTATGGCTGTCACACTGGCTTCTTTGACAATCTTATTGCTCAAGAATATTAGAGATGGTTTCATCAATTAGCAATTAATAAAAAAAGGGTTTTCTCCTAAATTTTTCAATAAATTTGATGGCCATTAGATCGTTTGAGGGACTCTTGTTCTGTACAGATAGTGATGATACATGATCTTTTGGTGTTAGTGTTTTCCAGATCCCATAAATATCATGAAGCTCTTACCATTGGGGCACAGGCTTCAATGTAAATTTTCAGGTTTTAGTATGAATAAAAAAGTATATCAAAATAATGGAGGAAACAGTTTTTGCAACAATTGTATGCTGTTTGAATATTTTTGGATGAAAAGATGTATATAACCTAAAAATAGACATATATTAAATCTTAGTCAACATTGTTTTACAAGTGCAATATTATACAAAGAGTTTGGATTCCGAACTTATAAATGATCAGATTTTGTCATGGACATTGCTTTAACCATTGTTTTTAGCTTTTTCTTGGACAGAAACTATTAATGCATTATGATGCAGCTTGATACACATGATACATTATTGGTAATACTGTCTGCAGCATCCACCCATGGGAGAAGGCCAAAGTGCCCTGTGTAGACAGGTGATATCTGAAGACAGGTTCAGTTCACAAACTTGGTTCATGACAAATGCATTAATATTATTAGTAGTATAATTATTCTTATTTTGTATTTATTATGATTATTAGCAGTTGTATGTTACCAAGGTGCATGTATTTAGCATAGCTATTTAGCCAATCTGATTACAGTCAGATCTCCACTGTCCTGGGTGAAGTTATGACAGTGACCACTTAGGGGTCATGTTCTGGTTACCTTTGAGTTAGCCAGTGGAAATGCAGCTTTCAGAAATCTGAAAGTGAAATCGATAGGCGCACACTGATGCTCTTCAGCTATACTGCTCAGTCTCACAAACGCGAAGATATAATACTTCATCTGATTGGCTGACAAAATTAGTGATTATGGTAATAACATACATCATCAGAACATGACCCCTAAGTCGTCGCTGTCAGATCTTCGCATTGGATAGTAGAGATTTGATTTTAATCCGGTTGGCTATTTAGCAACCAGAAGAAAAAAGAAAATAATAAAATAAAAAGTTCTGCACATGATTGCTTTATCCTCACTATAATCCCACATGTCCATTGCATTATCACTGATTTTCCTTGCATTTTCACACATGCTGAAGTTTTGACCAGTTTTAGCATTTCCTTTACTTCACATCTAAAGTTTTGCTATGAGTGTGAAAGACAAGACTGATATTTTGTTAGGCCAGCAAGTATAATTAGGCATGAAAACGGGTGTTTAAACTTATTACAACTGATGCACTAAGCAGCTGCTAAGCACACAGAGACCAAAAGACAGTTCGCTTTTATGAGAGACATTTGATGATTAGGGAATAAAAAGAAGCTTCCTGCAGCTTGCGATTCGTATAATATACCTTTATATATACCATACTTTGCTTATCAAACAAAAGAAGTTTAATTTGCACACTTTGACCAGTAACTGCTGATATGCTTCAGTGACGATGGAATGAAGGTGAAACCACTGTTTAGTTTAGAAATTCATGATACAAACTGTGGAAATCAAGATGAAATCACTGCTTCATTAATAAACACAAGGCTCATCTTTGCAGAAAGCAGGATGAAATCATTGTTGGTTAAGAAATAAATGGCTGCTGACTGCAGAAGATAGGTGATTACATGATATTTTATATGAAATTTGCTTGGGGAAATTAGAATGGCTGTTGTGACTATATGACCACAGAACTCCATTAGGACAGGTTTGACTGCCACTTCATTTAGACAAAATACAATTTTCCGGTTCTTGTTGATGATTTTCTTTTGTTCCTTTTCAGACATTCCACTTGTTTCAAGCCCAAATGCCTTTGAATCAGAAGATAAACCAACAGTCATGGGAGCACCACCTGATTTCGGGACGAAGCTTGAGTACATACATGAAGTAGATGAAGCTCAACGTACAGTACAGTCACTTGGTGGCTTCTCCATTGATACCCAGGACAGTGCCCGATATGACAGGGCTCCTTTCACGTGTGGAAATATTCAGTTTGTTTCAGAAACTTATGGAATAATGGGCATGGAGGTTGGTATTATATTACAGTACGTACTAGGGGCCCCGAGTGGCCGAGTGGTCTAAAGCGCTGTCCGTTACGGACCACTGCCATCTCACCTCTGTCTGCGTGGGTTCGAGTCTAAGATTCGGCTAATGTAGTTAAGTGAGAAAGCTTGCCAGTAGCTTCTCGTGGGTCGGTGGTTCTTTCCGGGTTTTTTCCGGTTTCTTCCTCCACCACTAATACTGGCCGCCATGTATAGCCTATATATTGTGCTGAAAAATGACGTTAAACCATAAAAAACAAAACAAACAGTACGTACTAATTGTCAGTTTACTTGAACCACAGGAGCTATTTTTCCTCGTCAATCCATGTATTACAGTCAAACCTGCCCTAACAATCACCATTCATGGTCATCTAGTTGTAATGCCCATTCTTCCAAGGAGTCAGTCCTGTTTTTACTGTCATATACAAGTTGTCAATCAATAGTGAAATTAGTGTTTTGTAATAGTGTACAAAACAAAGATAAGTGGTTATTTTAAGTTAAGTGGTTATTTTAAGTTAAGTGGTTATTTTAAGTTAAGTGGTTATTTTAAGTTAATGGGGATTTCATTTATAGGATGAATTAAAGTGAGCAAGATACAGTAACCTTGTATGGAACATAAATTTGGGAGAGATAAACATATATACACATTTTTTACGGTTTTGTTGAATATTTTACATAAATCAATCTTGATAATGTAATGATAATAATAATAATAATAATAATAATAATAATAATAATAATAATAATACAATTATAATGATAAAGATTTTTGGTGCATGGTATTTGTTTAATTTAATACCAATATTGAAAGGTGGTCTTCACATGTATAAGAACCAGTTGCCTTTTTTGAACTAGTGACTGCTATTGACAGATTGATGTTATATTTCCAACATTTGCTTGATTCTTCAGAATTTTGCACCTAGTTTTGACCAATCTCCAGCACTTTCTAAGGGAGAAACATTTTATGCTTTTTCACAAAACATGTTAGTTCTAGACAGTTTTTTTCAAGCACATAATTATGATTTGCTGACTTGGTGATAAATAGAAAAGCTTGTCAGTCACATTGCTTCTTGTCTTGAAATTTTGGTTCCTTTTTTTAAAATATATTTACTGTACAGATTATATGTATAACCTTTAGAGAAGACCATTGTTAATTAACATTTTTTGTTTTGAGACCAGGAATTTTGCTGAATCTTTCACATTTTCAAATATTATCTTAAGCATTTTGCATCTGAGTCTGTTCTGTTGAAGGACATGTTTTGACATTCAAAACGGGCAATTATTACAATGAGAACTGGTAACTGAAAGCAGGAAATAACATTTTCCCACAAGGTAAATTTGATATGGATTGGTTTCTGTCGACTCAATGTCCTTAATTAGGAGCATATATTGTTATTTCCTTATAATGCAGATAGATTCATGACAATATTTCCTACATCTATGTAAATAAATAAAAATTATTTAATGATTGTTAACTAATCATCATGAATTATGCAGAGCTGTATTCTGTACCTTCAAGAAACCTGTTCTAATTTAAAATATTAATTAAATTTCATTTTCAGACTTAATTCTTGCAAAACCCCAAGGTCTATTATAAAGTTTACTTTCACACTTACATAAGGTCCCTCTAAAAACACTAAATGACACATACACAGAGTTCTGAATTATACAATTTAAAACATTTAACTACAAGGACCACGTTTTTAAACCTAGATTTGTTTCATGCTCTTGGGGATTTGTAACTTTGTTTTCCGGTGCAAAATGCAAATAGTACATGTCATTTTTTCAGCCAAAGAGGCACTATGTAGTCGTTCCTGCTGACACGGTACCCGAGCAAATTACTTCCTTTATGTCAACCTACTGGCAAATGCGTAGTCCGAAGATTGTCCTGTCAGTCATCTCGGACATCAAGCACTTCAAGCCCTGGAAGAACCAGAAGCTTAGAGATGATTTCCAAAAAGGCTTCATCAAGGTATGCAAATGTACTCTGTTGATTTCTAACATTTTTATCAGATTATAGATTGTCCACTCAAGCCTGTTGACATGGACACGGGAATTATCCTCTCCAGCAATGTTGACATGGACACAGGGGCAAGCAATTGAGTGCCCATTCAGATAGTGTATGTTCATAATATATGGGTGGATGTCCTCTAAACTTAGTGGACATCTACTCAATCAAGTGGTATACAAAGGAGAACATATAAAATAAAATTTTTATTTTCTCTACTAATGTATTGACATAACACATTGAGTAGAAGTCTGTTACAGCCACACATGCCTATGACAAGTTTTAAAAAAACTATAATAAAGCCTTTGTTTTTTTTTATCTCTACTGGTCATAAACAAGAAGAGCTTACGGGATGGTATATTGTCCACTTCTGGCTGTAGTTTGTTTATTAGCATGTTATCACTAATCATCTGAAACTATTTGATGTTTCCTATGAAACATTATACAGAAATGCATCCCATGTCCTAGTTGTCTTAGAAGAAAATGGTGCTGCTTAAATTTACCACAGTGGCCACTTTGAAAATCGTGTTTGAATGGATCATATTATCAACCTGAAGTTTCCATTATGATATCTACTTAGTCTTAATAATTAAAATGGTGCTGATCAGAGGTCTAATATGGCTGCTACAGTGACCATCTTTGAAATCTTGTTATCATTACTCCTTATACTCGGATGATCATGTAAACATGAGGCTTCCACTAAAAAGCTTCTTATGCTGTCTAGTTTGTCCAAAGTTAAATAAAAGTGGTGTCATTCTTAAATTCAATATTTCCATCACAGCAGCCACAGTGAAACCTTTTTATTGCAACTCGTGCTGAACAGTATGGCGTTGTCACCAAAAGACTTATTATGATGTCCAGTTGGTCTTAAATGAACACAGTGCTGGACTGACATCCAATATGGCCATCACACAGTGCTCAGCTTGAAAATATTTTCACTGATCCTGCTGATTAGATGATAGATTCAACATGTTTTCACTGAAAGATTTTTTTATGATGTTAGCTTAGTCGTAAATAAAAATGGTGACAATTGAACATCTAATATGGCCACTACAGCAGTGATCTATAAAATCTTTTTATGGCTACACCTGAACAGAAAGTCATATTGATGTGGGGTTTTCACCATAAGTGTTCTTGTGATGTCTAGTTAGTTCTGAATAACAATGATGCTGATCTTAGATCTAACACAGCTGCTGCAGTAGCCAGCATAAGAATCTTGTTATCATGCTATCATTTTGGGACATTTGCTAAAAGACTTTTAATGTTTTGTTGATCGTAAATTAAAATGGTGCTGATCTGATATCCATTATGTGGCCATCTTGAAAATTGTGTTGTAGCTACTCTTAAAAGGAAATTCTTGATATGGGGTTTTGATGAGAAGAGTTTTTATAGTATCCATGAAAATGGTGCCAGTCATTCTTCCAGTATAATTAGCACAATGGCCGCTATAAAATTGTTGTCACTTCTCCTTCTGGATGAGTATCATTATGAATGGGGTTGTAACACAAAGATTGTCCAAAATGAAAATGTGTCCAATATTACATCCAATATGACTGCTTCGGTGGCCTGGTGGTTAGAGTGTCTGCCACAGAAGTGGGATAGATTCCCAGCCAGGTACCAAAGACTTACAAAAATGGTACTAACAGCTGCCTCGCTTGGTGCTCAGTATTAAGAGGTTAGTGTTAGGACTGGTCAGTCTGGTGTCAGGATAATGTGACTGGGTGGGACATCATACTACATGTCTGCGGCATGATGCCCCAGTGCTAGACATCACAATAAACTGCCTCACTGCAGACATTGTAGCAATGCGACTGAAAAATTGTTAAAGCTACGTTAAAAATCCTAATCAAACAAACAAAGAAACAAACATCCAATATGTCCAACACAGCAGCTGATTTGAAAATCATGTTATTGCGGAAGGATATCAGAGACAGTTTCAACACACAACAAAGGGAGGAAATGATCTTGAATAACTAGAAATTCTTTATGCCTAGTAGAGTGTTGGTCTCATTTTTTCAAAATGCTTCTTCCAAATATTTATTTAAAAACAAAAATGAGATGTGAAAGATGCTTTGTAACTTGGGCAAAACCAATTTCTTATATGTAGATTAAGAAAATTACATTATTAAAGTATAACATTGTTCTATTATGTGCTGCATATATTTTCATTTCAGAATTTATCTATGGAATTTTTTTTGACATAAACATTTTGTATTGCTCTTTAAATAGCTGATGGGCTGTTCTTTTTGTAATTTTCAACAAATGTAATTAATTGTGTTATTAATCTGCTAATATTTGGGCTTTTCTTATTTTCTTCATAAATCTAGTTTGGTTTTATGAAGAACATAAATGAACCAAAAGCTTTGCAAAACTTTTATAGATTGAATGTCAAATGAGACAGAATTACAGTAATTAAAAATAAATGTTAGTCTTTCCTAAAACGGGATAATGTTACACATGCCTAATTCAAGAAAATCAAATCATTGCTAGGTTCTATGCATCAGTATTACTAATTGACTCTGGGTCAATATTGAACTTATTTATCTGGAGAAATAATGGGAAGTACTTGTTAGTTTTTCTGTTGATTATTATGAGAAGTATTGGTAGCGTTAAGAATAATCAATGTTAAAATGCTAGAGTATTTAACATTCTTACAAATCAATATTTTTTCTTTGTTAAGGATTGATGCAGACACTAAAAAATTTATGGGTTAGAGTGCATTGTTTCGATCACAAAGTTTAAATATTCATTCCCATGTGAGTATCATGATATAGAAAAGTGGGGAAAGAAAAACCCTTTCAATGTTAAATTGTTAATCCATAAAGCAATAGCGAATGGGTATTTAAAAATGCATCAGATTTTACACAGGTTTAAGATCATAGACTCCGTGATCAAATAGATACAGGAAAGTGTATATTGGTCATAGACTCCTTATCAAAATGATACAGGAATGGTGTATTGGTCATAGACTCCTTATCAAACAGATACAGGAATGGGTGTATTGGTCATAGACTCTTTATCAAACAGATAAAGGAATGGGTGTATTGATAATATACTCGTTATCAAATAGATACAGGAATGGGTGTATTGATAATATACTCGTTATCAAATAGATACAGGAATGGGTGTAATGATAAAAGACTCCTTATCAAATCGATACAGGAATTTGTTTATTGGTCAATGACTCCTTATCAAATAGATACAGGAAAGGGTGTATTGATAATAGACTCCTTATGAAATCAGTACAGGAAAGGGTGTATTGATAATAGACTCCTTATCAAATAGATGCAGGAATGGGTGAATTGGTCATTGACTCCTATCAAATAGAGACAGGAATGGGTGTATTGATAATAGACTCCTTATCAAATAGATACAGGAATGGGTGTATTGGTCATAACTCTATCAAATAGATGCAGGAATGGGTGTATTGGTCATAACTCCTTATCAAATAGATACAGGAATGGGTGTATTGGTCAGTGACTCTTATCAAAAAGATACAGGAATGGGTGTATTGATAATAGACTCCTTATCAAACAGATACAGGAATGGGTGTATTGGTCATAGACTCATTATCAAACAGATAAAGGAATGGGTGTATTGATAATATACTCCTTATCAAATAGATACAGGAATGGGTGTATTGATAATATACTTGTTATCAAATAGATACAGGAATGGGTGTAATGATAAAAGATAGGGCATAACCGACTTTTGATCCGGAAATCGGATTCCACTGGATAGTATAAACTTCCGATTAATAGGAGTCGGACAAGGCAGGAACGACCGATTCGGATAATAAAAATAATAAAGTTGAATTTCTATAGCACCGTGTCTAACACTGTGTGTCATTTGATAGTGCGTTAATAAAGTTAAACAAGAAGTCAGAAAAGTCCAATATGGTTAACACAACGGGTGAAACGATAATACTTGAGTTAGACTGAAAGATTTAAATTTATTAAAATATATAATACAGTCGTACCCGTTTATGTCAACATCCTCAATAATGAAGGCATAATATTGAATACATTGACACATACTTATAAGGTATCCGGAATCGTATCCGGAATCGGAAAAATTTCATGCCCAAAATCCGGAATCGGAAATCAGTAGAAAAATGCTAATCGGTTATGCCCTAATAAAAGACTCCTTATCAAATTGATACAGGAAATGGGTGTATTGGTCAATGACTCCTTATCAAATAGATACAGGAAAGGGTGTATTGATAATAGACTCCTTATCAAATCAATACAGGAAAGGGCGTATTGATAATAGACTCCTTATCAAATAAATGCAGGAATGGGTGTATTAGTCATAGACTCCTTATCAGCTAGATGCAGGATTGGGTGTATTGGTCATAGACTCTTATCAAAAAGATACAGGAATGGGTATATTGGTCATGACTCCTTATCAAATAGATACAGGAATGGGTGTATTGGTCATGACTCCTTATCAAATAGATACAGGAATGGGTGTATTGATAATAGATTCCTTATCAAATAGATGCAGGAAAGGGTGTATTGGTCATAGACTACATGTACTTATCAGATAGATACAGGAATGGGTGTATTGGTCATGTCACTTTATCAGATAGATACAGGTAAAGGGTATATTTGTCACAGATACAGGAAAAGGTGTATTGATAATAGACTCCTTATCAAATAGATACAGGAATGGGTGTATTGGTCATAGACTCATTATCAAATAGATACAGGAATGGGTGTATTGGTCATGACTCCTTATCAAATATATACAGGAATGGGTGTATTGATGATAGACTCCTTATCAAATAGATACAGGAAAGGGTGTATTGGTCATGACTCTCTTTATCAAATAGATACAAGAAAGGGTGTATTGGTCATCAAAGGGATACAGAAAATGTTATGCTAGTAATTGACTCTTCTTAAATAGATACAGAAAAGTTTATATTAGACATAGACACCATATCAGATAGATACAGAAAATGGTATATTGGTCATAACCTCTTTATCAAATAGATATAGAAAAGGATACATTGGTCATACTCTTTTCAAATAGATACAGGAAAGGGTATATTAGTCATAGACTCCTTATTATATAAATACAGAAACTTATTTATTAGTTATTTATTTTATTATTTTCTGTTCCTTTTTTAATAAAAGACAGAGGTTGCAATGACATTATATACATGTACATCCAATTTTTTTCATTTGTGTGTAGATCCAATCTCTTCCATTTACATGTACATCCAATTGCTTCCATTTACATGTGCATCCAATCTCTGCCATTTACATATATCCTAGATCCCATCTCTTTCATTTAAATGTCCATCCAATCTCTTCCATCTACATGTCCATCCAATCTCTTCCATCTACAAGTACATCCAATTTCTTCCATCTACATGTACATCCGGTCTCTTCCACTTTCCATTTACATGTACATCCAATTGCTTCCATTTACATATACATCCAATCTCTTCCATCTACATGTACATCCAGTCTCTTCCATTTTCCATCTACATGTCCATCCAATCTCTTCCATCTACATGTCCACCCAGTCTCTTCCATTTGCATGCACATCCAATCTCGTCCATCTTCAAGTTCATCCAATCTCTTCCATCTACAAAGTACATCCAATCTCTTCCATCTACATGTTCACCCAGTCTCTTCCATTTACATATACATCCAATTTCTTCCATCTACAAGTACATCCAATCTCTTCCATCTACATGTACATCCAGTCTCTTTCATTTTCCATTTACATGTACATCCAATCTCTTCCATCTACAAGTACATCCAATCTCTTCCATTTACATGTACATCCAATCTCTTCCATCTACATGTTCATCCAATCTCTTCCATCTACATGTACATCCAGTCTCTTCCATCTACAAGTACATCCAATCTCTTCCATTTACATGTACATCCAATTTCTTCCATCTACATGTACATCCAGTCTCTTCCATCTACAAGTACATCCAATCTCTTCCATTTACATGTTCATCCAATCTCTTCCATCTACATGTACATCCAATCTCTTCCATCTACAAGTACATCCAATCTCTTCCAATTACATGTTCATCCAATCTCTTCCATCTACATATACATTCAATCTCTTCCATCTACATGTTCATCCAATCTCTTCCATCTACAAGTACATCCAATCTCTTCCATCTACAAGTACATCCAATCTCTTCCATTTACATGTTCATCCAATCTCTTCCATCTACATGTACATCCAATCTCTTCCATCTACAAGTACATCCAATCTCTTCCAATTACATGTACATCCAATCTCTTCCATCTACAAGTACATCCAATCTCTTCCAATTACATGTACATCCAATCTCTTCCATCTACAAGTACATCCAATCTCTTCCTATTACATGTACATTCAATCTCTTCCAATTACAAGTACATCCAATCTCTTCCATCTACAAGTACATCCGATCTCTTCCAATTACATGTACATTCAATCTCTTCCATTTACATGTACATCCAATCTCTTCCATCTACAAGTACATCCAATCTCTTCCATTTACATGTACATCCAATCTCTTCCATCTACATGTTCATCCAATCTCTTCCATCTTCATGTACATCCAGTCTCTTCCATCTACAAGTACATCCAATCTCTTCCATTTACATGTACATCCAATTTCTTACATCTACATGTACATTCAATCTCTTCCATCTACAAGTACATCCAATCTCTTCCATTTACATGTTCATCCAATCTCTTCCATCTACATCTACATCCAATCTCTTCCATCTACAAGTACATCCAATCTCTTCCAATTACATGTTCATCCAATCTCTTCCATCTACATATACATTCAATCTCTTCCATCTACATGTTCATCCAATCTCTTCCATCTACAAGTACATCCAATCTCTTCCATCTACAAGTACATTCAATCTCTTCCATTTACATGTTCATCCAATCTCTTCCATCTACATGTACATCCAATCTCTTCCATCTACAAGTACATCCAATCTCTTCCAATTACATGTACATCCAATCTCTTCCATCTACAAGTACATCCAATCTCTTCCAATTACATGTTCATCCAATCTCTTCCATCTACAAGTACATCCAATCTCTTTCATTTACATGTACATCCAATTTCTTACATCCACATGTACATCCAGTCTCTTACATCTACAAGTACATCCAATCTCTTCCATCTTACAAGTACATCCAATCTCTTCCATCTACAAGTACATCCAATCTCTTCCATCTACATGTACATCCAGTCTCTTCCATCTACATGTACATCCAATCTCTTCCATCTACATGTACATCCAATCTCTTCCATCCAATCACTCCAGAGTTGATAGAGAAAAGTGATGTCATATTGATGATGTCATAATTTTACGTTTATATCATTCAAGACATTTGGTAAGCATTGATTTTACTACAGCATACTATCCTAATGTAAATACTAGTATGTTCATATACCAACATTTATTCCTTGCTAAGTCTTGTTAGATTAAACAAATCAGTGCCAGTCCATAATTTTAAAATTAAAAGTGCAGATCTGAAGGGGTTTTAAGAGACTGTCTAATCAATTGATCTCGCACTGTTTTCTCTTAGGAGGACTAAATGGTATTTTCAAAATCAAATCAAATACATGTAATAGGAATGGAATAAAAAAAAAAAGTGCAAAGGCCAGCAAATCATACATGTGTAACAGCAAACGCCTATGGTCATGTATCAGGTCAACTCGTATCAATTGACCACTCTTACACTATTATCAATACTATTGCATAAGTAGTAATTTAACTATCTTTAAGTATCCTAGTCATTCACAGGTGTAATTAGAGAGCAAGCAGATGAATTACCTATCTTTGTGTGTGAAACAGATGTCTCATCTTTTGGAACAAAAGGAATCTTTGTTTTATTGTGAAAAATGTAACATAACACACAATGTTTGCAAATACACAATGAGGCATTCATCTGAGATATGTTAAAACCTCTTGGAGTTGTGTTTTTCATGATATTTCCGAGATTGGTTACCTTTAAAGGTAATTCATACAGAAAAACAGTTTCATTAGAGAAAGCTTTTTTAAATGGCATATATTTCAAATGCAAATATACAACCCTATCCACAGTTTTTTTTCTCAGTCTAGCTGGAATGGTAGCACTCTTTTTTTTTCAGAGGTTCCTTTGTAACTTGCACACTCAATTAACACATTAACCCCTGGAGGGTTTTTGCTGTTTTCGCATGAAATGCGAGTAGTAAACACATTTTGGGGACTAATTCTGAATACATCGTAATCCATCGATGTCCAAGCAATATTCCGTTAGGAAAAAGGCTAGTCATGCTAAAGAAAATGTTTTTAATTGGTTAGTTTGCTGGCGCATGAGCAGATGGGCACATATTGGAGATGGTTGTTTTTTTTTATTTTTATTTTTTTATTTATTTATTATTTATTTTTGCTTAACAGACCCATACTTTTTGTATGGAGAAGACTCTTTATTCAAAATGACCACCTTATCCTACTTTTTGCACAGATTCATCTGTCTGTGTGCGTTTCAGACCGGTCTGCCATAGATATTTGGCCATAAAGTCTAAAATCTGGACTCAAATTCGGAATCAGACCATGGGCGATTTTTGGGTTGGAAAAAAAAAAAAGGGTCCAAAAACTTCGGTTTTTCCCTCTGTATTTTGTAGTGCAACTAAAATGTCCAGATTATTTGCTGTCATTGTAGAGCTACATGTGTCTACCTTTCTATGATACCACCCACTTTAGTGTATCATTTATGACCTTGACGCTACAGACCTTAGAAGTAGGTTACTACCTCATGCCCCGTAAAGTCGTTGCTAGGGGTTAATGTGTTAAAGTACAGTCCATGCCTTTGGACCCCATTGTGCACTAATTATCGAGGGAAAGGTATGTGTGTGTTTATAAATATAGAGTTTCCTTTATTTTCTGTGTGTTTCTTAGGCTGCTAACACTACAGAGATGTGGATTGTGACAAATGGCCTGGATGGTGGTGTGGCCAAAATTATTGGGGATGCTATTGCTGAAGAAAAGCTGACGAGGCTAAGCAGCAAACTGTCCTACAGTCTGCTGCAGACAGTCAACACTACAAAGTTCCAGAGATTGACAGTCATTGGAATCGTCCCCAAGGATGTGGTGGCCTACGGCATGTACTTTGATGGCTCGGTAAGATTGATGGTGCAGTACAATTGATGATGCAGTATGACACTAGTTGATGCTTGCTACATACTGAACTTTCTGTGGGGCAGCATGCTTTCTGTTTCTATTGGCCCACCATATATTCTCATATGGCAGATGTAATGTATGACTGTATATGATGGTATCTTGTCCATTGTTTGCATATCTCATAGCACAAGTTTATTATCACTGCCCTTCCTGAACTACATGAAGCATTGGCTTGAAACATTCTGAGGTCTAGTCTTTGGAAAAAGAAAATGTTGCCCTTAGAACATTCAGTGCAATTTTTCAAATCTGTTTTTAATAACCTGAATGAATCGTCATATCCACAAGAGACTTTCTCTGAAAGTTTTTGTCATTTTAGTTTAGTGCCATTTCTGAGACCAAGATAGACTATACATGGTGGCCAGTCTAGCTGGTGGAGGAAGAACTCAGGGAAAATCTTGGTAAGAACCACTGACTCACAAGAAGTTACAGGCAGCTTTCTCGCGTACCCACACTTTAAGACTGTCCAAGACTTTAACCCATCTGGACACAGGTGAGATGGCAGTAATTGTTAATAGTGACCGTTTTAGACCATTTGGCCACCTGGGGCAACACTTCACCGAAAGACTTAGGTCTAGTTTGTGATAAAAAATAGTGCCAGTTTGTAGCTATATTGAAATCTTATTGCTTCTCAGAAGAATTAATTTTTGTGTTAACATGGGGTATTCACTCAAAGATTTCTTATAAAATCTACTTGATCCAAATGGAAAATAGTGACCATTGGACATCCAGTTTGGCTGCCACAGCATCCATCTTGTCACTAAAAGCAGATGGTCAAACTGACATGGGATTTTTCACTAAAAGACTTGGGATGTTTTCATGATCTTAAATTAAAATTGTACAGATTTGACATCCTATATCACTACTTTTGGAAGCAGTGTTGAATGGATAGATCCGAAATGACTAGTTAAGCTCCGCCCCCTTAGAAACAGTTACTACAAACCCCAAGCTTCCCATTAAAATGGCTGACTTATCACAGAATACAGGCACCATGTCAGATTCTCTCTCGCGTATTCCCGATAACATATCACTTAAATACCTTCCGGATCAGAGAAACTTTCCAGTAAAGTGTTGCAGAAGACTTTTATCTACTTTACGCAAGGATATATACACGATATCAAAGGTTTGGAGTTTGAAAATAAGATTCGCGTAAAGTGAGACGCTGTCCATCTCTGAAGAGAACCAGCCAGTCTGCACATCGAAATTAAGGAGGAAAAGTGTGAAGATGCATACTGTTGATGTAAAGTGATGTAAATTTAATGTTTTGTATTTTTTATGAACTATTTTTAATGTTTGGACTGTTTAATACCCTGAAGTAATGGCAACTAGTATAGTACAAGTCATGCAGGTCATGTAGCCGATCGGTACGGACTATTTAAGTAATGTGGCTTATTTTTTGACAATTTGATTTAACATACATTAAATGGCGAGCATTCACTTTATCTGGAGCCGCATATATCCATATTCCTTAAGAAATTCATTCTATACACACTGTTCAAGAAGTACACTTGGCAAAAACAAATGTCAAATTGCGTAAATGGATATATTTGGATGAGGTAAGCTCACATACGCTGGAATCTCAGCAGCATTAAAGGCAAACAAAACAAAAAAGACAACAGTATCTGTCATTTTTATTTGTATTTATGTCACTGGGAGGATTTAATTACAGTTATCAAAATTGTAACTTTATCACGTTGTTTGGAAACCTAATAAATAATATATAAACACTTCATCTGGCATTTCACTGAGTGGTGTAAATAATGTGTTTCAGATATATGCACCAATAGCATTTCTTTTACTAATGAATGTGTATGATATTGAAAAATAAACATGTATTGTTGCAGTGTCAGTGGACATTGCTCCCATGTAGTAGGGCTAATTAAGTCCCTACAGGGTTTCAAACTACATAACTTCACCACTGTTCCTTTATAAAACAACTATATCCAACCTTCCCGGATATCTCTCATCTGCATTGCATAATCCCCATGCACATAGAAGCACCATTTTGTAAATATATACAAAAAATCATGAAAGTGTGTAATGCAGCTGTATTCACACCACACGTTTGTTTGTGGGTAAAACATGGCAGATGTTACCGTAGTACCAGATGCTCTTATCCGATTGGTCAACATCTGTGGATTTGATTGACAGGTCAGATCTATGCATATCATGTTATTGCTGCTACCTTGCATTAGTGATTGTTGGTATGGGATTTTTCACTCAAAGACGTCTTATGATGTCTAGTTGGTCATTAATGAAAATGTTGCTGATCAGACGTCCCTTATAGTCCTCACACTGGCATTCCACCTGAATTGATTTGTCTTCCCATCATCGCTTGTGTATTTCATTTCCAGATGTTAACTTAAGATGCAGATAACGAAATTCAATACACAGTACATTTATTCTCCTTAGTCCAAAAAAGTAACCTATAGATAATTTGAACATATGGGCTCAACTGGGTTAGACCCCAGTTTCTGGTTGGTGAAAAGATGTGGTTTACTGTGATCTTATCTTTCAGCTTGCTTTTGTCTTCTTCATTTGTGGTAATTAGAGCTTGTGTATTTTGCAATATTATTTTAGTCACTATCAAAGTCAAAAACCTAAAAGAGATAAAATTAAAGTCTGTGAAGTGTTGATATATACATCTGCAACAGATTTCACTTTATACATGGCAGCATTTCAGTTCTTGGGAAATTTTAGGGCAGGAACAAATCCCAGATGGATGAAGATTGACCTAAGGGTACCCTTGTGTCCTCAAGGTATGCTTAAAAAGAAATTCATTCAGAAAACTTACTAAATGTGGGTATATGGTATACTGTATGTATTCAGTCAAGTCAAACAACAAAGATCTCAATACGTCATAGCATAGTGCACCTGCAGATCCAGGTCTCAGTTGTTTGTTCTACTGAGTACTCCAGGGCCTATAAAACTGGACAGACCCAGATCTGCCAGTGCATTATGTGATGGCATATTTGGATCTGTGCAGCGTGCGGTTGGACTTTACTTTTAAGTGAATATATATGGTAATGCTGGTTTCAGTATTTCTGTTGAAAATGCATTAGAACCCCCAATCCATAAACCTTTGTTTTTCACAACATATATTTTCATGCTTTTGTTCAGAATTTTGAGTACAGGTTCAAAGGTAGATGGTTATATGAAAGCAGTATCAGGTTAAGATGATATTGTAATAATTTGAACATGTATTTACAGGAGGGAATGAAGGTAAAAAATGAGGGGAGCAAGCCCAACTCAGATTCTTATGAGCTTAATCCGGCCCACACTCACTTTATTGTTTTGGAAGAGGATGGAAAGGAATCGGGCATGTTCACCAGTCATCGCTGTGGTATTGAAAAACAGTTTGAGATCCACCTGGGGAGGTCAAAAAAGCGCAGATTGTTGAGTTGGGGTAAGGTATATTTTTCAGAAGAGAGAGAGAGAGAGAGAGAATGACACAGAGAGAGAGAGAGAGACAGAGACAGAGAGTTATAACTTTTCCAGTAGGTGTAATAAAAAATTACTGCATATATTTGCATACAAGACAGATCCAACAGAGAAGCAGATCCTAGATAGCACAATATGCCAGCAGATCTGCGTTGATGTAATTTAATCTGCAGAACAAGATAACACCTGTGTTAGCATCAAGAATATTCATTCTGTAAGATCTGCAGTTTCAACCACTTTTGATTCTTATTGTTGAAAAGGAGCAATCACATTGCATTGCATTGTTTTCATCTGCAAACTCATTTTCTGAGTGGCAGGTCTTGGAAACCATTTAAGCTTGCTTTTAAGTCTAGTCCAACTGCAAACTGCACAGACCCAAATGCACCTGCAGATCTGGGTCTATGCAGTTTGATATGACTAATCAGAAGAATAAACAACATAGACCCTGATCTGTTGCCACATTATGCTACAGCAGATAAGGATCTGTGTTTGCAGTTTGACTCTACTTATAAGGGAGTACATTTGGTATTACATGCCTGGCAGGACATAGGTTTTACATGCCCGGAAGTGACAGTCATTTTTAACAGCGGTTTTATATCCTTTGGTTTTTGAAAGTCATGTATCTACTAAATAAATTGTCTATTGAAATTAAATTTTAAAATGTTAATAGCTTATGGTGTGTTTACTGCATTATATCTCTCGTTTGATTTGGCAGTGAGCGATGAGATTTTGAATCAGCTACACAAAAACAGGAGGTTGACTTACCCATCAGACGCTTAAGATAACATGTTTAGTTTATGCTCTAATTTATAATTAGCATCTGTTACCAGATCTTTGGGGAGATGAAAATGTATGGAAATAAACAGGCTATTTTGTTTTCATTTACTATATATACTCTGCTATTAATTGGGTCAAACTGCAAACAGTA
Source organism: Unio pictorum (assembly GCA_030141615.1). NCBI lineage: Eukaryota > Metazoa > Mollusca > Bivalvia > Unionida > Unionidae > Unio > Unio pictorum. The sequence goes on from JARLTB010000203.1 coordinate 10,091,306, forward strand.
TGGATTCTGGTCTGTTTTTGCATAAAATATGCTGACAGATTAGGGTCATTGTTGTTTGTTCTACTGATTACTCCTAACAAAATTCAAGAGTCCTTGATCCGTTTGTGCATCATGTTTTCAGCAGATTTGGATCTATGCATTTTGCAGTTGGATTTGAAATTTATGCAAGCAAATGTGGTCCTCAGTTTTATTCTTAATTTCAGTTTTGATGCACTTGAGTATATTGGGAATGTTGACTGTCATTGTGATATTAAACATTCCAGGACATATTTTTTTATTATGTCTCCTTATTGGTGATGTATACTGTTTTGCAAAGATGTATATGGGAAAATATGTTCAGCTACCACCTGTGTTAAGTCTGGGATGGTATGGGGAACAAAATCAGACAGTATTACTATAGGTATAAAATATATACCATGCTATGCTAGAGTCCAGGTATCTTGCATTCATCTTCATAATACCATTCCTATTGTAAAAGTTATACAGGTAATGTAGGTGCTGAACACTGATTATTTCAGTAATGGATTTCATTCTTTAGAATATGATTCTGAATACATGTACCTTTGAAATGACAGTTATTCACTTTATTTAGATCCTCATACATTGATATTCTTTAGGAAGATCATTATTAACATGGCCCTGAGAAGTACATGCAGCAAAATCAATGTTAAATTACATCAACTTATTATTTGGGCAAGATCAGCCTAAAGGTATGATCATTTACAATCCAGATTGAATGCCATGTGCTGTGATGTCACTAAAAAAGCAGCTGTATTGCTTAGTGAGGAGAGAACTGACTGGTTTTCTAATTTTAATTTATAAGTGCATTTTCTTTGTTCTAATTTATATTTATTGCAGAACCAGTCGAATTGTATTTGGCGCTAAAAAGTATAATTTATTTTAGTCTATGCATGAGAGCAAATATATCTCCTTTCAAATTATTTCACAGAAAAAGGCAAAAAATAAATGTAACAAAAAATAACAATCCTCCAAATATGAAGACGTGAGGGCAGTATCACGTGATGTTTTTTACAGGCAGTGTGGAAAGAATTTTAATATTTGGCGCTAAAAGTCTTCAGATGGATTTTAGTTGATGTGTCTGTAAAGCTAAAAGTGTTACATATAAAAACTTGAAGCAAGTATGGATGTTAAAAGATAAGAGGGGCAAATAAATCATTGTTCATTGAAATTTTAGCATGTTATTTGTGGATTCTGCAGTTTCTGCTTGGTTTCCTCTTTTTGACCACTTGGTTTACCATTTTTCCTCATAAGGGGTTGGCATGTATGGAGAAAGTGCTTAGACACATGGGTCTCTTTCTTATTTGTTTTTTTTTTTCTCAGTTGGAATTCAATTTTAACATTGCCTACATATTGTTTGCCGCAGAAGTGGCAGGTGAGTAAGTAGATAACATTATGTGTTGTACAATAGACTTTTTTTTTTAGTATTTGAGGGTTGCAAATGTGCTTCAGAATAGTTTAGATAATTCCATATCATGTGAAACAGTTAATAGTTTGCAATGTAGTACTTTGTGAACAATTTACCTGTGAAACCTGGGTGTTTACTAGAAGATTGAGGTCTTATTAAAAGATAATTATCTGCTATATGTATAGATAATCTGTATTTAACTACAAAATTGTGGTGTATTACCAGTTTTAAACTAGTTGTTTGGATTTATTTGGCAAAAAGTTATGGCAATGGAATAAAACTGGATGCTTGTGAATCTGTTAATAGATTGGGTGGGCAGTTGTCTCTTGAGAGATCTTGCAGCTTTTTGAAAGGCGGTATCACACTTGTGCTTGAGTTTATGGGTAAAAATTAAACAGGTTAGTTTTTGGTTACATTTCAGAAATGTCTGTTCCATGAGGATACAAATTTGGGGCAATTAGTCAGGCTCTGGTGCAAGTTTGGTGAAAGTGATTAAGTGGTTTGGGATTAGCAGATGCTTGACTTGTTTGAGTTCTAAACTTGATCATCGAGTTTTCTCATCTTGTTGCTACCATTTATTCTAATCACTTGGGATAGAAGCGCTCATGCACTTCTGTAGAGGTTCATTTGGCTCTCTGTGGATTTGTGATCTTAAATCGGAATCCTATTTTCATTTCTGATTAAGTTAAAATTTGTAAGAGGTACTGTGTGAAGGAATGTGAAGACATTTGCTCTGCTGGTATGTTTAGTCATCCCAGGCCCCTGACCAGTTTCATTATATTTATAACTCATTAGACGGAATAGTTTTTGTTTATTCATTTGTTCAGTTAATAACAGTGTCTTGTTGGAATATACCCCCTAAATGCCAGTACAGCCACTTTTGGGCCATGTGACATTTCCGCTGTTGTAAAGTTTTGTGGATGACATTAATGTTTCATCTAGCTGGGTTTTGAACGACTTTGTTAGTTAATGCAGCTGGGATTTGATTGACTTTGTTAGTTAATGCAGCTGGGATTTGAACGACTTTGTTAGTTAATGCAACTGGGATTTGAACGACTTTGTTTGTTAATGCAGCTGGGATTTGAATGACTTTGTTAATGCAGCTGGGATTAAATGACTTTGTTAGTTAATGCAGCTGGGATTTGACTTTAGTAGCAGTTGAACATAAAAACAAAATCAAGTTATTATGTCAAAACATGTAAAACACAAGATGGCTAGAAAACTCTTTTAATTATTTATCCAATAATTACAAGGACTGTGAGCATAGCTGCCAACCCTCATGATTTTGGCATGAATTTCTTGACTTTTTCATTATTTCACAGAATGACACCGCATTTAGAAAATTCACAGAATCCCCAATTCCCAGTTATTTAAAATATTTAATAAAATAACCGATTTCTTGTTAAGCGCTATTTGTGATGTTGGCAGTTCCCAAAACAGCCCGGTACTACTGGTCGCAATATTAGTGAACTCTAGCTGATTGGTACAGTTGGCCTGGTAGCAAGCATTTTAGAGTATTTTAATTTATATGTAAGACTAGTTTTACAAATGCTTTGATGACAAATTGGGGATGACTAGTGGGAATTTTGTTCAGTGCATGTGTCGCCAACACTGATTTGAATTACCGTTTGACAACGCATCTTGAAAATGTCTTCACCACCAAGGAAAAAGATAAAGTTTCCTCTGAGTTTTGCCACCCCATTTTTTGTTCGTTGCGGTATGGGGTCAGAATCCATTCCCTATCGTCATCTTTTTAATCCTCTGACAGAAGAGACAAGAGTATGTTGTGCTGAATTTGACCTGTATCTGGCCATTTTTAGTCTGAGTCACATGACCATACAACTCTCACAAACTACATGCCAAGGATATTGACAATGAACACATGTCCAAAGTTCTTGTACATAGAATTTGGACATACTATATAGAAGTCACTTTATATTTGTAAATAAATATAATGCACACTTAAATTCTCAACATATATATTCTGAGAACAATGACCAGAAACATTGCATCAGGTTGGAGAAAGTATTGAGCACGTGTCAGCAATAGCTTTGTTGGTGTCACGTGATGACTACATTGACATGTGCTGTCTATGTAGTGAATCTGTTTTCTTCAAATTGCTATATATATATATATATATATATATATATATATATATATATATATATATATATATATATATATATGTATCTTTCATTTATGTTCAATTTGTTTTCCTATGGCAGCACTAGAAATGGTGTATTGTTGATATCACTTGACTATGACCTCCGATGTCATTGACATGCAGGTTGTGAGAGTTGTGTAGGCATGTGACTAAGTTTGCAATTTTGGAGAAAATAAATCATATTCTTATCAATTTCATGCAGGTATATCTCGATGAAAGGTGGTTTAAGTTTGCTGGACCTGCTAGTCAGCGGCTACCCATGCTGACACCAAGTCAGCGAATTCCAACTTTTTGATAGAGAATGAACTCTGACCCTACACCCCAATGTAAATTTGCAAATATCAAAAATGAGGTTAGATCAAACTCGGACTAGGAAAAATAAATATATTGCACATAAAGTGAAGTTTAGTTTGGAATATACCAAACATTTGTCTTGCATTCAGCCATCAAACACCAATGTACATTATGCTCTTTGCATGCAGTGTGTCACAAATGTTAGCATTGGGCAGAGACGATGTGAGGAAGCACCTTTGTAGCAAAAGGCACGTAAAGGTTGGAAAAATTAAGAACTTGCATCAGATTTAATCTCTGAAATATTTTAAGCCATCGATGGAAGAACTGCAAGGTATCAACGCTGCAGCATTGTTTGTAAGTTTTCTTGTTGAACATAATCTACATTTATCAGCTGGAGACCATGCTAAACATTTGTTCTGACAAATATTTCCGGACTTGAGGATCATTTCATGAATTCATGTCAAAATTCACTAATTTTTATCCCTATTTTCACTAATTGCAAGCCACGAGGGTCGGCAGCTATGACTGTGTAAACAAACATCACTAGTGTTTTGGATTACAAAACATAAAATGTCTGCAGTGTTATATAACGATCTTCTTGCTTCTTCATCCAGTGGTACATCATTGTGTTGATATAGCATCATTCCAAGTGGGATCATTATATTGTCCAAAGGATTAAGAAATGGTCAGATTGTAATGTTGTCAACACAATTTTGAACAGGGAATATGTTTTTCCATTCATATGCCACACGCTTCATGTATGAATAAACAATTTATAGCTTTGAAACCGTGAAGTAGATCTTCATACTGTGCAGAAATCTACAGATGGATCCCAGCAGAAAGCCGAGTATTAATAACGTACCAGTGTCTTTAAAGAACTTTTTAAAAAAAAAAAATTACATTTCATCAGCATGATCAGGCAGATTAAATAACACATATTTGGGTCAGGCCCAATGGGCAGCTTGCTTAAAATATGAAGGGGTCCTGCACTGGATTTAGAGGTTCCCCAATCATCAAACTCTCAGATTCCCCCTCCCCCCCCAAGCTCTGCTGAGAATTCTTTAATTTAAATCTCATTTGCAATGTCTTGTCCATTTATTGCTTTTCAGAAGAACCAGGACTTGTAGGTATGTAGTTAGTCTTAATGTAGCTATGCTCAAGCATGTAAAAGAAAAAATTGATTGTTGTTAATGACTTATCATCATTATAGGAAAACTCAACTTTTATTCATTTTGCATATTGAGGCTTGGAAAAATGATTATATTAAGGTCTTGCATAACCATGATTGTAATCATAATTGTAATTGTCAGATATCACAGACTTTTACCTAATTTTGTGGATGGCATGCAGCATTCAAGGTATGGAAGAAGCCTGTTTATTTTGGGTTAAAAGGTAAAATGTCAGAGTCACTTGGATGCAGAAGCAGGTGTTAATCTACATAGTGGACTATTAAACATGGGGTGGGTCTGTAACATGGAGTTCATTGTATTCCTGTTATCTCTATGCCAATGAAGTGGGAAAGGTATGCAGCATTTTGTCCATTTGTTTATCTTTTTAGCTTGACCATGCAGTTGGCATGTGTTGTCTGTCATCATTTCTATGTTGCAAGTTCTGAAAAGGTTCCTGGCCAGTTTGGATCAAAAATGGTGGGAGTGTTCCTCAGGGCATATTCTACCAAATTATGGCTGGGGTCTGTCCTTGCAGCAATGTGGTTTTCATAGCAACTAAAACAGTAAATATTTTTTTGACTTTTTTTGTTTGGTTGAAATTTATCGTTTCTCTCAAATTGTTACGGTATATCTTCTGTATCTTCGACCTTAATTACCTGCACATGCAAACTGATACATGGATGCATCTTGAAAAAAGTTAATGAACCATATCAATGCTAGGACAGTGTATCCCAATTTGTGTTCTTGTATGATTTGTTCATTTTCAGCTATGCATTCATAACACGCTGATATCTTCTGTGTCTTTAGTCCTAATACATCTCGGCTAATTCGACTTTGTTTTGATTCTACAATAATAAAATGTTTTGCTCCAGGCTTAGTTGTTAGCTTAGATTTACAACCATTTGGTAATGGGTTTGAATCTTGTGAGGACCAGTCCAAACCAGAGGTCATCTCATAGGTCTTTGCAAGGGTGTTAACTCTAGTTACCTCAGCAATAATCCTCTGTACCAGTCTGTATTATGTTAGCTACTCCTTATCTGCTTGTGTAGTGTCAGGATTATGTTTACAAGTTAACACTTTGTTCCAATTGAACATTTTGCTCAGTTTTGAGCCCGGTTACTTAGAATATGGATATTCTGTTGCATGTTAGTTCCAATGTATATTGTTAACAACAAATGAAATTAAGTTAGGTGAAGGAAAAGATGGCTATCAGTGTAATATGGTTAGTACCATATTTCAAAATCTTTTTTTTACATATACATCTTCTTAGCTTGAGCATAGCTACTTGATGTTGTATAACTGGATTTTTCTTGGTTTACAATGTCCAAATAGAAAATGTAACATACTGAATCGGCAATTAACAGTACATGTTCTATAATGACATTGGGAGTGAGATCTATTTGAATAGAATTCTTATAATAACCCATTAGCAACATAGCTAAAGTAATTTACTAGATGTACTGTAGAAATAGTTTCAAGTATACAATGTGCATTGCATGTACAGTTTATAATGAGTGTTAATTGTCTACATGTGGAAAGTAATTTTGTTTTCACTGGATTTGTTCTGTTTTTGTTTTGATATAATCATACTAGTAATTACAGATCTAAGTATTGTGCTACTAACTCTATATGCCCATTTCAGAAAATAGAATGCATAACTAACTCACAGCCTGTACACTTATTTGTTATTCTAAAAAAAAATGTGGAATTTATGTAATTTATGTATGTCATTGTTTTCCTTTTAAGAAACGGTATGGAGACTAGTGTTCCTTTCAGTGTGTCCGATTGCACAATTTACCACATTTAAATTAATTTAACAACTTAATTTAAATGAATACGTGAATAAATTATTTTAATTTCATTGACATTACTAACATTTGTCTTCTTTCCACAGCTTGCATTCCTCTTTTTTGGCTTGAGGGCATTTCAGTCCCTAATAGCATATGGCATAATTGTCCAAAAAACTATAGAGTATCTTGCTTGTAATTCAACAGTCACAGGTTTACTGCCCATCCAAGCCAGCTTGAAATGGCCATCTTTGTCATTTGGAAAAGAATCTAGCACCCATTTCCTTCGCAATATATAGCCATTAAAAGTGATGCTATGATAAACACGAAAACTATAACCATTTATTTAACTTTTTTTAAGTGAAGGGAAGCAACTCAAATTTATTTACCTGGTTAGATCTCAGTAGTTATCTCCCTTGGATGATAAGTACTCGACACAATAGCAGACAATGCTTTTAAAAGGATACTACAAAAATTCCTCCAATTAGTGTTTTAAATGTTAATATAAATTCTATTATGATAATATATTAAAAAAAAAGAAAATTTAGAAAATAATGTAAAGATTGAAAGCTGTATGTTTACGGCACTAAACTGGACCCATACTAGCAATGTTTTGGTAGTGATAATCTTCCCTCCCTCTGATCAGTATCACTTCAATCTTCCAAGTCATCAGTATTCCTAATACTAAGATTGGATTTATTAATGTGCAAATGTTCTATGTTATAAAGGCAAGAACTGGCACTGTGTTTTAGTTACTTTCTCACCACTGAACAGTTTTGCCATAGTGCATGGTTTTATTCCACAGTTGCCATCATTGGGCAGTTGCACCCTGCCTTATTTAGTGGTCAAGAAATGTCTGAGCCATTAAGAACTGTGAGGGTATGTTGTTTAGTTGTTTTGAAATAAAGTTATAGTTAAAAAGAGACTGTGTTATACTATAAAGAAAAAAATATTTAACAAAAGTCAAGAACAAAGAAATTCATAAATATATTTATTTTAAGGTTAACATTGAATTATTAGCATTTGTCATTTTCGACCATTGTGCATAATTATATTCCAACAAAATTAAAATGACAAGAAAATGTATGCATGAAGACTGTCTAGTAAGTAGATTTCATTAATAAAAACTTCTGGCAGTTATTAATGTGTTGGACTATATAACTCACCAAGAAACCTGTGTTATGATTAATATTCAATTTTATTAATCCTCTTCTTCTCCCCCCCCCCCTCCAAGGCCTGTTGTACTGTCATGTATGTGATAAAAGTAAACCAGTGGGGGCAACCATTTTGCCCTGGGATGCATACCATGATTTCAAAATGTGGTTTATAGAACATTTTGAATTTGTGTTTTAGCATGTTATCTTTTACTGCCTTAATCTTTGTTCTTTCATGCCCACTTTGGGATATGTAAACTTATATGTCAATGTGGCTTTATTCACCTGGGATTTTCCTGGTATTCTGTTTTACACCCTAAAACATATTTCAACATGAATATTTATTTTTATCCTCTATGACTCATCTTTTTGTGGTCTTCTGTTGGCTTAATATTTTAGGGCTGTTTCTAGCCTGCACTTAATTTTGATGAATTTAGCAAGTAACAAGGTGGCAGTTTTGCTTATTTTTTAATATATAAACAAAACATCATTTCAAGTCTCCAGAGAACAAATAGAACAGTAATTAGTCTTTCTTGATCATTTAATGTTTTGTGAACAATGTTACGTGTGGTGAATGAATTGTCATCATAAAATGTTCAAGCAGAATTAATTCTTGAAATTGTTGATTCCAATATTTGGAAAATATTGCATATTGTTCAACTCTGTGAAATCACTAGTACTGTATTATAATTTATATACTCAAAAGTCAGCTCTGACAGCAAACACAATAGACCATGATCTGTCATTGCATAAAGTGCTAGCAATCAAAGGCCTGTATTGTTTATTTGATTGAATAATTGCTTTGGTGGCCTTGTGGTTAGAGTGTCCACCGCAAATGCAGGAGGTTACAGGTAGGAACCCCAGGAGGATCATACCAAAGACTTTAAAAAATGGTATAACTTCTGTCTTGCTAGCTCTACTGATTATTTATTCCAAACAGTATATAACAATAAGGATTAACATAGTAACATTCAAAGTCAAAATGAACAATTGCTCTGTATGAAAATTATGTTTCTGAGAATTAACTTAATTATTATTAGTTCATCCGACCATTGGGCCTTGTGAGCTTACACAAGGCCTAGTGAGTTTACATAAGGCATAGTGAGCTTACACAAGGCCTAATGAGCTTACACAAGGCCTTGTGAGCTTACAAATGGCCTTGTTAGCTTACAAAAGGCCTAGTGAGCTTAGAAATGGTCTTGTTAGCTTACAATAGGCCCAGTGAGCTTACACAAGGCCTAGTGAGCTTACACAAAGCCTTGTGAGTTTACATAAAGCCCTTTGAGCTTATATAAGGCCTTGTGAGCTTTGTTGTCCATTATCATTTGCTTGTTATCACTCTGGAGGCCATGTTTTTGATCCAGGTTTGGATGGGTTTATATCATCAGTAGCTCGGATGCGATTGAATGTTGCATCTGACTGGCAAAACTTGTTACCACTCAGGAGATGACATTTCCATTTGATTTTCATCAAATTTGGAACATGTTTATTCATCAGTATATCAGAAATCTTCTTTAATGAAAGAGTTGTGCATATCAATGAGGTTATCTTACATCTGATTGGCTGAATTAGTTTCCATTGCGGAGGCCATATTTCTGTTCAGATTTTGATTATACTTTGAGTAGGTTTAAATCATTATTTTTTCAGCATGAGTTCAATATTGGGCAAGATCAATACATATAATTGAGGCCATCTTTTGCATTGCATTGGATGTACTTGATATTAATCTAGAGACTACATTTTTTATTCAGTTTTCATTCCACGTGGTACTTGGTTTTCTGTTTTTTGGCTTTTCTGATGTTTTAAGGAATGTTGTGGAATAAAAGGACATTCAAGACAAAAAATTGGAAGCCATGATGCAACCATGTAATATGCAAAATTGAGTTATAACAATGCATTATAATGCTGTTTCCATGTATTATAGCCGCATTAACAAAAGTTCACTTACAAATACTGTTTATACAATGTTTTTAATGGTAACTTTGTGAATATTTTTAGCACTTTTGTAAATTATTTATCATTTATAGTCTTTGAATAGAATATAGTTTTATGACATTCTATTCCCGTACCCATTAATTCTTGTCCACTGGAAAGGATATAATACCAATTTTACACTTAACTTGATGCAGCTAGACTATCTTTGAGTAAAACAATAAAGCTGCTGCCATTTGTGCGCAAACTCTATGACAGTATTGCTACATAGAATGTTCTTGATAAACAGAGCTTTTCTATAGAATGGAAGTTTACATTTTCAAGAGAAAACTGAAGAATATGCTGGAAATAGATTCTTCCTCATGTGTTTGTGATCAAGATATGTTTAATTGTAATCTTTGGGCAATAAAATATGGGCGATGCACTAGCCATATATTATCTCAGGTACAAATCTTATCAATTTTGACTAGATTTTCCATTTCTAAGAAATTTTCCATAAGCATGGGTAAATGTTTTTAATCTTATATGAAACCATGATATAGTTGGCATTGATTTTAAAAAAGGTTATACATTTGAAGTATGCAGTTAGCAGGGCAAAGGAAGTTTTTTTTTAGAGAAAGACAGTGCTTCAGAAAGCATTCCAGTAGGGATAATTTGGACAGACTTTGGATATAAAAGGATATAATGTGGTTTTGAAATTTTAAGAAAACGGTTTGTTTACTACTGTATATACTCGTGTATAGTTGAATCAAACTGCTAACAACACAGATCCTGATCTGTCATAGCACAATGAGTCTGTAGATCAGGGTTTTTGTTGTTTGTTCTACTAATTACTCCTAACAACTGCACAGACCAAGGTCTGCCAGTGCAATTATGTGCCAGCAGATCTGGATCTGTGCAGTTTGCAGTTGGTCTTGTGAGTATATACGATATGTGATATTATGTGATGTTATTCACTGTGAGTTCACACTGCTGTTGCTTTAAGGACTGCGGTGCATTTCTGTCTGCCATCGGGTTTGTGTGAGTTGAATTAGTTATCCGCCCATAGCTGATGCTTTTTTAATCTTGTATTATGGTATTATGGTACTTTCAAAGTGATTTTCAATAGAAACCTAAATATGTTTGATTTGCCATTGCTGGATTTCCATTAACCCATCCGCATTCAGAACTAGGTTTAAATGCAAGATAACATAAATGTGAAATAAATGATTTCATTATTTTATCAAGTACCATATATACTCACTTTGGAGTCCAACCACAAAGAAATCTGCCATGCCATAATATACTGGCAGATCAGTGACTTGGCTGTTTGTTCTATTGATTAGTCTAACAAAATACATAGAACCAGATCTGCCAGTTAATAGGGTCTGTGAATTTTGCTGTTGGATTCAACTTGTAAGCAAGTCTATATGGTAGGTAATAATATTTTTATGGTTCTGTAAATATTTGCAGGATCTGATGACCAGGATGTTGCAGTTGAAATAGAGAATGTATTTAATGAAGCCAAGGAGACAATTCCAGTTGTGGGCATGTTGGTTCAGGGAAGTCCCCGCTGTGTGGAGCAGGTGCTCTACTATCTGCAGAATCAGATGCCTGTCCTAATCCTTAAAGGGAGTGGAGGGCTGTCTGACCTGATTGCTTTTGCTTATGAGGAGCTCTTGGAAAGGTAAGAGTGGAACAATTTCGCATTTCATATTTCTCCTGTCTTGTTTGAAATAATGTATTAAAAAATGCATGACATAATGGCCAGTTATGTATGTTAACCATTCATCATGTGTCAACTATCAGTCATATTGTTTTACACATATGTTCTTTAATATCCATCACAAAGTACAGTTCTGCTCTATAATACGCTTTATAAGAATTATTTGGATTGAAACCACATTTTGTATGGTACTTTCTGAAAACAAGATTCAAGTAAAATTCAAGCACAAGTGTAGATAGGGTAGCATCTCAGAAGGTCTCACTTCAGTTGTTGTTGTTGTTGTTGTAGAGTTTAACTCCATTTTTCAGCACAAGATAGGCTATACATGGTGGCCAGTATTATTGGTAGGAAGAACCCGAAAAACTCCCTGGAAAGAACCATTGACCCACGAGAAGCTACTGGCAAGCTTTCTCACATAACTACATTAGCCGAATCTTAGACTCAAACCCATGAAGACAGAGGTGAGATGGCAGTGATCCATAATGGAGAGCGCTTTAGACCATTCGGCCACATGGGGCCCCATCTCACTTCAGTTAGAGAGGACCTTAGTATGGTCCAAACATAACTTTGACTCAGTTTTATACCAATAAATCTTACCAGCAGATGATTTCATTCCCTCTTTTGTTAAATTGATCCTCATCTAGAAACTGCAAAATAATTAATCTTGCCACAATGCAAATATCTCCACTCTGAAATTCCCTTTCCATGTTATTAACACACACCCTACTCACCTAGTCATTGCAGATCTTGTTACTATTCATGCCAAGATGCTCTTTGTACACAGTTTACACATAGACCCAGATGTGCTTACATTGCAGATGTTAGTCTTTACTGTTCACACTGGGATGTTTTTAGTGAACAGTTTGCACATAGACCCAGAGCTGTTAGCACACTGAGCCATTGCAGAAGTGGTTCATTACTGTTCATGCAGAGATGCTCATTGTGAGCAGTTTAAACACAGACCTGGAGCTGCTTTCACATGGAGTCATGGTAGATCTGGGTCTTTACTGTTCACAATGGGTTGTCTTTAGTGAGTATTTTACACATAGACCTAGATCTGCTTACATATTGAGTCATGGCAGATCTGTGTTCTTAATGGAATGTACATTAAATATCAACACAGTATTTCTCGTTGTGGTAAAATCTGACAACTTTGTTCAAAAGGGAGATTTAATAATGGATGACTCTAATGGATGACTCTAATGGATGATTATATTTAATGATTGCAGATCCATAGTCTTCAATATTTGTGTTAAAGTTTGATGTCATTTAGTTTCATGATCATAGCCTGAGATAGCTAAATAGCAAAACCTTGGCCACCACAGAATTCTAGCTATACCATATTTTTTTCCCCTTTTTTTCAGGGGAGATGACCTGGACTTCGAAGACACTTTCCTGAAACCAGAGTTGATCAAGATGATTTCCAAATTCTACCCAAAAGACTTTCAGGACAATGATTTTGGTAAAAATGAATTCAGGGACAAAATCATTGACTGTGTTCATCTAGCTAATGAGGTATAAGTTTTCCTTCAAATTCTCTGTCACAGACTGTTCGACTGACCATTTTTCTTTCTCTTGTCACAGTCTCTGTTTGATAGTCCATTTTTCTTTCTCTTGTCACAGTCTCTGTCTGATAGTCCATTTTTCTTTCTCTTGTCACAGTCTCTGTCTGATAGTCCATTTTTCTTTCTCTTGTCACAGTCTCTGTCTGATAGTCCATTTTTCTTTCTCTTGTCACAGTCTCTGTTTGATAGTCCATTTTTCTTTCTCTTGTCACAGTCTCTGTCTGATATTCCATTTTTCTTTCTCTTGTCACAGTCTCTGTTTGATAGTCCATTTTTCTTTCTCTTATCAGTCTCTGTTTAACTATCCATATTTCTTTCTCTTGTCACAGTCTCTGTTTGACTGTCCATTTTTCTTTCTCGTGTCACAGTCAATATTTGACTGTACATTTTTCTTTCTCTTGTTACAGTCTCTGTTTGACTGCATTTTTCTTTCTCTTGCCACAGTCTCTGTTTGACTGCATTTTTCTTTCTCTTGTCACAGTCTCTGTTTGACTGACCATTTTTCTTTTTTTTGTCACAGTCTCTGTGTGGCAGTCCATTTTTCTTTCTCTTGTCACAGTCTCAGTTTGACTATCAAGTTTTCTTTCTCTTGTAACAACCTCTGTTTATCCATTTTTCTTTTTCTTGTCAGATTCTGTTTGACTGTCAGATTTTCTTTCTATTGTCAACATCTGTTTGACTGTCCATTTTTCTTTCTCTTGTCACAGTCTGTTTGACTGTAAATTTTTCTTTCTCTTGTTACAGTCTCTGTTTGTCCATTTTTCTTTCTCTTGTCACAGTCTGACTGTCCATTTTTCTTTCTTTTGTCACAGTCTCAGTTTGACTGTCCATTTTTCTTTCTTTTGTCACAGTTTCTTTTTGACTGACCATTTTTCTTTCTTTTGTCACAGTCTCTGTTTGACTGTCCATATTTCTTTCTCTTGTCACAGTCTCTGTTTGACAGCACTTCATCGAAACACTTTTTCAACCAAATATCAGGACAAAAATTGTGCTGCAAACAATGTTTTTTAAAAAGGGAGAAAACTCTTTCATGAGATAAATCATCTTGTAAGAGATCTTCTGTGTAAAATTATTTAATTATTTTCATGGTTTTATTTTTTTTGGCATTGAATTACATTATAATTTATAGTTAATGAGTGCCAAGGGTATTGTAGTCAAGTGCCTTGCCCAGGGATGCACCATGGCAGCCCATGAAGGATAGGATTTTAACCCACACCTGTTGTTTACAAGATGAGCTGACGACTAAGTCACTGCAGCTCATTATTTTAATGACAATTAATAAAGCAGTCTGTATGAATATACACTTGTTTCATATATGTTCATATTTGTATGAATATACACTTGTCACATATGTTTTCATATTTTGATGAATATATACTTGTCACATATGTTTTCATATTTGTTATTTTCATTTTTCAGGGTGAACAAACATTCTTGACAGTGGTCAACATGAAAGGCCATGACTCAAATCTCAGAGATTTGGATAAGTTCATCCTCAGAGCTCTTTTCAAATGTAAGCTATATTCTGAATGTGTTAGAATATGTGGGGGAGTTAGTACCAAGACTAGGAATAACAAGTCAGAAGGTTGCATTGTCTTTTTTAAAAGACTTAGCTGAACAGAAAAAAAAAATTGAAATTCTGAGATGGGGATTTGATTTTCTTGCTTCCAAGCCCTATATTTAATTATTTTTATGACCCATCTGCCTATTTTATACTTTTTGTAAATTCATATTTTGCTCTTTGAACGAACCCCAAGTTTCAGAAGTATCATTCATTTTTTGGAGAAGGCGACAACAATACATTTGAGGTTGGACTTTCATTAAGATCCTATACTAGATCATATGCCAGTTTTGAGTGCCTTCCTTTAAGATGGATGTGTTTCTGGAAAACATTCAACAAAAAGATTTAGTACGTATGGCTTTGATCCATGACATGACCCACTTTACTTCCTCATTGGCAGTTCAGAGAAGTTATTCATTGTAGAGAAGTTAAACCTTATCCCATCTCACCATTTGTCCATTGATAAGGAATTCTTAATCTATTAACATTATTTTCTTTCTACCAAATGCATTAAAGGTATTACTCATTTATAGGAGAAGGTACCAAACAAGACATTATTTAGCCGGAAAATTTCGTACATCTTCTCAGTCAACTCAGTGCAATGGTGAGCCTGTTTAAATGCCCAACATTTGTTCTGTCCATGTTAGGAGATACTCCTCCTTCATGCCCGACTCCTTTCAAAGATGTCCTGATTGAAAAGGGATTGGAGCTTCAATCAGGATCTTCAGCTGTAGATCTTCCACTTTTAAGATATATAGGGAAATTCATGTGTTGTCTATGGTGTTGCAGTGCCCATTCCCCAATAGCAAACTTCATTTTTATCTCTGAAGATGAGAAGTAAGCCCCTTTTGCAATCACGGGGTACTGTTCCATATTCAGACTTCATGGAAGAGATGATGTTAACTGCATGGAAATATCCTAAATGTTCTCCATTTTTTACATCAAGACCACACTCACTTATGTTATTCTAAAATGGAATCTTTCATAGGTTTTAACATGTTCAAACTTGACTAAGTTTGAACCACAATTTTCCATCTCACGGAAGTAGCTATCAATCAGGACTTGAAACTTATGATGACACTAGCTTCGGTATGTTGAGTGAGCTATCCCATTCTCATTTCATTCATTTTAAAAGGAAACCAGTCAATCAGCAAATAACTAATTGCTCACAATTCTCAAGCAATTTGTTGATGTGAAGTTGCAAGACCCCATATGTACCAACAGATAATACATGAGATGCATGAATGATTTCTGTTTTAACTGTAAAAGAATATTCCTACTGCTGATGGCAGGAATGCAAGATATAACCTCACAAGTGCTGGCAGCTTCACGAAAGAGAGCTATTAAATAAGTGTATTCAGAACTCTTACAGGATCAGGTATGGCTAAGGATGATTTTATATTGAAATACAAATAACTTTTATCAGCCTGGCCTTAAACTCTCTGCAAAAATGCAATATTACAATCTCTTGAGATCCATGGGTATGTCAATTTGTACATCTGTACATATTCTGCCTTACTGTCCACATCTCAAAGTTTTATGTGGTAATTTTCTCAAATATAGTTGACCACAGAGCCTTATGACTTACTATGTAGATTCATGATAATGTTTACAACACTAATTTACCAAACATTTTGGGGTGGGTTTGACCTGCAGAGTCTTGTGTACTTTACCCACGATTTTCTTATTCAGGGTAATTTAATTAATCCGGAAATGTTCAGATTTTGTACCTCATCCTATTTCAGCTGAGAAGCGTGAGAGAAGCAAGTGGCGTGAGCGGCAGCAAAAGGATTTACATTTGACTTTGGACTGGAACCGATCTGACATTGCATCTGATCTTTTCCAGAAGGAGGACTTTCAAAATAGAATCAGAGTAAGTGTGAATATGTTGTAACAATCTCCTTCCCCCAAATTGCTCAGAAAATATGTAAAGGTGTGATGACATTTTGCCCCTGCACCACAAGCAGGCAGTGTATACAAGTCTGATATGCAGTCTTTCAGTGTTGTGCCTAGCCTATTTTAGGAGGATGCTGTACCCTACCCTCCCTGGGTGGCATCATGCCTTGTTTGGAGGGCTGCACTGACGTCAATCTAAAGAGGCATAATGTATGGCATATGGAAACATTCAGTTTGACCCCATAAATATTCCAGTGGAGTGTATAAAAATGCTATCTCATATATAGCCTATGTATGGAAGACATTGGACTGTGCTTAAGACTTAATATGTAGCTGTAACCTATTTTCAACATGGCTAAAACAATTTTGTAGGGTCTAATTTCAGTTAACCTATTTCCTTCAATGTTGCAGTGTGGCTGCATCTTGGAAATGACAATATGTCCATTATTTACATCTGAGGTATTTTTGTAGCTTGTGACAGATAAAGCTGATATGTTTAATTTGCCCACTGACCCTTGGGAACATACATAATGGCATAATCTGTAACCAAGAGTTTTTGTATATTAAATCAGGAATCATTATGTATTTTAATATAGACGGTTATAGATGGTTGTTGTTTATTTCAGGGGCACTTTTAATACATTATTGGCTATACCATGGTGAGAAAATGGATGCTAAGTGCCTTTTCCCATGGACTCTCAAATGAAGCTGTCCCAGGCTGGTCTGGGCAGGAATCAAACCTGCAACCCTTGGATTTTTTGTCCAGTGCTCTACCAGCTTAGCTACTGCAGTTCACATGATTACACCAAAGATTGGTTATAGCATTTCTCTGAGGTTTGGGATTTTCAGAATCTTATATCTGAGATATTTTATTTCCAAATATTCATTATTTATTTTTCAAAATGATAGGCACATGTCCCTATAGATGACATTAGACATGGTAAACAATTTAAATTGTTATAATTACTGTCAAACCTTGTATGTAATGTTAGTAAATTTTTCATGCAACATATACGTGTATAAATGTTTTGAAAAAAATTAAGTTTTAGCATTTGATGAAAGTAACAACTAATATGTGTAGTGAATCTTAAAAATTCCAGGTTAAAAGCTGGTTCTGAATCCTTGTCATCGTTGTCATGGACACATTGGTTGTCTCCAGGCAGTCAGTAATCTTGCAAGCTGTATTCCTAAATGGTATCACAGATGTGACAATGTCACTGTCAGAATTAACATAATCCAAGAAATAAGCAGCCTTGTTACCAGACCAAAATAGGTTTAATGCTTCATAACCATAGCAAGGAGAACATTAAGAGCATCATCATCAATATCACTGGTAGAGACAACTGTTGCTCATTCCTACTGCCTTAACAAAACCATTTGAAACACAATTTGTGGAAACATTTTGTCATGCATTGTAATTTATATTGATTGCTGACAGTTCATTTATATCCCACTCTATTTTCATAAATGTGTTCCTTCTGTTCATAATATTATTTGTAGCTTTGTGTCTAAAGAGACATTTTTTTCTATTTTTCTGACTGGCAGTGTTTCAGCCATTTTGACAAGTCAGAATTTAAAATGTACACAGCAGGGACTTACTTCATGCTGTTGTTATGATTTTGTAAATATCTTATATTTTTTGTAGCTTTTTAATCAACACTAGACCTATATATGTGCAATTTTTGTTTATGATTAAACTATACAAAAAATGAATATGTACATAATATTTGACCATGTGTATAGATTCAAGTTTTATAGATATTAAGCTAAAAATAGCTATTTACATATTAAATTTAACCTATATATTGAACCTGTTGACGAGTTTGGGGTTATTTCTCAATGGCTGGGTTAGGTCAAGTTGGTTCTTTGAAGAATGAAGTTTATTCCCATTATCTGGTTTAGATTACGTGGGTTCTTACGAAAATTTAATATTTCCTTTTGGATGGGTTAGATCACATGAATAGGTATTTTAAAATATTAGATTTTGAGTAGTAAGATCTGTCACATGGGATATATATATATATATATATATATATATATATATATATATATATATATATATATATATATATATATATATATATATATATTGTGACATATTCACAATAGACCTTTGAAGGTTTGTGTTTAGGAAAGAACTGAAGAATCAGATTAATTACTATTTTGGCTTCATTCCTATTTTGGTTTCTTATTTCATATGTCAGAATCAATCTGCAGATGTGTTTAATATATTTAGATAATTTGAGAGGAGACTTTTTAGGACTATTCATTGGAATTACATTATACTCTGGACTAGAATATTTTTCTGGGACTATTGTGAATTATTCAGAGGAATTCTGGACTTTGCCATTTTGTATATTTGTATATATTTGGGGATCGATTATTTTGGACATTAATAGAAGTTTTTATGATTATTTTGGATTCAGTTGATAATACTGTTAAGTTCCACAATTTCATTTGATAATTTTGATAATTAAATTATTTACAAAACTTGTTGGTTTTCTTCTTTCTCTTGCTTAGTTCATGACTAATAGTCATTGCACTATACTCAGTTAACATGTATGTATAGAATGAAAGCTGAAGGATATACATGTACATATATATATATATATATATATATATATATATATATATATATATATATATATATATATAAATTATTTAGTAAAAAAGTACAAAAAATGAAAACATATTTTCCTTATTTAATTGCATTGACCAGTAACTTGTGATTCTAAAGTTCTGATTATGAATGAGGTGTGATTATTATGCTTTTGTTACCTGGCACTGTCATTTGGACATTGTTATTTACTGATTCTGAATGAGGTGTGATTATTATGCTTTTGTTACCTGGCACTGTCGTTTGGACATTGTTATTTACTGATTCTGAATGAGGTGTGATTATTATGCTTTTGTTACCTGGCACTGTCGTTTGGACATTGTTATTTACTGATTCTGAATGAGGTGTGATTATTATGCTTTTGTTACCTGGCACTGTCGTTTGGACATTGTTATTTACTGATTATGAATGATGTATGTTTACCCATAGCCTTCTTTGTTATACCATTCTTAATTAAACCTTGTTTATCTGGATTCAGTGTGTCAGGAGATATAAAATGTTTACCTGAGCAAATTTCTAAGATAGATCAAAATCAATTTAAACATTGTTTCAAAGGTACATTATTACAAAGCCTTTGAAATGCATAATATAAATTTGGCCAACAATATTAATCTTATGTTCAAATCAAGAAAACATTGTATCCATGAATCTAATAAACTTTATTGTATTTGTATAAGTGGATATAATTTGTATGCATATTAGCACAATACAAGTTAAGAAACTATCCACTGTATGTACTGAATATAACAAAAATGGCAAATAAAAGCTGTTAAATCAGGACTTATTTCCTTCAGATCGACAAGAACATGTTTGAGCAGTGCTTGCTGAAGAAAGACAGAGAAGCATTTGTGGAGCTCTTCTTGGATCAAGGAGTGCGTATACACAAATTCCTGAACCATCGCAAACTCAAGTATTTGTTCGAGAAAGCAGAGGATCGAGAGTTCTTTGTTTGCATTTGCTTGGAGGAAGTTCTGGGTCAATTTGTGGTAATTTAATATGATGTTCTATATGGGCCTCTTGCTTTATATATCATTATCAGTATTCAAATAATTACTGGATTTACATCATAAAATATTCATATTACATGTGTGTCGAATGTGATGTGTAGTAACAACATACTGTTGCATACTGAAATATATTTGTCTTGTATCACTATTAAAAAAGTTCAAACTGTTTAAACACAATCTCACAAAAATTGAGAATTTTTAAAAATATTTTGTTGGAAGTTCCAGAATAATTATAAAAGCTTTTATTAGCGCAGAATTTAAACTTGTGGGGGGCTTTTGGACAGAGGAGTTTCCCCTCCCATAACAAATCTATGGACTGAAATTTATATAAAAATTAACCCAGGGCAAAATGCATCATTTTATGTCTGCCATCACCATTACGTTTAGCTGTTTTCTGCCAGGTAATTTCTTGTAATTTTTATATTCTCAATATTAAATCATCCAACATCAGTTAATTTGCTATTTTTCATGGGTACACAATTTTGTTGATTTTGAGTTTGCTAGAATTCATGAATTTGAAGACCCAATGAAGAAGTATCCTTCTGTGAAACAATATAATACTTTCCTTAATTATGAATCAAAATACAGAAAAAAAGGTCATGCTTCATCCAGCCACAATAATTAATTCCCATGTAAATAAATGAATACACAACATATTCATTAATGTCTCATTGCTATGTGTTTCTTTTGTATACATGTTATTTTTTTTACTTGTTTCCTTTCCTTTCACAAATATATTACCTTTATGATGATAAAAACATTTAACTAACTAAACTAACTACAAAAAAAATCACATGTTATGAAAAGGCTACCTGTTGAACTAATGAATCATGCATGATCTTTGATTAATTTTTATGTACGAATATATCATTGTATCTTGGATGAACCTATGGGAATGTTGCCTACCAAACTAGAACACTGTACCATATTTTCCTGTTTAGAAAATGTACTCCACTGCTCATAGTATAGGTTCTGATTCATTGGTGAATCAGGTGTACGGTGTTTACTTGAATACACACACACAAACACAAACACACACACACACATATACACTCACACTGGTGTGAATGCATGCAAATTTTGTGAATGAGTGTCATGATGTGGCAGGGGAATGCCAGTCATATTTTTAGTAATAATTGACTACCTACCATTTTATAGAAATTCTTGATTTGGATATGCCCAATGAAAATTTGTCATTGCTGTTTAAGAACATTAATTATAATCTGCAATCAATATGTTTTTGAAACATAACTGAATCTTGTCTGATGTTTCAATTAGTGTTTGGGAACAAAGGACATCTAAGACAAAAAGGCAGACTCCATGACAGTCATGTTATATCAGAATTTATGTTATAATGAAGTTTGTTATATAGGATTGCCCTGTAGTTTATATTATGGGGTCACTGAATGTGATTATAAAAGTCCCACAGACATTAGAGCATTAATACAACATTGCACTGATGTTACACATCGGTAATATTTGATTTTTTTTTTTTTTAAATAGATGCCCAATCAGCCACTTCCAGCCTCATTCTTAGGTAATGACTTAAACCGTCTGATCTACAAGCTTTGTGGAATTCGGGACTTCATTCAACCATATGAAATGTCCATGACTGCAGCAGGATTGTATGTCATTGACCCTGCTGTTGCAGAAAGGAAGGTTTGTAGTGTTCATAATGTAAATAGAAAGTTGTGATAAATATATAAAATTTTGTTTACTGCTTAAACCTGCATATACAAAATGCAAGTTGCCACTATTCTTTCTTATCCTTCCCTTCTTGTACTGATTCTACAACTTGATATTTCCTCTGTCTCCACCAGTTACTAAAGGAAACTAGTCTCTAATTAAAAAAGGTTTTGATTTGACCAAAGTTCAAATTTCATTAATTTATTTGTTTTGAAGCATGTATTTAATCAATTCTCAAGTGCAGATCATTCAAATAATGAATCTATTTTTTTTTAAAATGGCTTTATCAATATTTAATCATTTGAATTAATTTATTTTGTGAGTATAAATTTGTGTGCTTTTCCAACAAAACAAAATAACATTTCATCACAGAAGAGTCTGAGTCATACATTGTTTTCAATTCAGAACTTTTTATAAAAACAATTTATGTCGCACATCATAAGAATGATTCATTATTTGCTGTTCGCAATTTTCATTGTGAAAATAGAGGGGATTCATTGTGTTTACAGTTTGTTATTAACAGTGAGGCATGTTGTATATACACAAAACTCCTTGTTTGATTCTGAGTTAGTGGAAAGAACAAGTTTGATATGGCATATGGATACATCAAGGCCATCAATCCTCAACCTATTCATAAGTATATTAATGAGTTCTCTCTCCTGACTCAGATCAGCACACTCCTTGTTTGGTTCTGAGTCAGTGGAAAGACAAAGTTTGATGTGGTGTCAGGATTCGTGGAGGCCATTAGCCCTCAGTATATTCATAAGCTATATTAAATGAGTTCTCTCCCCTGACTCAGACCACTGTTATTTTGAATTCATTGCTTTCTCTCTTGTTTAAACTTTTAAAAATATTCTCCAATATACAGTTTTAAATTGAATTAAAAAAAAAAAGTGAGATTTATTATAGTTTGATTTGGTGTTCCTAAAACTATATATGCTCATACGTCAGAGATAATGCCTAATAATTTCCAGCTGGGTGTGTGATATGAATTAAACAGATTGATAATTTTTCTCAAAACTCCACATCACCAATGAATGATTAAGTAGGAATATAATGAAAACTATTGCTCTGTAAATGAATACAGTTGTTTCAAATTAAGTATTTTGCAGTTGAACAGTTTGTTCTGATGAAAATTTCTTGATT
Source organism: Unio pictorum (assembly GCA_030141615.1). Lineage (NCBI taxonomy): Eukaryota > Metazoa > Mollusca > Bivalvia > Unionida > Unionidae > Unio > Unio pictorum. The sequence goes on from JARLTB010000203.1 coordinate 10,114,415, forward strand.
ACAGTATTTACATTTTATGTCGAGTTCTTGATTACCAAACTTGTATATATTTTATTTAAGGCTATAAACTGTCTGATTGTTTGGGCTGTATTGATGAATCGCCCCAAGTTGGCCAAAGCCTTGTGGAATCGATGCGATGACCCCATGCCTGTGGCCCTGATCTGTAGTAACATGTACAAAGAACTCGCAAAATTTTGCATGGAGATGTACCTCAGAACAGAGGTGGAAAAGCTTGCTGGGTGAGGCATTCAGTATCTTATTCATTACATTTTCCTATTATCCCCTTTTTTTTGTGTTGGAGTTATTGTGGTTCTCCTGCTTTGCCCATCTACATGACTGTTAGCATATAGCCTCCAAAACTATTGAATAGAAATTCAACAAACTTAGTAATTATCTTATATCATACCCAGCTGTAGTGGCAATATTTTTGGCTCCCTCCCCTTGGGTTCTGTTAGATTTGATCACTGTTCAATTACAATGAAATTACTGGGGTTTTTTGGTATGTCAAAACTTGATAATATGTGCTGATGCCATGGAGACACACATAATTAAAGGGGACTCTGTCTTACAGTGTGTTGCCACTATAATGATCCTGATATAATTCGAAGCTATTGTGCTACTTTTAAAAGTACTGGCTATTTAGATAGTCAAGATATAGGCCAAAATTTGACCATCACAGGACTGAACCATATTAGCTAATTTCTGATACTCCTTGACAATGAATTCCCTTTATCAACCAGTGATGCTGTGCTGGCATATCTTGCCAGTATTAATGTTTAAGGCATATACATTTTTATTAAAGTCTACATTCCTTAGATTGCTTTACATTTTTGTATTTACCAAACTTGTGTGATTATATCAACATGGATATGATTTAATGCAAATATGTATATATAAGGATTGGTAAAAGATTCATTTTCACAAACAGTTTGTACAAAATTTATACATTATCCACTTTTCACAGTAGAAATCCTGTATCATCAACTGATTGAAAATAAAATAAATTTAGAAAAAGACAAGTTTATTTATATTTTAAAATATACAATACCATTATAGATTATATGCTAATTAAATTTTTAGGGCAAAGTGACTTCTCTTCCCTGCCTTAGTAGGGGACATTGTGTGAATGTAAACGAGTCAAATTTTAGAATGTTCGGAATAGTCACTTAAACATTTTACTAAACTTTTGAATCAAATAATATACAAACAAAACATATAATTATTGGCCGTTATGAAAAGATTTATAAAAAATGTTTAGTTTAGTTCTGCAAAATTGTCATATCAGTTACAGTGAAGAACGTGTAACAGATATTGAAGCATAAGCTCCTTGTTCATTCTTTTAAAGATGAAATATGAAATAAGTTTCTTTTCCTTTACAAGCAGTCAGTCTATAAACTTCCACAGAGTAATAATTTGTGATTGGGCTATAAATGAAATGAAATTTCAATCACTTTTTCACACTTCATGTGTTAATCTTTGAAAGGAATCTTTTAGATTGAATCTTAACTGCAGACATAAACAATGATCAGATTGATACAAAAGTTGATCGTAAGGCATAAAAATACTATGTTTAAACTTTTATACAACGCTCTTTGAAAAGAAATGAGAAAGAATTGATTTTGTACTCAGAATATGAAAAGTATTCATTGACTAAATGAGGTTGGGGAGGATAGTGACCTGCAAAGATAAATCCAGCTTTGCCTTTTCTTCATTTTGGGCAGAATGATGACACTTTGGCAACTATTTTGCCCAAATCGATACCTAGTATGAACCCAGTTATTAATACTGTTTCTTCTGTTTGTTTTATAAATCTGAGTAGTTCCAGAATCAAAGACGTTGAAATACATCTTATAAACCAGTTGAACAGCTTGATCAATTACAAAACCGGTCATTTTGACATACCTAAGTTGTCTCGTGATATGTCAGTTAGACATACTTCATTTTTTAATGATTATAGAAATATGAATTAGATAAAATTTGTGCATGACTGTTGCTCTGTCTTTACTTTGTGTTTGTTATTTTATGAATCCTCGTATCTAATAATTTGTGACTGAATATGCAGCAAGCTCTTTTTAACTCGCACTTGCAATACTAACATACAATTGCTTTGATGTGTCTTTTTCACTGATATACATGCATTCACAGAAATAATTGGAAATGACAATTACGGATACCTGTTGACATATAGCCCTGAGTGACCACCTTTGTCTGTGTGGGTTTCGAGTCTCAGGCTCCACCAATGTGGGTATGTGAGAAAGTTTGATGGTGGCATCTCGTGGGTTGGTGGTTCTTTCTGGGGGGTTTCCAGGTTCTTTCTCCATTATTAGTACTGGCTGCCATGTATAGCCTATCTTGTGCTGAAAAATGGTGCTAAACCCTATAACAACAACAATAACAACTTATTGATAGTAATAACTAGATGTACCAGTTGCACACACATGCTAACACAGCTATAACTAGAAGTGCCAATGACACACATGCTAACACAACAGTGCCATAAAACACCAAAAAAAACCCCTTAAGATGCAAAATTTTCAATAAATCAGTTTACTCCTGCAATTTTTGTTATCACCCATTTTACAGATTGAGCTAAAAAAAAAAATGAGTTATAGTGAATGCTTAGACATAGCCAACCTTAAGTGATCCCTATATTCCCATATTTCCACAATTGAACTTATATTTGGAAGTCAGTTTGATTTTTGTTTTCAGCGAGTTTGGTCAGATGGCACTTGGGGTATTAGATATCTGTTACCGAGAGTCCAGTGTCTTGGCTTTTGACGTCCTAAGCAAAAGGCTACCTGATTTCAACAGTAAGACTGTTATTGAGATTGCCCATGAAGCTGGTTATATTCACTTTATTGCCCACCCTTGCTGCCAGAAGTGGCTCACTAAAGAATTCTTTGGGGCTGTACAAGTGAAGGAGTTGGACTGGGGACCATTCAGGCTTCCTTATTGGTTCAAGGTCAGTATAGCCATATTTAACTGATTACAATATGCACCTAACTGAACAGCTTAGACTGAGATCTACATTGATTTGGGGTGACTGACAAGCATCTAACTTTAAGCAGCTTAAACAGAGATCTGCCATCCCATATCGATGGGTGCATAACATGCACCTAACTGAACAGGTTAAAATGAAGATCTGCCGTCCCATGTAAATATTAGCATGCAACATCCACCTAACTGAACAGGTTAGAATGAAGATCTGCCGTCTTATATAAATATTAGCATGCAATTTCCACCTAACTGTGAACAGGTTAGAATGAAGATCTGCCATCCCATATAAATATTAGCATGCAACATCCACCTAACTGAACAGGTTAGACCTAGTTCTGCCATCCTATATGATCAGTGATGTACAACATGCACCAAACTGAACAGCTTCAACTTATGTCTGCATCCCATATGACCATGAGATGCAGGATGCACCTAATTGTGAACATCTTAGAGCCAAGATCTGTCATCTCTTATGATGAGGGGTACACAGCATGTACCAACTGTGAATAGATAAGAATCAAGATCTGTCATCTCTGTGATCAGGGGTATACAGCATGTACCAAACTGAATAGATTAGATCCAAGATCAATCATCTCTTATGATCAGTTGTACACAACACATACAAACGGTGAATAAATTAGATGCAAGGTCTTCCATCCCATTTGGTTAAGGGTGTACAACATGTACCCAGCCATGTCAAGCTTAGAATCAGGGTCTATAATTCTATGATCACTGGTTTAGAAGATGCTCTTAACTGTGAATCTGTAGGCCCAGATCTGCTATCACATATATTAAGCGATGTAGAACAGGCACCAAACTGTGAACAGCTGAGATGGAGATTTGTCATCTTGTATGATCACCGGTGTTACAACATGCATCCAGCTGGGGGCAGCCTTCCCATAAGGTTAGGGATGTATATCATAAACCTATTTGAAAACAACTTGGAACCAAGATTTGGCATTCCATAGGTTTGGGGTGTGTATCATAAACGTGAGAACATATTTGAGCCAAGATTTGCTATGCCATAGGATTAGGGGTGTACATCATAACTGAACAATTTTGAATCAAGATTTGCCATCCTGTATGATCAGGATTGTACAACATCCTTCTAGCTATGAACAAATGTAGACCCAGATCTGTCATTCAAAATGGATCAGGATTGTACAACATCCTTCTAGATATGAACAAACGTAGACCCAGATCTGTCATTCAAAATGGATCAGGATTGTACAACATCCATCAAGCTATGAACAAGTTTAGACCTAGATCTGTCATTCAAAATGGATCAGGATTGTACAACATCCATTTAGCTATGAACAAGCTTAGACCCAGATCTATCATTCAGAATGGATCAGGATTGTAAAACATCCACTTTTGTGCAATTTAACTGTCAACAGCTAAGAACCAAGATCAGCCGTTCATAAGGTCATTGGTTTAGAATATGCACCTGAGATCTGCCATATGATTGTGGGTGCACAACATGCCCAAAGTGTGAAAAGCATAGACCAAGATTCGCCATTTTGTATAATCAGAGGTTTACATTCACCCTACTGTGAACAAATTAAACCCAGTTTATGAAATTAAAAATAAATACCTTTCTGTAGCAAAATAAATTATTGATTCCAAGTCATTAATGTTGATCACATGAGATGATCCTTCTGTTCAATAGCAGGAGTTCCAATCCAGAACCACAGTTAAACACTGGCTCCACCTCTGTGATTTCAACAGCTTCCTTTTTTCTCTCCATATGATGCTATTCTCTGTACTGAGTATTCTCATGCTCTCCGAAGAAAAAGTATTCTCTGATTCTTTGCAGTGTTCACCAGCTGTCACAGATTCTCTGTTGGTGAAAACTTTTTTTGCAACAGAGAGGTTTATAGTTTTGGTTTTATAATATACAAATGGCTGTAGCTGGTAACAGTATTCATTTTACAAATTAGTCACAGATCTGCCGTTCCATATGACCATTGATGTACAGCATGCACCAAATTGAACAGCTTGGAACCCAGATCCACCATCCCCTATTATCAGGGATGTACAACATTCACCTAACTGTGTAAAACGTAGAAACCAGATCACATACACTTAGTATGCAATTAACTGTAAATTCTATTATAACCATGATTCGGAATTCCATATAATTAGGGGCATACACCATGTACTCATTTGAAGAGAATCAGATCTACCATCCCATATGACTAGGGGTCCAGACATGAGATGTTAAAATTATAATTGTACTTGTCAGACACATTGTCTGAAAATAATATGGTGGGCAAATATTTGTGATATTTAATATAAAATCATTCATGGAAGGTGTACAACATTGTACGGAAAGGGAAAACATAGATATGCTTTAATTATTAAACGTACCAGAAAATGTGTCCTATGTGGTTCCGGTTTGCGTTTGTGTCAGTTATTTTATTATACTTATCTGGTTTCTTTAAAATATATTAAGTAAATAATGATCCCCCCACCCTTTCAGAAAACTACACTGTATAAATTTTGTCAACAACATTATTTTATTCAGCTCTTTGGTATATTCTCGCTAATAAGTGTAGTTCAGTTGCAGACTGCACAGACCCAGATCTGCAATAGCATAATGCACCAGCTGATTTTGGTCTGTTCAGTATGTTTGGATTAACAAGTAGATCAGCATGGACCCTGATTTGCATGCACATTGTGCTGTGGCATATCAGAATCATTGTTGTTTGTAATATGACGACTTTTAAGTGAGTATTGATGGTACTTTAAAAATACACTGCACTTAATTAACTGGCAAAGTTTTTTTTTGTCAGGTTTATACAAGTTGCAGAGGATGATAATAAAATTTGCTGTTGTTAATAGTTTGTTTTATTCGACCTAGGCTACACATTCTGTTCTAAATTACTGATATATGCCAGCACATTGCCACAATATAGTTACAAATCACACACAGTTTAAGGGACTGATATATAGACCCTGGAAAAGTCATTCATTTATATGGTTTTCACGAGTCTAAAAAAAAAGTGTTAACAGTGCTTTTGTCTTGTCCTTTATTACTGTAGAGTGTTTAAACAATTGGAAAGACCATGCCCACATATTTGTAGAGGATAATTATGGGCAACTTCTTTTCAATGTCCAGTTTGTCAAGATAACAAATATTAAGTTCATTCTTTGGCTAATATGGAATCTTTGGTCAACACAATTTGCTTGAAATAGAGTAGAATGAACATCATAGACCCATATATTCTGGGGCATTATTGAACGCATATGCTCTGGTGGCCTAGTGGTTTGGGTGTCTTCCTCGGATGCAGAAGGTTGTGGGTTTGAGCCCCTTTTGGGTCATATCAAAGACTTGTAAAAATGTTACTAACAGCTGCCTCGCTAGGTGCTCGGCATTAAGAGGTTAGTGTTAGGACTGGTCAGCCTGGTGTCAGGATAATGTGACTGGGTGGGACATCAACCTACATATCTGCAGCATGATGCTCCGGTGCTAGACATCATTATAAACTGCCACACTGCATACATTGTAGTGATATGACTGAATTTTTTTAAAAGCCACATTAAAAATCTAAATCATACAGACACACATCTGGGTTGGTATTTTTTTTGGCTTGTGCTGTATGCATGAGATAATGTGTAATTGCCATCCATGTAAAAAAAAATGTTACATAAGAAAAAATACAGCATTGACATTCTTTTTCATCATTCATGTTGTGTCTGTATTTGGTTCAAGTCTTGTTGTTTTGTTCATTAGAAATTGCTACATGTCGTGTTGTCATGGTTATAACATATTTATCTGATGATGAGCCTGTCACTCTGTTTTTGTGGAAGCCATGTTAGTGGGAAGTGAGACATAGTAATCCCTCACCTGGTACTGACATCTTTTTGTCATCATGAAGTTGTCTGTTATTAAGCTTTTGATTACAGATTTTCATTTTCATTTTTTTTCCTAAACCCAGTGATAGATTCTTATCATTACTTGGCTGAAATCATTATGAATCTACAACAGGTCATTCTGTGATATTAGTTGTAGAAAATATTAGTAAAAGTTTGGGTTTTTTTTTTATTATTGACTTATATTTCTTAAAACTCCAACACAGATTGTCATCATACTTGGGTTCAATGATTATCAGGCTAAGACCATTCATTCCTGGACATGCTCAGTTGCATGTCCCATCTATAGAAATTTACATTAAGGTTTTGGTTCCAGTTTTTCATTTATTTACATTTACATACAGTTAAGCAGTTAGGATTCCAAGAACACAGTGTCCCTTACCCTTTAGATTATGGGACACACAACATTTTACAGGGACAAAGGAAATCGGTAGTACATAATGCTCTTGTAGCGCTAAAAGAAATGAGATATTTTTATTTGCTTTTTACAATTTTGCTCCTTTGTTTTCTGCATTGTATGGTCGTAGGACATTTACATTATTGTAATGAAAGTTTAGCATATCTTCAAGTAACTCGTGAAAAATGAATGTTTTTCAGTATCTCCTTAACCTGAAATGAGCTTCACCATGGAATTTTATTTTCTGGATCTAGTTCTCCTGAAATTTTAGTGTTCACTGATTATCTACTAGCATTTATTATGATGAATACCCATTTTGTTTCTGAGACACTTTACTAATAGGTCATTGATTTAATAATGACTGGTTGTGTATTTATTTAATGTTAGTTTCTTTTGTCTTAATTTCAGCCTCCAAATAAATTAACCTGTTATCACTGTAGGTGTCACTTGATCCTTCAACATATGTTACATTAGTGGCCATCAGAGACTTTGCATTGCATCATGGTCATCTACCGCCAATCTTAAATGTTTTCGTTATCATGGATATTATTTTAAAATGGATATTAATTACCATATTACAGTTCTTATTACCTTTAGCAACCTTGGCCATTAATTGTGCAAACATAGATGTGGATAGATGTTCATAAAATGTTTGTAGGGATAATTTTCAATTTTTTCTTGACAAAATGTGCACTTTGGAATGGCACATTGGTCAAGATTTAATGGACATTGGGACAGTAAAATTGTGGGAAGCCTGTGATCCAGTGCTCAGGGTGCAACATTGAGAATCCCCTGATGAATTGCTTCATTATGAAGCTAAAACAATTGAGTCTGTGTTGTTCATACTCAATATTTGACCTTAAGGTCAAGGTCACATTTCATATCAGTGCCCGGATCATGTGCTTAACATGCAAGTTCTGGCCTTGTCATAAAATTTTGACAATGTTTTGCAAATATTTACTGCTGACATTGTTGTTTGACAATAAACCCACTCCCTCCCAACTTTTTGACAAATACTAGGCTGGTGTTTTGGTCTTATAATGTGAGAATAATATTTTCACTGGATGCTTTCTCAGTTGAGTTGTCAAAATATTAAATAAAGTTATTTTTTTGGAGATAGGTAGTGTTCAAGAATGCTGCATCAACATGTTTCCAGTTTGAGTGGGAGGTAGTTAAGAATCCTGTAACTGGATCTCATCAGTGAAAGATCTTTTATCTTTTTCACCTGGACTATTAAATATTAGAATGGTTTCCAGTTTGAGTCGGAGATAGCTAAGAATCCTGTAACTGGATCTCATCAGTGAAAGATCTTTTATCTTTTTCACCTTGACTATTAAATATTAGAATAAAAATTGTTTGAGTTTGTTACTCATTTGACACAATGCAGGAGAAAAATGTTGTAGGCAATCATTGTTGTCAATTTTAACATAGTTGTCACCATTGTTTGCATTCTTTGCAAGGAAAATAATGTTGCCATCTATATTTCAGATCCTTTCAAGTGCCTTCCTGATCTTTCCCATGTATATATGGATTACTTTCATTCCAAAGCCAAAGGTCAAGGGATTAGCTGAGACTGGTAAGGAAAATGTAATGCCATATTAAGAAGTTAGATGGCATTACTTATAGTTTTAAAATATCTTGCCATACAATGAACTAAAGCATTGTTATATTAGTGTTTGCTGTTTTATTTTATTAACGTGACATATCCATGTCCATCCATCTTTCCATCTATCTACCCATTTGCAAAAGTGTGGGTGTGAATGTATGTGTCACATGGTGCCCATGGAAAGTTAAGTTATAAAAATATAATTACAAAGAATTGTGTAATATATTTTGGAAGATAAACACAATGTACTACAAGAATAAACATAAGAAAATACAGAGGTAAATTTTTGTAAAAGGTATAACATTTTGAAAATAGAGGGCCCAATAAAAGGTATAACATTTTGAAAATAGAGGGTCCAATAAAAGGTATAACATTTTGAAAATAGAGGGTCCAAATTTGTCATATAAGTTGCATTCCTTATAAAAGTCCATAAGATTTTCTACGGCAAGACATCCTTTGAGAAATTCCTTAATTGAGATTACATGAAAAATTAACTTACAAAATAGAAGTTGTCAGCAATGTCTACAAGGGGGGTGGTAAGCATGTTCTCTGCTGACTTGTGATAGCGCTGTCACTTGTCACGATTAGAGTATTAGAGACAAGTTTGAGTTGACCACCTTATGCAAACCTGCTACCCTTACGATTTCACCACAAGTCTTATGACCCTTAAAATACGACCTTACAGAATAATAGCAAAACTTACTGAAATACAATCATTATGGTAAAATTCATATACTGGCTTGACTGTATTTAATTTGGAAAGGGGGTTTCGGATATTTGATCAAATGATACATGTCCAAGAGGGACAGTTAGGCTACCAAATAAGTTTAAATAACACTAAGAATTAAAAGGAATATTCAGACTCTTGAGAAAAAAGAAGGAAGGGCAACAATTACATTTATTGGTCATCATGTGTTGTTTTGAGTATGATTCGTGGTGGCATTACATTTGCTATTTGAAAAGAAAAGGCAATATTAAAAGAAGCCTATGAAGGTCATAATGTTTTGGAAGTGCAATTTGTAAAACTACTGAAGTTAATTAAGGTCTAAGTGTCCTTTGCAAACATTTTAGTTGTAAATAATGTTTACCTTTGCCTTTTCAGTCTTCAATTACATGTCAGAACTTTTTAAATGCATACCCTTGTATTTTCCAACTTGAAGATCAGTACATATTTTGTTACACCTTGTTGAAAACTGGTCTAATTGTCGACCACCTTACAAAAGTCTTGGTAGGGTTGGCAGTTTTGCCCCATTTACTCCTGTCCATGCTTTCATACCTGTTGCAGCACTACCACCTACTGTGGGAGTTGTAAGAGAGAAAGCCACAGAGGACATTTTACAATACCCTCAAAAGTAAATCAAAGCACACTTTGTGATTTAGAGATAAACGATATGATGCCTGAAGATGGCTGAAGGAAGTAGATAAACAGACTATCCATGGTGGAGCAAGTGGCCAAAATGGAAACATGTAATTTATTTGCTTTGATGTCCAATTTTCATGCACAGATGGACCACTTTTTGGGCCAAATTAAAATCACTGGAAACAATAACGTGGCCAAAAAACATGCATAACATAATTTTTAGTTTTGGTGACAGTTGAGGTGTAAAAATATAGGTCGCTTGAATTACCTTTGACCTTGGACAGATAAATAATTTTCAGTTTAAACTTCTTTTTTGGAAAGGTCTGGCGGAAGAGAATCTCCGAGGTAAGGTGTTTGATACAAGGAATGAATATTGTGTATTCCGTGGCAAGGTTTTAGGATGATAAATTTCCATGTTTAGTTTTTTGTTTCTACTCTATCTTATCAGAAGTGGTAAAAATAAACCATATATGCACATATTGTTTGTCTACATAATATACTTTAACTTGTACAAATATGCTTTAACTTGTACAAATATACTTTAACTTGTACAAATATACTTTAACTTGTACAAATATACTTTAACTCGTACAAATATTTTGATGGAACTTAATAGGGACAACGTCTTTTCATCCCCCATCATTTGCTACTGCCAGTCTAAGTACCTGTAGAATATGAAAAATGAATGTTAGGTCCACTTTTTTTGTAGAAATTTTGCTGATAATGGTTCATGAGGAAAGTTGCTGAGCAAATTTTTTGTCGGGAATTTAGGTACATTTGTTTGACTTGTTAACTTGAGAGGCACAACACACATAACAAATTTACCACCATAAATAAAATTAAGTACTGTTAAGTATTACTTCAAATAGACTTTTCCAGTCATAGTACACTAGGAGACCTGCCTCTACCTCAGAAATTGTGCCCCCCCCATACCAAATAATAAAACATTAATGATGTTTTACTTGTTTTAGCAGTAAAAGTGCTAAAATGTTGTTTCTTTGCTGAGACAGAAGTTACATGAGAGTTGTTCCACCTTGGATAGAGGCACAAAGTACCCTTCTTGAAAACTTTTGCATGACAGGGTCCAAACACAATAGACCACAATATATGCTGAAGCATGAATTATCGCATGAAAATTAAAATGGGGATGTTACAAGCAAGAATCACATGTACATGAAAACATCACTGCTGTTTAATGTTGTTAATTGATACCAAAACAAGATTAAAACAACCATCTTGCTTTTCCATAGTGAACAATATTTGTGAAATAAAGCTTTTTATATACCAAGTACTTTTTGGTGGCCTAAGTGGTTAGGGCATTCACCTTGGATGCTAGAGGTCACATGTTCAAACCCCAGCTGAGTTGTACTAAAGACTTAAAAATGGTACTAGCAGTACTAGGCGCTCAGCATTAAAAGAGGTTTGTGTTAGAACTGGTTGACCTGTTGTCAGGATAATGTGACTGGGTGGGACATGATGCTACTTGTCTGCAGCATGATGCTTCATTGCTATACATAAGTATAAACTGATATGCTGCAGACATCAAAGCAATATGACTGAAAAATTGTTGGGACTACGTTAACAATTTAAATCACATACACACTTCTTGTAATAGATATACTTAGAAAGAGAAGGACCTTTAATGCATCTTATCAGAAACTTGATTTCTAAAAGTTTGAAATTTAGAAGTGCTCTTACTAGGCTGAATTAGTCTTTTTACCAGGAGACTGCTGAGTGGAAGACTTACTGACAAAAGAAACTTTATCAGCTAAGAAATACTCATCAGCTGTATGAGCAGCATTTTCAAAAGTTATGACCTTATACTCATTAAGATACATCTTAAGGTCACTATAGACACAGTTTTGTACTCTTAAACTAATGAGTTGTCAAAGATTTTCATAATCTTGACCAACTATTCTTGGCTAGCATGACCTGTCAAATAAATACTCTTTTCCTCTGGCATATTCTACATGTATTTGCCCATTTTTTTTATATATATAGCTCCTAAGCCTCTGTTGGTAAGCCTCAGGTACCAACTCATCACCTTTCAAGATGCATTACATAACCAGATTAAAAAACAGCATTTTGTTGTACAGACAGAGAAGCATAGATGTCATGAACTTTACCAAATGCGACAAATAAGTTATTATTGTTAAGAGTTTCTTCTCTAGAATTTAGTAACAGAAAACCAACAGTTTCCTAGAATACAAAATGAGACTGAAAACAATAGAACGTATGGTATTGCAACTTAAATCCCATAATAATTTAAAGTTCTGAATAAACTTATAGTAGAAATCCAAATTAAATCCAACACAGAAGATGTTGATGTGCCTGTGGCAGTCTCAATTGTGTTGTTGTAAAAAAAACATTCTTTTGTTGAAACACAGTAATATAATTCCAGGTTTGAAATTACTCTAAATCCCAGTCAATGTCCCTGCCCAAGTACTCTGTATTTCTAGAGAAAATTTTTACTGATTTAAATAATTTGAAGAAATAAATTCCAGCCCAAAAAGCACTGTACACAACAATAATGCAGATTGATTCCTCAAGATCTTTAGCACCAATGAATAATCTTTCCAGTGAGAAGATTATATAGTTTTCTACTTGAGCTCAGAACTGCTCCGGTGGTCTAGTGGTTAAAGCATCCGCTGTGGAAGTGGGAGGTCATGGGTTTGATCCTTGGCCGATTCATACCAAAGACTTATAAAAATGGTACCAACAGCTGCCTTGCTTGATGCTCAGCATTAAGAGGTTAAGTGTTAGGACCGGTCGGCCTGGTGTCAGGATAATGTGACTGGGTGGGACATGATGCTACATGTCTGTGGCATGATGCCCCAGTGCTAGACAGCTTTATAAAGTGCCTTACTACAGACATCGTAGCGATATGACTGAAAATTGTTAAAGCTATGTTAAAAATTCTAATCAGACAAACAAACAAAAGAAACAAAACTTGAGTTCAGGTCACAATTATCTTTTTCTTAAAAAAAAGCCATTACCTAATGAAAAATAACTTTTCTTGAAAGTTTTTAATGTTTACAAAATAAAAAATGTTAGTTATTATTAGAAAATCTGCTACAAAAATTATAATGTGTAACCTGGACAATGTCAGGTGTGCCAGGTAAATTGTAGAGAAATCTCTGTAAGGTAGATATAGATCCAAATAATCATATTTACTTCTAATGTATCTGATAATAATCCCATACACATAGAGATTATTTTAGCTGTGTATTAGTTGTTTACAGAATGTGTGTGTGTGTGTGATTAGGATTTTTAACGTAGCTTTAACAATTTTTCAGTCATATTGCTTTGATGTCTGCAGTGAGGTAGTTTATAGTGATATCTATCATTGGGGCATCATGCCCAGTCACATTATACTAACACTAGGCCGACCAGTCCTAACACTAACCTCTTAATGCTGAGCGCCAAGCGAGGCAGCTATTGTTACCATTTATGTAAGTCATTGGTATGACTTGGTTAGGTATAGTACCCACGACCTCCCTCTTCCGTGACGGACACTCTAACCACTAGGCCACCGGAGGGGTGTTTACATAATAAATAAAGAGTCAATAATTCAGGTCACATAAAAAATAAACTTGATTTTGGACAAGGTTAAGTCCAACATACACAATAGCATATCTTGAAATATTTTCTTTTAAAAACCAAGCTAACAAACACTACAAAATCTTGAAAGTAGTGTGTTGGTTTGTTTATAAACAAGATGTCCTCTGTTTGCATGCAAGGTGGACTCAACCTCTCATATTTATCTCACTTTGAGCCATGATGCTGGTTTGAAGAAATGTATGTACTTTTGAAACTTATGGCCATGAAAAGAGATGCATGCATCCCAAGGAATGCAGTATCATGCTGTAAAATTTGTACTCCACATATTGTTTCCCCCGCAAATTGTGAACCTTTCCCCCACCCCCCGAATTGTGAACCTAGACATTGGTGTTGACATGTTCCTTTTAATAAAGAAGGGGAATCATCTTTGTGTGCATGATACATGTAATATGAGGTTTTGTTGTATGCAGTAATCTGGAGTTGTAAGTGTTGAATTTATGGTTCAGTCTTGCCTGATACTTTTCCTGCTGTTTAAGTTTTCTGTAATTCTATAGTACTTTTGATGACATTCTACATGTTTGAACTTATACATTGGTTACTGTTATCGTATATGTCCACTTATAAGTTGTGTCCAGCAAACAACACAGACCCTGATCTACATAATGTTCTTGCAGACTAGGGTTGATGTTATTGTAATGATTAGTCCTAATAAATTTCATAGACCCTCATTTGCCAGTGCATTATTTAACAGCAGATCTAAGTCTGTGCAACTTGCAGTTGGACTCAACTTATAAACAAGTGTATACGGTACTAGTTTTATTTTATTATCAGATGCTAATGCCTTGACTGTCAAAAGTGGTTCCCAGGAAGACAAGTTATTAAAACTTTATACATTTGCTAAATCAATTATAGTACTGGTTATTTTTGCACATGCTCAATGACACTTTACTTAGTCAGTATTGTATAGGTTCTTATTCATTACAGAATAACCATTATTCATATAATAAGAATACATTCTCCCACAGACAAACCTCCAGAGAGTTCTGGAAAGAATCCAGAACACAACAAAGAACAAGTCTGCTGCATGCATCACAGTCTTCATCATTCTTTGGACACCATTTGCATTTGCAAGGTTGCAGAAGTCACACAGTTAAATATGTGACTTCATTAGCATAAAGTCAGTGAATATGCATTTCAATATATATTAAAAATTATTACTTTCGTTGTGAAAAAACTATGTTCTCTTGAAGTTTTGCATAGGCATTTGTACCAGTGATCTCAGTGATATCCAGTTATCCCCACCCTTTCCTTCCTTGTGTGGGTAATTTGTATTGCTAATTACCTGGTTTTTTTCAGGCACTGGTGTAGATATTGATTCCTTCGTTTCTGATATCAAGACATGTTCTTACCAGAAAATTGGTTATTGAAATTCCTTTATGATCCCCATTTTATAGCATGCCGAGTTCACTCATGTAATGGGTTTTTATTATTTTTCTTGCTGGTGTTTTGCATTAGTATTGAAATGTCATTAGTTCATCCTGACAGGAATTAGCACTACTGCACTACTGCATTTGTATTTTGGAGTTAATTCACACTTCCGATGCAATTTAAAAAAAATATAAATTCATGTTATCAATTTTTTGATGCTTTGTTTTCATTCAGTAATAGAAGTACAGTAATATATTCATTAAGAATAAACTATATTAGTGTTTTCCTCCCTTAAAGCTCTTCACCCCCCATCATTATAACTCTTTATTAGCAGAGTATGCCGTAAAATCCATACAATGTGAGATGACACCTCATGGTCAATGCAGCACTTGTATATGCTTTTCAGCATTAACCAACGACTTTAATCTTTATGGGTGTATGAATTTTTTAAACAGCACAATTGTATGAATACTACATTTATTGTGATTTATATATAATGTTAACTTCACAGGTGTTGGGTGAAATGGGGGTCATTCTGTTGACATTAAGTAGAAGCAGTTTCTTGCGGCTTGTGATGATACAGAATTCAGACCTGCCAATCCTCTCCCACATGTAGTATAACTTCTATTGCTTTTTAATCATCACAGGGGATCTCAAGAACAATATTAAATTCGTATTCCTCTTCAGTGTTTCAACCAATTTTTTAATCAGCACTATAAAGCCAGGATGTGGACTTTATACATGCATACATATAGTTCTATATTGAACCTACCTCATTAGAAGGTTTCCTATCTTATAACACAGTACACCTGAGGGATTACTGTGTTTTCTTCGTGTTCTGACTAAATTTACATCCTGTCTTCCTCAGGTAGTGATAGTGATTCAGACGACTCTTCAAGTGCTGATAGTGATGATGATGTCAACTTACCAACCTCTAAATCAGCCTTTGAGAGAGAAATGATGAAAAGGGTAAGTTGTAATACATTTTCATCCAAAAGTAATGGACCATATTTACAAGTGTATAAGTTGCATCAAGCTATGGACAGCTTAGAGTCAGACGAGTATAAGCTTATAGCCAGGCAGGTGTACAAGGTATATTTGGTTAGAGACAGCTTATAGCCATACAGGTGTATAAGATGCATCCCGTTGCAGACAGCTTATCACCAGACAGGCGTACAAGGTGTATCCAGTTGCAGACAGCTTATCAACAGACAGGTGTACAAGGTGCATCCAGTTGTAGACATCTTATAGCTAGACAAGCTTATAAGGTGCATCTGCTTGCAGACAGCTTATAGATAGGTGTACAAGGTGCATCTGCTTGAAGACAACTTATAGATAGGTGTATAAGGTGCATCGAGCTGCTGACAGTATAAAGCCAATCAGGTGTACAAGATTCAACCATCTATGGACAGAATAGAGCCAGATTTGATTTTACATAATGAACAGCACATTAAAGAACACAGCTAGACCACAATCCAGTTATAGATAGAGGTGTGATGGCAGTTATCTGTAAAGGTGTATCCAGTTGCAGACAGCTTATCACCAGACAGGTGTACAAGGTGTATCCCGTTGCAGACAGCTTATCACCATATAGGTAGGTGTACAAGGTGTATCCAGTTGCAGACAGCTTATAACCAGACAGGTGTACAAGGTGCATCCAGTTGTAGACATCTTATAGCTAGACAAGTTTATAAGGTGCATCTGCATGCAGACAGCTTATAGATAGGTGTACAAGGTGAATCTGGTTGCTGACTGTATAAAGCCAATCAGGTGTACAAGATTCAACCATCTATGGACAGAATAGAGCCAGATTTGATTTTACATAATGAACAGCACATTAAAGAACACAGACCACAATCTTCCAGGCTGTTATGGAAAGGCAGATCTGGGTCCATGTTTTTCATTGTGATGTGCATACAGTGTGCAAACACATATAGTTTAATTGTCTGGCCCACAGAAATTCAACATTTCTGTCGGTATGTCTGTCCATACCCATGATTAACCTTGTGTATATATTTTTTAGAATTATGAAAGGTGGGCTCAAGAAAAAAAGGAAGTCTCTTGTCAGTGCTTTCTAGGTGACTGGTTTAGGGCACATAGTGTTACGTGTCTGTCTGCCCATTGTATGTATGATCTGTCTTGTGTACCTTGGATTTAAGTATTTTCAGGTCGTTTGAGACACTGGTGGGATATCCATGTTCCTTTAAACATTTTTAGACTAAGTCAAGATATTAATGTGGATGAATATGATCTAGAAAAGTTAGTAAGGTCTAGGTGATAATTACTTTTGATTGAGAATGAAATCTCCTAGAAGCTGATTGTGGTAATCACTTTATGTTTGTGTCCGTACATCCATATGTCCATCTATACCTTTGATTAAGATCAGTCTTTAGGATTTTTTACTTTCTACCTAAATGAAAGGCATGCTGAAGATAATGGAGTCTTTTGTAACTGCTAATCAGCAAGGATAAAGTTCTCTGTAATTATCTGAAATTCATTCTTTTGTATTACCATATGTACTCACAAGTCAAGTACAATTGCAAATGATATATATCCTTGCATAATGTGAAAGCAGATTCTGTGTTGTATGTTCTACTGATTACTCCTCACAAGCAGCATAGATCCAAATCTGGCAGCACATCCAATGGCAGATCAGGGTCTATGCAGTTTGCAGTGGGACCTGACTTGTGAGTACATACAGTAAACCACATTTCCTTTATCGCAAGTAAGATGGACTATATTATGTTTGTTATTTCAGATTTATTTTTTGTGTGCAATACAGAATTATTAGTTTGTTACTTTATGGGATCTTGCCATTGTTCACTTTTGTGGGACGTTGGCCCACAACTAGATAAAGGGTAAATTATGCAGTAGCATGGAGTTGAAATAATTGACAAAATGCTATATCAATTTCCCTTAAACAAGGAAGTTTATCTTTTCCGTTTAAATAGTGATTGAAAGGAAAGAGCTAATAGAGACTTTATGGACCAGCAACTGGGTCCAGATAACAACCCATGTATGACTGTATCAGGAATTAAAATGGATACAATTTTCTTAACGTTTCAACACTGTTTTCTTACCATTTTATAAAAATCATTTTAGAATAGAAAAACTGTGGCCCAACGGATACTAACTTTAGGCATACGGAAAAAGAAGAAGCTGTCTTTGCCACTCTGGAAGCAGATTTACTTTCTCTGGTCTGCTCCGATCACCAAATTTTGGACAGCACAGGTAAACCTTTATATTGTTTTCAAGTCAATTTTAATACAGTAAAATTTAATTCTTTTTAAAATAGAAAATATATTTGTTCCAACTAAACATCATTATCTACTTGTAAGAAATGTCTTCTAGATCATGCTTGTGGTGTAAAATACGTGAAATATTATTGAAATGATGAAAGACAAAAATTTGCAGCATGCACAATTTACTGTTCTAATTCTGCTTTGTGATCATAAATTACTCTTTATATATGTTATGTCAGAAAATCACTCTATATATAGTATGTCAATAAAACTTCCTTTTATATTCAGTATGTCAGAAATTTTTTTTTTTTGTGTGTGTGGGTATTGGGTATGTTAGAAAAATTACTCTATTTGGTATGTCAGAAAAATTACTCTATTTGGTATGTCAGAAAAATTACTCTATTTGGTATGTTAGAAAAATTAACCTTTATATATATATATATATATATAATCTGTGTGTGTATAGTATGTCAGAAAAATTACCCTTTATTTACAGTATGTCAGAAAATTACCCTTTGTATATATTGTATCAGGAAAATTACCCTTCATATACAGTATGTCAGAAAAAGTACCTTTATATATGGTAGGCTAGAAAAATTACTCTTATATATTGTAGGACAAAAGAATTACTCTTATATATGTTAGGCCAGAAGAATTACTCATATATTGTAGGTCAGAAAAATTACTTATATTTGGTAGGCTAAAAGAATTACCCTTATATATGGTAGGCCAGATGAATTAGCCTTAGATACAGTAGGCCAGAAAAATTTCCTGGTATTCAGAAAGGCATTACATACAGTGTAATACAGAATATATTGATGTTAGTAAAGAGATTATGATGCATAGAAATCGAATCCAGTAGACTAAGTTGATTTACTGTGCTAATATAAATTTTTGTAAACATTGTTTCTGCATATTTACAAATGATAATGGGTGGTCTCAGGTGGTTGGGTGATCACCATTACAGATAACTGCCATCTCACCTCTATCTGCATGGGCTCAAGTCTCAAGCATGGCCAATGTTGGTTCATGAGAACACTTGCCAGTGGCTTCCTTTGGGTCGGTGGTTCTTTCTCCACCAGTTATATTGGCTGCTATGTATAGTCTATCATGTGTTGGACAATGGTGTTAAATGCCAAAAACAACAAGTGATGATGTCAATATTTTTTACTCTTTATGATTATAACAGCTGTTTTTAAAAAATGAAAGAAACAAAATTTAAAACAGTCTTTACTGTAAATAATCATGATAGTAGCTATTTGTATTCTCAAGAAACTGGAATTAATAAATGTTTTAATAATGGCTAATAATAAGAATTCTTTTATGTGACTCTTTGGTCATTAGATAATAATCATAGCAATAATGTGGACTTGGAACAATGCCTAATGCCCAGTCTTTGAAAGCTCTTCAAGATACAAAAATATGTGTCACTTAAAACAAGAAAGTAATATTAAATGACATCTGTTTTATTAAATATTATTTATAAGGGTAAGTTTAAAGATAATCTTGGTATCTATCCACAACATCTATACAGTGTTTAGTTCCAGTTGGATATTACACATAATTTCATTTCAATAGTTATTGGATAGAAAGACTATTATACTATTCTCACAGGTTTATTATGAGTTCATTGTGTGATTAATAATTTTTTCCCATTTGGTGATAATTACTCTAAGCTGAAAATATTGTAATAAGAAACATTGCAGCATTTCTGTACAGCTGATCAGACTGTTGTTATTGCAGAGTATAGCTGTCTTTGTATATACATGAATCGGGTAAAATTGCACCATAGGGTGCACAGAAAACTTAGATTTAAATAATTTAAACTGAGCATTAACAGTCCAAATTATGCAGATGCCTGTTCACTTGAGTACATATAATCCTGGTTAGGCAAAACAATATGTCTGTCTCCGGTTGGCTGACCATCCTGTTTTTCATTGCCAACCCTAGCACTTTTTTCCCCATGAGTACATTTTTTTTCTATTACCCCCCCCCCCCTCCCCCTGCACATACTAATTATTACAGTATATATAATTGTTCAAGAAAAAAAATACTACCTACCTACCCTAATTTTAAAAACCAATGCAGTAGGAAATTACATATTTGTTTTCCTTTTTAAATATTATAAACTCAGGGCAATCAGTTTAGTGGTAAAAGTTAAATTTTAAACTAAAGTTATATTTATAGTTTAAATTACATTTTCTTCAGACTTCTGTTTTAAGTTTAAAGATTTGTATAGAAGAATTTTTGTAGTTCTCTTTTCCTAAATCCAAATACTTTCTGGGGCCCTGAGTGGCAGAGTGGTCTAAAGCGCTTTCTGTTATGGATCACTGCCATCTCTCTTCTGTCTGCGTGGGTTCGAGTCTAAGATTCGGTTAATGTAGCTATGTGAGAAAGCTTGCCAGTAGCTTCTTGTGGGTCGGTGTTTTTTTCTGGGGGTTTTCCCGGGTTCTTCCTCCACCAATAATACTGGCCGCCATGTATAGCCTATCGTGTGCTGAAAAATGGTGTTAAACCCTAAAACAACAATAACAACCAAATACTTCTAAAATGTGTAAAAAATTAAAAGATTGCTATAATGGCCTGAAAATCTAATCAAGTCATGTACATATGCATATCATAATTATAGCAAAGTGTAATTGGTATACAGTTAATCGGTTCTTGGCAGTTGGTGCAGAATATCTTCTCAAGAGAGTCATACAGAGGTATGAGTATATTTTTGTGTGTTGCCCTCACTGATTGCTTTAGGCAAAAGAAGTTTGGTTCACACACATAGGCACCCTACACGCTATATGGCACATTGGTTACGGCATTTTTTTTTGCATTATATTTGTTTGTCTTTATGTTCATATTGTTGTTCTTGTCTTCTTCATCAACTTCCACTTATTCGTGTAGATACTGATTACATTTCACAGAGTTATTACTTACCTTTCATACAAAAGAGAAGCTTATGTACAAGTTTTTCATAGATATTCAAAAGGTTACCTTTTTATGTCTTTGATAAACACACTTATAAAATGGGTTAAGATTTTCTTGCTTTTGAAACTTATGCAATGTCCATGTATAAACTCGCTTTATGAAACATGGCCCTGATTTAGAGGACATTTCATCATGGCATGTAATAATTGTTAAATATCATGACATAGTTATTTGTTTTTTAGACCGTTCAATCATATTATTATTTTACTCATATAATTTTCAAGAACTTGTGATTTTTGTGTGCATATGGACATTAAATTTAAAGTTTCTTTGTTTGACATAAAGATCACTTTTAGCCATTCAGCTTTTCTTGTCTTCACTTTTAGTGTAGGTACACATATTTCTATTGCAGCTGTTCTACTTCATCTTTCTGGGTATCTTCTGCCTTGCTGTGTTGTGGCCAACCTGTGGAAATCTGTACTTTGATCTGGTCATCTGGTTCTGGACAGCAGTCATTCTTACTGAGCTTGTCCACAGGACATATGTCAAGTACCATGTAAGTGTATGATCCACAAGACCTTTCCCTGCATGCATTCATGTCTTATCATTTAAGTATATACTGAACTAAACAAAATCCTTGTTAAAATCTTTTCATGAATCAAAATTTACAGTTTATTAAATTAACAGTTTATTATGGTGGAATTACAGTGGTTTAATAGTTAGTTTGCCATACTTTCAACCAAAAGATTGCAGGTTTAAATCCTACCATCAGATTAACCTGGGTTGGTTACCATGGTATGTCTGTGGGCAAGGAACTTTTCTCTAGTTGCTTTAGTACTAATAGCCTATTAGTGTTGGTGTGCCTTTAAACACCAGACCAAATAAAAACAGTTTATTATGACTGACATGTAATAGTGCAGTTAACTAATTTATTCTATCCACTCCACTGTATTTTTTATATATAATATGGTTTGAAAATTTCAGTCAGTTAAAAACTCAGAATTGTGAAAGTTTGCAAAAGAAGAGCCAGGCCTGGTATTCCCATCGTTTGAGGACAGAACTTAAGCATGTACTCAAATTCAGAAAATTATGATGATTAATATATTTACTTTTTAAAAAATAAAGTTAGAACTGTCACAATTTCCTTAACTTCTTGTATAGTAATCCTCATGCTAAATTTAAATTATGCAGCTATGCTCAAAGTATCATAACACAGTTATCACAAATGCAGCAAGCTTATTATCTTGGGTGATTTCAATGTTAGAGTTCAAAATGAAGAGGACTGTCCATTGCAAACATTGATAGTTACAAGACTTATGGTTGAACAATAAGTTAGACGAGATTCAGTCCTGCACAGACTGGATAGACATGAAGAACTTCTGTCATGCTTCAAAGACAATCTATGGACAAGAGTGATCAGGAACATCTCCAGTGCTGAGTGCTGACAGCACTCCACTGCTTACTGACAAAGAATGGATACTTCAGAGATGGGCAGAACCCTTTAGCAGCATCCTCAATCATCAGTTATTGATCAATTGATTGTATGCTCCAAGTGGAATTCAACATTTCACTTCTGAATCCCCCAGCACTGACTGAAACGGAAAACAATCGAGCTGTTACTAAATGCCAGAGGAGATGTGACTCCACTAGAAGACTACAAAGCAACTGGGTTGCACATAGAAACTAATCAAACTCTTCCAGTCAATGTGGACTCGAGAAACTATACCCAAAGAGTGTAAGGCTGCATCCATTGTCCTCTTGTACAAGTGGAAAGACAACAGATAGTCTTGTGACAACCATCAGGACAGCTGCTTGTTGTCCTCACCAGAATTTTGCTTAATTGTCCCTCTGCATCATATTGATAATGGGCTCATGCCTGAGAATCAGTGTGGCTTCTGGGAAGTTCAGCTTCAAAGAAATGCAGGAAATAAAAAACTCCAACCAGGACATGACATTCATCAACTTAACAAGCCTTTGACACAGTCAATTGTGGAGACCTCAGGAAGATGATGGCAAAATGTGTTTGCCCAGAGAAATTCATTGTGATGGTTTTTTTAATTCCATGATGACATAGTTTCTGCAGCTTTTTTTTTTTTTACCAAGAGAACATGTTTTAAGATCATTTTTTCCTGTTATTTCTTTTCAGAAATACAAGACCGTGTCCTTGATTGGCCATTGTGTAGAGATATTCCTGATAATGGCCTTCCTCTGCATATACCTGTTCATGCGAATAATACCTCACTGGGTCCCGTATATGGACTATACAACATCCAAGTCAGTCCTGTGTTTCGCCCTCATTTACTTTTTCTACCGATTGCTGGGTGTTTATCTCCCTATCAGTCCAACCCTGGGACCAATGTTACTCAGGATGAACAGAATGGTAGGCATTTTTAAGTCATCACTACAATATACTGAAGGGGGCATGTTGTTTTCTTTCTGTCTGTCTTGATATTGTTAGTCTACATCTCCATAAATAATTGTCTTTTTGTGTCAGATCTTTAATGTCTTTTTTCTTGTAACTCCACCTATACTGAATGAAAGAAAGTGATCGTATATGCTAGAATGTTTTTGGAGGATGGTTAGATGACAGTTTAAATTTTCTGATGTGGGATAAAGTACACAAGTATAGGGGTGGGGATCATAATTCACAGTTTTGGCATGTTGTCTATTCTTAGTTATTTAGAATAGTTTGTTCTATCAATAGGGCATTATTTAACTCTTCTAATATTTTAACTTTTTGGAAAGGCCAGTCTCGCTATTAAATGGACATAACTGATTATAATGTTGAATTGGTGCTCTACAGTGTATTTTTCTCTCCTAGAGTTAGATATTTTAGGAAAAATAATTTCCCAGGTTTTCCACAAAAGAAAAAATAATTATTAATGTTTTGTTAGCTTTTAAATCCTGAATGCATTCAGGAACTGGGTATTTTAGGGGTGGGGTGTAGGAAGGAAGGACACAATAACAGATTTAATTTTTGCATTTCATTTCACCAGTAGTTTTTTTTTTAATGCAAGTTTTTATTTTGTGTAAGATTTGTATGTTTTTCCACATCAATTTTATGTGATGGCAATAGAGTGGCATTGACATTTATATATTTCTTAAATAAAATAATTGACTTTGATCTCAGAATGACTAACAAATACTCCAAAATGATTATCAAATTGAATAAAACTTTAGTTTACATTGACTGGATTACAAAGTTTTGCATATGGTTAAAAGATTGTTCAGTAAGAAAAGAGATGATATTCATTACATTTTGTCAGTCTGAGCTTCATATATACTCTTGGCCCACCAACAGCAAGCTTGATACCAAAAATGGTTCAAATAATTAAAATGTAATGTATACATATGATTCCAGAATCTAGGTTCAATCATGTGTGATAAGAAACATGTAGACAACAATAGCAATTTCCTTGATTTCATCCTTGATTAATTGATGAAATTTGTGATTGCAGTGACATTATCTATAATTAATGCATCATTTTAATGTGGAGAATTAATACCATTTTATAAATTAAACCCATGAGAAATAAGAGAAAATGTGAAAATTTGTCCATTTTGAGGAGACTCGCAGGGCAGGGTTATACTCGCACCATATCACCAGTATTGACAAGACTGAGCAGCTTTTTTGTCCCATACTTTACATTAAAAAATCATGGGATTTTAAATTGAGGCCCATCTGTAAATCCAGCCTCCCATCCATATGTCTTTTCATTCTGCATAATAACTCGCTGAATTACTATTTAACTAAATTTGGTATGCAGTTTGATATTGATGAGACCTTTGTTGAGTTAAATGGTCAGATTGCCAGCAGTTAAACTCATTATAGTTGTAGCCCTAGAATTGCTTGACCAGTAAACTTGTGTTTCTGTGCTATACTGTGAATTAATTTTTTTTCTTTGTGGTTTTATGAAATTAATATTCTATTGGTACTCACAAATATAATGATTTCACAGTACCATATTTTACTCTGTATGCAGGTTAACATGATTTTTATTGTGATCATTTGTCAGCCTTATGCATTATATTAGTACAGTGAAAATGTGTACTTTTAGGCAAGCATCCATGTTTTTAAAAAATCCTAAACAGTTTATCTAATGATGTTGTTGTTGTTTTCATTATTATTATTATTATTATTATTCTTATTATTATTATTATTATTATTAATTTTATTATTATTATTATTTAACAGATAAGGAAAGATTTTGTTACCTTTATCCGGATGTTCCTGATCTTCATGATAGTCGGAGGTGTGACAATTCAGGCAGTTCTGTACCCAAACTATCCACTAGGGATCGATGCCATCAAAAGGGTTTTGACAAGGCCCCTGTTTGCAATGTTCCTCACTAAGATTGATGATCTAGATGGTAAGGCAATTCTTGTCTCTCATCAACATATGTTACCGTGTTTACACCCTTCCACTATATGGACTTATTCAAGAAAGTCCACCTTCTCATGAAAGATCACTGTAACCATCACAAAGATCATCCTTGTTTGATCACTTGGGCCCCACGCACCAGAATCCAACCCGCAAAACGTTTTTGCATGCTGTTTGTTAATAAAAATAGTTTGTGTTTTTAATGAAGCACATTCTATATTTAGCTCATCGGACACTTGGACCTTGAAAGGTTGATCCGGATATGTAAAGGGACACAACTGAAATAATAATCTGGAGAGAAAGTGATTTGTCATTGTTTGTCTCAAGTGATATAACTTTTGTGTGTGTGTGTGTGTGTGTGTGTGTGTGTGTGTGTGTGTGTGTGTGTGTGTGTGTGTGTGTGTGTGAGAGAGATTTGGATTTTTAACATAGCTTTAACATTTTTTTTCATATGTTGTGATGATCACTATGATATCTGCAGTGTGGCAGTTTATAGTGATGTCTAGCACTGGGGCATCATGTTCCACCCAGTCACATTATTCTGACACCAGGATGACCAGTCCTAACCCTAACCTCTTAATTCTGAGCGCCAAGTGAGGCAGCTGTTAGTACCATTTTTATAGGTCTTTGGTATGACTCTGCAATGGATCGAACCCATGACCTCCTGCATCTGTGGCATGTGCTCTAACCACTACGCCACATGGAGTGGTTGATATTACTTTTGTGTAGAACTCCAAACAGTGCAGACTCATTTGAAAACTATTTATCAGAGGTAACTTTAAAAACTACATGTACATAGGAATCAGAAGGATTATACCTGCCAATGTTGATCTGGCATCAAGTTGGGACCCACTTCTGCTCTAACATAATGTTTTCCAATCAGGGCCAATTCTATGAATAGAAATTATAAGTAGACTGATTGCCATAGACCTGGATTCACTGGTGCGTTATGTAACATCAGATCCAGATTTGTGCTGTTCACAGCTAAGTATAAGTTGTAATTCATTGAACATGGTAACTAAAAGCTATATAGAAAATATGCTGTAGACATGATTAGGTAGTGAATGGGTGAAGAGGAAACAGTTTGTTGTCACATGTGGTAAAGTATTGAAAAACAGTATGAAATGTTTCAAATTCATGGTTTAAATATTTCCATAAATCTGCTTATAAAGCATAATTTCTTTTTGTCAAGCCAGTGTTAGTGTGAAGTCTGACATTATGGTTACTCTTCGGGGCCCAGAGTGGCCGAGTGGTCTGAAGCGCTGTTCGTTACGGATCACTGCCATCTCACCTCTGTCTATGTGGGTTCTAGTCTTGGATTAGGTCAATGTGGGTATGTGAAAAAGCTTGCCAGTTGCTTCTTGTGGGTCGGTGGTTCTTTCCAGGGTTTTCTGGGTTCTTCCTCCACCATTAATTCTGGCCGCCATGTATAGCCTATCTTGTGCTGAAAAATGGCATTAAACCATAAAACGAACAAAACAAACAGTTACTCTTCCAGCACTAGTGGGATCCACACTTAGTGAAGGAGTTTTCAGCAATGGTTTGATAGTGGTATTGCCATGAAGTACAAGGTTTTTTCTTGTCATTAATTTTTAAGGTGGAAAAGCTTAATTTGCACGGAGTGTTTCCATTGTGTGCCAATGTATTAATCCTATAATGAAAAAGTCATATTATGATATCAAAAATTGTTTTCTTTTGTTTTTACAACAGATGGTAACATTTTACAAATTGCACTTTTAAATCTAACCCTTTAACTTTTGCTGGTTGGCAGTATTATGACTATTTTCATCTTGAAAATGTGATTTTTTTGGTGGTCATCACATTTATTACATGGATTAAAACGTGAAATGTTATAGGGGTGGGAGGTAGCATCAAAGAGCATTTTTATCTTTAGAAAAAAGATTTCAATTTTTGTGAGTTTACCTGTTTTGAACATTTATTTCGCTATTTCTGTATTCAGATGCAAATTCTGTGGCCATGACATTCTTGAAGTTTATTTAGGTAACAAATGCTTCACCTATAGCTTGGTTTGCATTATTTGCTCATCCACCCACTCATCCATCTCTGATTTCTCCATTGTTTTTAACATAGTTATGAGCGGGATGAGAGTTAAAATCACAAACTAATTATATGTGTTATTTTATGTAATCAAGAGTTTTGTCTTAAATCTTTACTGCTTGTCTTTAATCTTTACTGTTTCTCATAGACTGTATGAGTTATGGTTGAGATTCAATATCAAATACAGGTATACCTCGTTTTAAGGACATCCGCATTACGGCGCTCCACTCATTCGGCATCGTTTTTTATTTGTTGTCACTTTGGAGACTAAAACAAAATATTTGCGTGGCACTCAAAATTTGATGTTACACTACTGATTGCGGGGCCAATTCAGACCCCTTTGTCTACCAAGTTGATGAGTGAGTTGTATTGAACACTTTGTATTCATAACCAATACGGTGTTGTATATTGCTCGCAGTGAGCTGAGAGGTAAATATCCGAATTTTGATTACACGTGCTTAGTCTGTGTATGGGCATTGTTACATGTGTCGTACTCTGACAATTTTTATTATTTCATTAGTCATGGCCTCTAAATCTAGCGCTAGTGAGAAGGACATGTCGAACGCCAAGATAGGCT
Source organism: Unio pictorum (assembly GCA_030141615.1). Lineage (NCBI taxonomy): Eukaryota > Metazoa > Mollusca > Bivalvia > Unionida > Unionidae > Unio > Unio pictorum. The sequence continues at coordinate 10,142,817 of JARLTB010000203.1, forward strand.
GTAAGCTAGGTTTGGCGCGACAAACAGTTAGCATAGTAGTGAATGCAAAAGAGAAGGTTTTGAAAGAAATTAAAAGTGCCACTCCAGTGCACACAACAGTGATAAGGAAGCAAGCTAGCCTAATTGCCGAGATGGAGAAAGTGTTAGTCTTATGGCTTGAAGACCAAACTAGCCATAACGTACCTTTAAGACAAGGCCTAATTTTGAGTAAGGCTTTAACTCTCTTCAATTCTATAAAGGCCGAAAAAGGCGAGGAGGCCAAAGAAGAGAAGTTTGAATCTAGTAGAGTTTGGTTTATGCATTTTAAGGAAAGAAGCTATCTCCATAATATAAAGGTGCAAGGTGAGGCAGTTAGTTCTGATATTAAAGCTGGAAAATGGTTTCCAACCGAGCTAGCCAAGTTAATTAATGAAGGAAGCTACACTAAACAGCAGATTTTTAATGTTGATGAAACGGCCTTATTTTGGAAGAAAATGCTTTCATAGCCAGGGAGGAGAAAACAATGCCTGGCTTCAAAGCTTCCAAGGATAGTCTGACTCTTTTGTTAGGAGCTAATGCAGCTGGTGACTGCAAATAAAAGCCAATGCTCATTTACCACTCAGAAAACCCTAGGGCTTGGATGACTGCAGATCTTTTTACCAAATGGTTTACTGAATATTTTAAACCCACCGTTGAGGCCTACTGTTTAGAAGAAAAAATTCCTTTCAATATTCTGCTGCTTAGGGACAATGCACCAAGTCACCCAAGAGTTCTGATGGAAATGTACAAGGAGATTAAAGTTATTTTTCTGCCTCCGAATACGACATCGATCCTACAACCGATGGATGAAGGAGTAATTTCCGCTTTTAAGTCTTTTTATTTAAGGTGGACATTTGCAAAGGCTATTGTTGTATGTCTGATGTGCAAAATAAATTGAAAGCCTTCTGGAAAGGATTTAATATTCTAAATGCCATTAAGAACATTCGTGATTCATGGGATGAGGTCAAACTATCAACACTAACTGGAGTTTGGAAGAAACTGATTCCTACACTTATGGATGACGTTGAACGATTCGAGAATCCAGTTGAGGAAGTGACAGCAAATGTGGTGGAAATGGCAAAAGAATTGGAGCTTGAAGTTGAGCCTGAAGATGTGGCTGAACTGCTGGCATCTTTTGATGAGCCTTTATTGGATGAGGATTTGCTTTTGACAGATGAGCAAAGAAAGTTACTTCTTGAGATGGAATCTGCTGATGGTGACGAAGATGGAGACATTAATTCTGAAATGGCAACAAATAATTTGGAACACTGTTGGCTTACTTGATACAGTAGTGGAAGGCTTTAAAAGGATTGACAACAATTTTGAGAGAAGTTCTGGAGTGGGTAAAATGCTAATAAATGGTATAGCATGCTACAGGGAAAAAATACTTCATGAAAGAAACCGACAATCAATGAAGCAAACTTCATTGTTGACTTATTTTAAGAAAGTGCCACATCCACCACAAACTTCAACTGGTTCGACCCTCCATGAACCGTCCACATCAACACAAGGTTTCCCACCAAGCAAGAGAGTAAGATTCATTGAAGGTTCAGAAGATGAAATATTTTAAGGTTAGAGATATGTTACTAAGCTATTTTCTTCTTATGTTTTGTTTAGTAGTTCTCAATAAAATATTTCTTATTTTTTTGTACAGTATTGTAAATATTAAACCAATTGTATGTATGGTGTCTGATTTACCTAAACTTATCACATACGTCCTGCTCGCTTTACGACTGGTTGGCAGGAACCGAACATAGTTATAAATCGATGATTACCTTTATATTGTATTTTCTTTCAGCCAAGTACTATTGTGCAATCAATGTATGATGTAGGGAACAGATTTTAAAGCTTTTATATATACTTCTGAGTGAAAACGAATGTGACTCGCTTTACGGCTATATTCGCATTGCGGCGGTGGTCTGGAACCGAACCTGCCATATTAGCGAGGTATACCTGTATATAAAAGTCATGATGAGTTCAGTCAGTGAGAGTTTGGAGTGTGAAAACTTTAAAAAAAACAATATAGTAAAACCTGATATGAGAGACCGCCCCTTCTGCCAACACAAAGTGGTCTCTCAAGACGGGTGGTCTCTCATAGGTTTGTTCAAAAAGATCAGTTTTCAAGAAAAATAACTAGAATCACTGTACATATATTCTATTCTTTATTAATAGTTCTTGCTAAAATATTGTATGCATTCATCTATAAACAAAATTATATTGCAATAAAGATATACTTCTGTCACTAAACATGAAATCACATTTACATTTGAAGATCACTTAGTTTAGCATCTGAAATCATTTCTGAATTTCTCCTTTTCCTTTATAACAACCTAAATTTCTTTAACCTATGTTTAAACCACGTTTTTGTGAGTGGTCTGCAGTTTTTCACGTCTTTCAGTTACACTAATTTTTTTCTCCAGCCTTAAATTTGTCTCTTGTTAGATGAAGGTTTGTCCATTGTTCTTAAGGTTATAGGTGTTAAAATTCTTAGTGTTCAGTTGTAATAGCAAATGTACTGATGGTTTTGACTGGGCTGTGGGAAAAAATGAAAAATCTACTTTTACACTGCATATCTAACAGTTAATGAATAAAAAGAAACAATTATCTCATCCAGAAACAGAACCATTTTACTCAGAGAAAAGAGTCGGCTTCATTCAAAGATGACATGAAGGGATTAACTCTAAAAGCAAATTTTGTAACTGGGTCGCACCAGCTTGAATAGATGACAGCTTTGTGAAAAGCTGTGAAAAAAAGCAACAAACATCACAAGTCTTGAACACTATCATTTGAACCCCACAAATTGATTCTCTCTTGCTGGTTTACTAGAACATGTCCTTATTTAGCCCCGGCAATACGGATTAACTCGAAAGACAAACAATATATGTGACCACTACATCAACTTTGGCACAGCAATTTGTAACATGTACTTTAGCTCGGTTTATGGACTGTAACAACAACGGTAGCAGCAATCGTTTTTTAAAAATATTCCTTTCATGTTTTGTTTTTTTATCAGAACAATTGTTACTAATCAAGCGGTCATTGTAACAATTTATTGCATTCAGGTCAGTGGTATCTGTCGCGATACAGTCGTTGATAGGGATGTCAGGTCTTATGATAAGGCAGGGAAGCAGGCTAAGTGCGAGAATAACTAGTCAGATTCCCTGCTTTGCATGCTCCCTGCATTGTTCACCCTTATATATTTAGTGGGGAATGCAAGGAGCGTATACTTCAGTCTTGTTTACGACACAAACTATAAAACACTATAAACATAGCTAAAATAATTCAGACATCGTTTGCCAGATTATTTTTTTATTAAAGAAGTTATATTTAGAACAGTACCACATGAGCGGTCTTTCTTACAGGGATTAAATAAAGATCAGTAGAGTTTATCCTCATTTCTGCGATGCGAGCATTCATAGCGCTGTTGAAATGTATATTGTGCCAAGACATCACATTCACTGGTCACATTCAGCAGGTGGTTGCTGATAACAGAGCATTTAATAATAAAATCGATCCATGCATTACGATTGTGGTCAGAAATGATAGGTTGTCCCTCATAGCAGTTGTTGCAAATAGCAGTTTTTCTGTACTTGAAAGTCTCCTTTCTTCTTGTTTAGACTTTGGTTTTAGGCATTTTTTATGGTGCCTTTTTATTGCTTATGTAAACATACATGGTGTATTATTTTACATGTATTAATGATTGAAGTTGGAAGGGGTGGGTGGGAGAGAAGAGTAAAATGAAAAGTGACTTAAATATTGATATATATGTCTGAGGTAGACATATTTCCTCAATAGGAAAAGAAGGTAGTTACAGATGTGCTATTGATATGACTTTTATTGTGACCATTGTGATACTAATTTTTTCAGTTTATACATGCTTATAGGATAGTGTCCATTCTGTATTTTATAACATTTTTTTGCATTACTAAGAATAGTAACGATCTTTATGGGGATACTGAAATCACTAACAAGGAATATATCCACTGGCTTTTCAGGTCAGGTCTGAGTATGTCAAGGGAGGCAACTCAGATTTGTGCCAATAATTCTATTTTGTAGTTATCTACCTTATTCAACAAATTTGTAATACTTTAACTTTGGATCACAATTATTTTTCCTATAGACTCAATTTTTTTTGTTTCTTAGTACTGAACTTTCCACTTTGTCCAAATCCTGCCAAATCATATCTGAACCAAACAATACGTCAGAGATGAACTCATATCATAGTAAATTTCTTGCCCTAGGTTATGGATACTTTTTTTAAGAGGCTGGACTGTGCGACATGCATGTGGACATGGATTTCACATCTAGATCAGCATCAGTGACTCATCAGTTGCTGTGCACTGTCATTGAAATACAGACAGACAACATAATGCTCAAATTCTATGCAATTTTAATCAGTACCAAGAATGCCTTAATTTTAACTCTTTTATCACCACCCAAATGAGTGAGGCAAAAACATTCTAAATATACACTGGAATCAAATTGGTGGGTACTGAATCGGAAGTAATAATCGTGACCAAAGTCCACTTAAAACAGTAATTGAAAATGTTTTAAAGGATATTCAGATATCGTTTAAAATGTTAATATAAATTCTTGTGACAGCAGAAGGGCAAAAAAAGTGTTTAAATAGTGTCATAATTGTTATTTAGAGCATTATGTTTACAATAACAAAGGGACCATAAATAACAGTATCTCGGGACTTAAGTTTTTACAACTGATTTTGTGGAAAAAAGGATCACTTCAGCCCACACATCTTGCAGTTTTCACAACACTTTGATTATCTCATTTTTAAATACAGTGAAAATAATTAATTTGCATTTTTTATCAGTTATTTTCGAAAAACATTAAAAGATGTGCTTTATAAAGTGAAATGTGAAAGAGTAAAATTGTTGACAATTTATCTTTAGTTAATCAGTTAGTAGGTTAGTAGATCATTGGACTCATAATCTAAGGTCATGGATTTAGTCCCAATTAATGCCAGTATGGGTTGGATTGGTCTGTGTGTCCATTGTAAGGCACTTTACATTCATTCCTGGGCATTATAAAATCAATGATCTGTTAAAAATGCCATTAAAAACCAACCAAGCAACCAATTGTTCATATCTTTAAGATTGCAATACATCTTAGATTTTGGCCTGTAACAGACTGTACCATTTGAAATGGTGACAGACATGATCAATACACAATGAAAATACCAGATAAAGTAAAGTACATCTATATAATAAGTGTCTTTGGATCCAAAATTACTTTGTAATTACTTCATTTGGTTATAATTCATTAAATTCCTTTTTTCCTAGCATACATACTCACAAGCTTGATCTAACTGCAAACAACATAGTCCTTTGACCTGATATCACATAATGTGCAAGCAGATAAGGCATGATGACATCTTAACATACTATTTTATCAAAAAATAAATTAATTTGCTGATTTCACAGAAAAGTATTCAACGTGCTTGTTAGAATTTGCAATTTCGTGATTTACAATAAAAAAAATTGGTAGGCATATTTGATAGTGTATGTGGTTTCATCATAGTGACAACAGTTCACTCTTTCCTTTTGGGTGGGGTGGGGGAATGGAGGTCATGTATATACATCATTGAAATAAGAAAATCATTATGGATTGAGCTGTGACATTTCTTATGCTCTTCTGTTTTTCTTTTACCAGGAGATGAAAAATGCTCCCACCTATACAACAATGTCACTCAAGGCTTCTGTGCAGATGGTGAGTTAATATTAGTTTGGCTTGCTTATGCTTGTAGATGGTATGATTTGTTTATGTGTTGCAGATCTTTGTGTAAATCATAATTGCAATTTTTAAAAAGTATTGCTTATTAAAATACATGCAATATATTGATATCCACCATTTCAAGTTTGTCATACATTTGTCAAAGTAATGATGACCATATACTGTGTCTTACGGAATGTATTACAACAGCCTTGTTACAAAAAGTATTGCAGTTATTGTGCTTCTTTCTGTATGGTGTCATGGATATAGGTTGAATATTCAAGCACTTCCATTTACCTGTTATCCTAAGTTAAGTAATTGAGTAATGTACTTTTTGAGAAATAAAATTTACTAAAATATTTCTTTCTGATCCATTTAGATCAAATTTGGAATAAGGGCTTACTTATATCATAAGGATTTTGTACAGTATTGAAATAAAATGGGATTCATGCATATTAATGAGGTAATCGTCTTGAATCTAATTGGCAGAGGGATGATCTTGCTTCTGATTTCCTGAGATTATTATCACTCTACAAGCTTTATTTTTGTTTTAAATATAATTTTGATCAGACTTTAGATATAAGCTATATTAATGAGATACCTTGCATCGGATTGGCGGAACCTTTACCTCTCTAGATTTAGAGACTATATTTCTCATCCAGTTTATATCATCTTGAATAATTTTGATTATGGCCACAAAACTGTGTATAAAAACCCAAATTTTTATCAGGATGTAATAAAATAGGTCAAAGCCATATGATATAACGTTTTTTATTTTAGTTGACATAAATTGTAATTTTACAATGATACATAAGCCTGTATGGTGAATGGTCAACTTTTAAGCTATGTAAAAAGGTGAGCAGTAGCAGGCCCACTTGGGTCTCTTGTCTGTTATTATGCCACTTTTATATGTCTTATGGTGGAGCATAAATTGTGTTATGATGTTCATCCATTTGTTTATCGCCTGTTCAATTTCTGCACAACAATTTGTGTCCTCCACCATCTGCTATTATAAAAAAATGCAAATAGCTTGCATTTGGGACTTGCAAGAAATTGATCGATTCTGGGCTTAAAGATTGAAACCACAACAATTGAGAAAAGTAAAACTATTTCCACACAAAAGTATTTGCTATTGTACATGAGACCTTGACCAACCTTTAGATATGACTTGCATTCATATAACAAAGACATCTTTTGATTTGGTGTCTAAAGGACAAAGTAACAGTGACTTCAATGGTTTCTTTTCAATATCTTGTTCTTCATCTACTACTTTGAACAAACTTTGTGAACGGCTTGTATTTGAGACAAAGAAGACATTTTCATTTTGGGGTCAAAGGTCAAGAGCATTGTGGACTGAAAGAAGGAAAGAAATATAAGTCTGTACGATATGCCTTGACTCAATTTTGTAGGTGGCTTGATTTTGGGACAAGGAATACATTTGTTGAATTTGTTGGATTATGATAATACAATAGATCATGGTCAGAGGAACTATAGAAAGAAAACCGTTTTAAAAATGTGGTCCAAGGTCAACATCACCAAGTTTGACATAAGACATGTTACTGGAAAATAACTTAACATGGCAGGTGTATGATGTTTCTTTTTATAGTACTCTTCTTTTGTGTAGGTTTCTGTCTCATTTCCTTTCTTTGAACATTTTGCATTTCACTAGCTACACTGGCATATCCTTTTCAGAAACTATTGCATGATCTAAACAAGGTGCAGAACTTGACATGTGTGCAGTGTGATCTATTTTGTGTTAAGCATTGTAGACAGTAGCATGATTTGTCATTAAATTATGCATGACCACAGAAAACAGATTGAGACACAGTTGAATTTGTGACCTTGCTTTATGGTATCATTCACCAGTTATATACCCAGTTGAAGGACTTTAATGATCTTGTTATTTATGCATAATTTATTTCAGAAAAAAGGCTGATGGGGACAAACCTGGGATATACAGGTAAGATATTTCCAGTGCCATTTTCTTTTATGCCCATTCTGACACAGAATAAGAAGCATATTCTGATCCAGCTTTCCATCTGTATGCATGTTTGACCAAAATCCATTTTTGTATGATATCACAAAGAAATATTAAACGTTGAACCTTATAATGTTACACACTGGATGACCAATCCCATATTCTCAGAGCTTTTTGATAAAAAAAATTTCAAGTTGAAGCTGAGAGATGCTTGGAGTAAAACTACAGACCAGAAATTGTTTGTGTATTAGAGAAATTATAGTTTAGAATATTCAGAAAGTTTTGTTAGTCTAATTTCATTTTAATCAAATTGCAGAACATCAGTTTTTATACTCAAGTTTTCTATGCAAAGATTTAAAGAAAAGTGAAATTTCGGTAACTGTGTACACAGTATTGCCTTGAACCTAATTGAAAATGGTGCTCCTCACACATCCAGTATGACCACTATAGCATCCATATTGAAATCTTCTTATTGCTAATTGATCACTCGGGACAATTATATTGAGTCCAGGTGTTTGAGTTATTTAATCACTATAATAACTAACACAAATTATTCAGTGTACATATTATTAGTATGTGTGTTTCTACATCCGGTACAGTTATTGACTTAATGTAACCATGTGGAATGATTTTAGAAAACATTTTGTGCCGAATACAATAAATTTTTCATATCTGTGTGTCTATCCAACCATTAATTTGTTTGTCATTCCATCAGGAACAATCTTGCCAGTGCAACTAGCCCTGCAGTTTTCAACTGTACTGGTCATATACCAGAAGAGCTTTTGCCTGTCATTAAGGCCTAACCGAGTAGATAATTTTTGCCGAGTACCAAATCCGAGTATTTGGATGTACTATTTGCCATATCAGGGCACGAACTGAGTAGTAGGTGCGATTCCGGAGAGTACCGTTTGTTTCATTATCATATGCGAAGCTTAAACTTTTGGTGTACCATATAAGGTATATATTGCCTAAAAGATGAAAATTTGTATTATTAACTAAAATTATTTTGTAATAAAAACTTTTTTTTAAAAAGTTATATTTATTGAATTATTTTACTTGTAACCATTAATGCGCGTATTATTTGCCGAGGCGAATACTTCCGAGTAGTACAAAAAAAAAAACGGATATTAGACAGAAGCAAATGTCCGAGGCAATTTCCGGTTAGGCCTACCTGTCATGTGTCACATATCCATTAACACAAGTTTGTTATAGTTACTCCTCCTAAACTACTTAGAGGATTGCCTTGAAATTTGGCACACATTCATGGACTAGTAAGTAGTTGGTCCTAAATGAAACTGGTGCTGGTCTGATGTCCAATATGGTTACAATGGCAGACATCTTGAAAATGTTGTTATTGCCATACCATCTGAATGGATGGTGATATAAATATGGAGTGTTCACTAAATACTACTTTTTGTGTCTAGTTCATCCTAAATTATAAAGGTGGTGATCTGACATTTGATATGACCACCATGGCATTGAATTTGTTTTATTGCATCTCGTATATTAACATGGGGTTTTCACCAAAATCCTTCTTATGATATCCAGTTGTTTGTAAATGAAATACAGCCAATGTGATGTCAGACATGGCCACTACAGCAGCCATCTTGAAATTTTGTTATCACTACACTCTTGAATGGGGTTGTATCAACATTGGATTTCATTAAAACACTTCTTGTGATGTCTGAAATGGTCTTAAATGAAGATATGAAATCTAATACTGCCACCACAGCAGCCATCTTGACAATCATTGTATCACTACTCATCTAGAATGGATGGTCATATGAGTGAGATAGTTTTTCCTAAAAGACTTAGTATGGTGTCTAATTGGTCTTAATTGAAAATAGTGTTGATCTGATGTCCAGTATGGCCATTATTGTAGCCATCTAGAGATAATTGTTAATTTTATCAATACTCCTATTGGATGGACTGTCATGTAAAAATATGGTTTTCGTTACAAGGCTTCTTATGATGGCCATTTGGTCCTAAATCAAAATGGCACTGATCTGACATCCAACATTGCCAATAAAGCAGCCATCTTGAAATTCACTTTATTGTGTCTTAATTAGATGGTATTGTCATATCAGAATGGAGGTTTTGCTAATTGGTCCTAATTGAAAACACTGCCTCTGAATGGTCATATTCAGGTCTTGACCAGAAAACATAGTGGTGTTTATTTGGCCAAAAATATTAATTTTATATCCAGAATGGCTGCTACAATGGCTAATTGAAAGTTTTAATATTAACAATATCAAAGGTGGTTTAAAAAAACAGTTAGAAAAGGAAATGTTCTTGTCTTGAATTCTTGGAATTTTTTCAGACTGTAGAGCAGAGGGACTCTCAATTACACCAGTTGTAATACGATTTATTACATATTACTGATAACTATGAAAACAGCTTGTACCGTAATTTCATGTGTACAAATTCAGAGCACACCCTTTTTTTTACCTAACCTGTGGAAAATGTTTTTTCATCATGAAATAGTTCTTTTGCAAAAACAATTCTTCATCCTTTAAAATATGAACTTTAAAGTATAAAAGTAAAATCTACAGAAATATGTTTGTTGTGGTAAAATCCAGATAATTGTCTAATCTTTAATTTGGATCCAGGTTTTATATTAGATTTAGTGGAGTTTGTCAGGGAACCACACTAACATGACAGTAGTACCTGAAACACATCAAACAGTAAATATTATATGCATGATCCAACCTTTGAATATAAAATTTGATAAAAATGGTGTCCAGCAAGCGATGCAAGTTGAAGTCAAATGAGAAAATAAGCCTCTTGAAAAGTGTTAAACAAAATTCCAAGAATTAACTCAAATTGAAGTTTAGCAACAAGCCATTCGGCAGCATAGAGTTTGGAACTGAAGTTTGTGCAACTGTTCTTGAGGTAAACAAGGTCTGTGTTTACCTACAAACATTTTAAAGTGAATACCATACCCACACATGGGAAAAAATCAGCTACCATACTGAGATGGTCTTTTTAGAGTTGGCAGGGCTGACATGGTCTGTTGGCCTTTATGAGAAGAAATAAGCAGGCAAACAGCGAGTCACATCATATGCTTTTATGAGGAGAGAGGAGCAGCACCCTATCAGTACCTGAAGCCTATTGTTGGTGACAGGATCAAGCCACCCAGAATGAGAACTACAATATTAGTTACCATTCTATGAGTACCAGTCACCTGTCACCCATCATTTGAGCTTCCTTAGTGTGTGGATATGGATTAAGTTGAGAACCTCTTTTTCCAGGTTAATTTTTAATCTTTTTTTGGATTGGGAATCTGCATACAGATGCCAGACTAGGGAAAGGGGTTGGATTGACATCTGCCCATTTCCTATAATCTCACAAAATCCCAATGAGATGTGGGGCCTTACACTGTAGGAAGTGACTGGTCCTTCTCTAGCATGCAGCCATCATATTGCAGTCCATGGGCTGATACCAGCCTCATATGAAGCAGGGTCAAAACGGTTCTGCACTTATACAGAGATGTTGATCTGGATATATCCAAGGTCTGAATGGAGAACAGTAAGAACCTTATGAGGTCTGCTCCCCTTTAGGCAGAGACCCTCATCAGAGGTCTTGTTCGCTCTGTGGCTTTACATGATTAAGACTAGAAACACTTGCAGCTGCATCTGGCTTATCAGAACTATCCAAGATATGGAATAATCTAGACTGCATATGTGATCCTTCAACAAAGTTCTTTAAAACTTTGCAGTCCCAGTCCATTCATTATTCACTTTCTACAAGAGCATGCCACAAAGGCCCAGGAATGAAGTTTGATAGTTCTTGTCCCTTTCCTATGTAAACGGGTGGTCATGGATGTTCAGAGGGCAGCCCTAGTGTGTCCCTCTTATATTGGTCCCCATATGTACAAGGCTGAACTGTTTAGAGGTTTTTGGTTAGGTATTACAAACAATGTGTGGTTCATCTTGATTATAAAATTGAGGTTACCAACTCTTCTCCTCCCCATGTGTTTGTACCAGTTGAATCTGCTATGGACAAAGGACCTTCTACTCCTGGATTTTCCTGGTGCTTTTTTTTATACAATAGGAACCTTTCAAGATGGGTGGTCTTCATCAACCTTCAGGATGCATACCTGCAGTTTTGCTTTGATAGGGAGGTCTTCTATTTTTGCACACTGTTATTTATCTAGCCTCTGCACCCAGAGCTTTTACCAGGATCTTAACATCACTGAGTATTGCTTATCTAGAGCCTTAACTCATTCAACCCAGATCCCGACAATGCTTGTAATCCAGTTTCAGCATTCAATGACCGATCCTGTCATAGCTCAAAGTTTCTCGACTGCATTCAGTAACTGATCCCGTCTTTGCTCAATTTGAATGTGTGGTGGATACAGTGTCTCTGACTGGTTACATATGGAATCAGACCAATGTTAACTAATCACAAATGATTTTACTTTCCTTTGTGCAAACTTAAATTGTTCAGAAACCAAGGGTTACAAATTAAGAACAGTTTCACTACACGTGTTTTGTTCTTGAAAAATCATAAATGATGGCAGATACAAGACTTGATAATGATAGCAAAAATGAGGAGTTTCTTGGGTTCGATCTCGAAAATATTGAGGAAGCAGAGGAAAAATATGTACGGCAGTTTGATAATTTGTGAGATTTAGATTTGGACATTGAAGTTTCTGAGATTGAATCATCAAAAGAAAAGGATGCTGATAGTGATGATAGAGTTCTTCCTGATCTAGCAGATTTTAGAGATCGTGTTATTTTCATAAAGAGTGTATTAAAAAGTTGTGAAAGACTTGGACAAATAGAAGAAAAAAAAATACATCACTGTGTAGAAAAATTCATTAGGAATAATTGGTGAAAACTTCATTTATTTTTTTAGATATAAGAAGATATAACTTAAGAGTGAATGCATGTGCATGATATTTACAAAATTGTCTAAACAGATACAAATATACGGGGCACACAAAGCTAGACACAGCTTCTTGCTACTGGGGCAGAGCAGCAATATAGTTTTTAACAGTGATGGGGCTGAATGAGTTAAAGGTCAATTCTTCAGGTTGTATGGTCCCAGGAGGAATCTGCCATCCACATGAACAATTTGGAAATGAGTGTAGAGTTCCTAGCCTTTCAGGGGGGTGTCAACAAAAACAACACATCAATGGCTGCATACCACATGTGACATGTGACAGGATGCACTTATGCCCCCTTGTCTCTGCATGTAGGTTTGGAACCTCCAGTGCTGTGCAAACTCAGAAGGGCTTACCCTCAGTTTTGTCACATTTCTGGCAAAAAGAATAATTGGTAGACAGTCTGTCCAGGAGAGACAAGATAGTCCTCATGGAATGGTCTCGGTACCAGTCTGTTGCAGATTTGCATTTAGACTCTGGGGAAGACCCTATATTTACTAGTTTGCAACAAAGCTCATTATCAAGCTCGCCTTTTACAATTCTCCAGTCATGGACCAGAGAGCCTGGGCAGTGGATGCTTTTAACGTGAAGTGGTATCGCCTGTTCACTTACACCTTCCCACCCTTCGGATGATCCCACAAGTACTTCAGAGCAAGGACATACATTGTTCTGACCATTTTAATAGCCCTTCTATTGTGCCAATGATTGTGGTTCAACAATCTTCGCAACCTGATGGTAGACCAACCCAGGATATTACCCCAGAAGGGAAACTCTGTCACAACACATGGGTTCTCTCACCTTCACAACAGCCCACCTTGGAAACCATATTTGATCAAACCTGGAATTTATAACTTATGATCAGATCTCAGGCGAGTTAAATATTAATGAACTGACCTTGCATCTGATTGGCCAAGATTGCTACCTTTCTGGGTTTTTAAAAACTGATTTGATCATGCTTTAAATATATATGTATATCATCAAGATCTCAGATGAGTTAAATATTAATGAAATGATCTTGCATCTGATCGGTTAATGTTGCTGCCTCTCAAGAAATGATATTTCTGATCTGATTTTGGTGAAACTTGAAGTATGGTTATATATCATTGAGATCTTGGATGGGTTTTATGAGGTGTGAGATCCACACATATTAATGATGTAATCTTGCATCTTATTGACTGAGCTTACTGCCACCCTAGAAACCATGCTTCTGATCCAGTTTTGATGAAACTTGAAATATATGTTTATATCATTAGGAAATTATTCTGTTTTGATAATGAGCAAGATCTATGCATATTAATGAGGTGATCATGCATCTGATTGGTTGGACTTGCTGTCACTGTAGAGGTTAACATTCTAATGTGATTGTGACAACACTTGAAATTTTATTATAGCGAGACCTGTGTATATTTTTGAGGTACATCTAAGTAGCAGAGACTTTTTTAACACACTAGAGATCATATTTTTATATATGATTTATATCAAACTCGTCAAGAGCTTGGTTAAGTAAGAATATTAATAAAATTCATGCAGTGTTATGTTGTGATCTTGCATTTGATTGGCTGAAGCTATATTTCTGATCAGATGTTATTTGTACAGATATATTTTATCAAGATGTCAATTTCAATAGGGGCAAGATCTATGCATTAATATGAGATAGTTTTGTAACAAGGTTTTATCACTCATGAGACTGAATTCCAATCACATTTTGCTGCTGTGTAAGCTTATGCAGTGTTGTTGTAGTAAAGTTCTATAATAAATAAATCATCCAGTTTCTGTGAAACATAGTAAATGAATTTATATCTGCAGGATTTTGGATAACTTCAGTTATGAGCAAGAGACTGTAAACCAATTACGTTAATATCATTAGAAGGAAATTTTCTAAGGATATAGTAAAATAAGTAAAACCAAAACTATAAAGTTTGGGAGACCGTTTACCTAGGTAGTGTTTTTGCAGTACTACTTAAGCTTGCTTAGTTCAATGGTCAGCTATAATATAAGCTAGGGAAGTGATATCAGGCTCACTTGATCTTCTTGTTCAAATATGACAGAATTATTAAGCTTAGATTGGAATTCTGGAATAGACGGCCTCATTCTATGAGGCCAATTTACTTCAGCTTATTAATCTCTAATGACCTCTTGACTTTTGTAATTTTTCTTTCACAGTACTGTTCCTTTGATTATGAAAATTATATAACAAAATTTGTCATTCAGTAATAGATAAGTCACCTCACTGTCCCAAAGTTCTTAGCATGATGATGGCACAATACTAGTGTGCCATTTTGTTCTATTCAGTTAAAGTTGATTTTAAATATTAAACATTTTTTAACAAATATGTTTCTCTTTTATTTTAGATCCTGCCATTCAGCCCATCCAGACTTGTCCCTACATGAGTCTTTCTGGCTACATCATTGTGATTCAGTACCTCCTCACCTGTAAACTCATCCTGGTCACATTGCTCTTTGCAATGTTTTCGTAAGTAACTGCTTGTGTTAGCTCCCCAAAGTATATATTGGCATATAAAAGTAGAGATTTGAACAGGATTTAAATACTCCATAAATCTTTTCTAACCCATTTTACCAGAAGATGACAAGGTTGTTGTTGGTTGTTGTAGGGTTTAATGCCATTTTTCAGCACAAGATGGACTATACATGGCGGAAAGTATTAATGGTGGAGGAAAAACCTGGGGAAAAACCCGCTGGAAAGAATCATGACCCATGAGAAGCTACTGGCAAACTTTCTCACATAACCATGTTGGCTTAATCCGTGATCTGTAATAAAGAGCACTTTAGACCACTCAGCCACTTGGTGCCCCTAAGATGACAAGGATTATGAACTCTATTATACCAGTAATTGCAGGTGGGCTCCACAATGCATTAGGCTGTATAATAATTAACTCACTTAAGCAAAGGGGGAGTGCTATTGTACAGTAACCAGTGTCGACATCACCGTTACTCAGATAAAAAGCAACAATGAAAGTGATATCCACATTTTAGTGATTAACAGCTCCTGTGGATGTCACTATCTAATGTCATCTGGTATAAAGTCCAAGAATTCATCCTCACCCTTACACTCTAGAATCAATATTTATGAATGTGTGATCACTTTAAATAAGTCTATTCATAAAACAAGAATAACCTTTTGATAATTATTGTTACTTTTAGATGAAGATATTGCATACTTTGAAGTCATGTAGCTTTCATACTACTTACACAAACTCATACTTCTCACAAATGTTTTCCCCTTTGGGAAAGGCCAAACCTCTTATAAGGCCACTATCCCAGTGCAGAAGGGGTGGCCATATATGAAGACAGACCTACCAACCCTGATGGTTTTGCCATAAGTTTTCTACAAATTACTCTTAAAGTACATTCTTACAGAATAAAAGCACACTGATTTGTCTGAGTTTGATTTGGATTCGGGTTTTATATTAGATTCTCTTGAATTTCTCATGGAGTCAGACTAGTTTTTCTGACTTTTTAAATTTTTGTATATTGTTATGCAAAACATCTGCATGATCATGCTATTGCATTTTTTTAATGGCATCCATCAAGTCAGGACAAAAGGGACAATAAACCTCTTAAATCATTGTAATAGTAAGGAAGAATAAAATGGAATAATCACATTCTAGGTGAAAAGGCAGGAAAAGCAGCAATTATATTCAGTGGACATCATGTTGATTTGAGTATGTCACATGATGGGAAATATGATTTATGTTGCCATAGCTTTTTTTGTGAATGGTTATTCCTAGGTGAGAGATATCATGAAGCCATTGAGCTCTGTATTGTTTGGAACTAGTTTTTGAAAGTGCTGGAAGTAATTAAGGTTAAAGCAAACTTGATAAATGTTTGAGTTGAATATGATATTTACCACATCAGTCTTGATTCACACTACTGGACATATATGCTTGTTTTCCAGCTTGACAGTAGCAGTACCTGATATTTTGTTACACCTTGCTGAAAAAATGGTCTACCTTTTGAAAAGAAATTGACTGCCTTACTGATAAGGTTATGTTAGGGTTGGCAGTTCTGAGAAGGGGACCACTGTGTCATTATGATACATATTTTATGTTTCAATGACTTGGATTAAATTTTGCATTTTATGTCCATTTCTCAGGTAATGTTCATGTTAGAATCATAAAATTGATTATATGTATCTCTGTTAGAATCTTACCTGTACAACAAAAAAAGCTCATCATAACTTATATTTTATCGTTTAATACCTTTTTTCTTTTTCCTTCTGTTTAGCTCATGACAATATTAGCTTTGGCATGTTACATACATGTTGTCCTACACAAACTATGCAAGGAAATAATACCAACATTTCTTATAGTGAATATGATAAAACTTCAATGCCCCAGGTGACTGAGTGGTCTAAAGCTCTCACCTTTATAAATCACTACCATCTCACCTGTCTGCATGGATTCAAGTCATTGGCTTGGCCAGTGTTGATATGTGAGAAATCTTGCCAGTATTTTACGTACTTCAGGGTTCTTGGGTTCATCTTCCTCAAAATTTACTTGCTGTCATGTAAAGTCTTATCATGTGCTGAAAAATGTTCTTAAACCCAAAACAATAATAACAGCATTTTTTGGTTTCTGCATCATACCTTAAACAGAGGATGACTTTATTTCAACCACAAGTCTTTATATGAATTTAATTGAAAGGACTTATAGAGCAACTTTGTTCTATTGTAGGATGTGTTCATTATCTAAAACTTGCTTTTAATTTGTTACACCTCTAAACTAACCTTGATAGACATCCATGGATAACCGTTTAGCAAAGAGATGATTTCCATTTTTCAAGGTTTAATATGTCAGTCATGTTTTTGGTTTAACTCATTTTTGAAAGAGACAAATACTTAATTTTTAATTACTTGCTTTCAGAGTGGGATATTTTTTTACAGTGATGTACTGTATATGTTCAATTGTAAGTCAAATCCAACTTCAAACAACATAGACCAAGAACTGCCATCATACAGTGTGTCAACAGATCAGAGTCTGTATTGTTTTATTTTCCTACTAATTATTCTTAACAAACTGCATTGACCCAAATCTGTTGGCTCATTATGCAGTGGCAGACCTGAGTCTATGCAGAGAGCAGTTGGAGTATATATGCTGATTATATTTTACAGCTTGTCAATCTCTAAGGTTGACTCTGAAGCCAGCGAGATCTGGAAATTCCAGCGCTATGCATTAGTGGCTGACTTCAAGGAAAGATTCAGCCTACCTCCACCATTTACCCTCATCAACTATATCATCTTGCTCATTGTCTTCTTCTACCGTAAACTGAAGAGCTGCTGCAGGAAGTGTGATTCCGGTTGCCATTGTTGTAATAGAGAGGCAGGATCAAAGGTTATTTTCTGCATGTCTTTATGCTTGTTTTCTGTATGTAACTTGAAAGCAAGACATAGGTATCACATTCAGGTATCAACATTGATGTCTTTAAAACTGGAGGGTAGATCATAGTGCTTACATTTATTTGACTTGTCTCACCTGTGTAAACATGGAGAGTAGATCATAGTGCTTACATCAGTTAACTTGTCTCACCTGTGTAAACATGGAGAGTAGATCATAGTGCTTACATTTAATTGACTTGTCTCACCTGTGTAAACATGGAGAGTAGATCATAGTGCTTACATTTAATTGACTTATCTCACCTTTGTAAATATTGAGAGACAAGGCAGTGATATTATGTATGTTTAAGTTTTGTTGAGGATGTCCAAAGTTGTCAAATAAACATTTTCGGCATAGCTTACAATAACGTAATAATTCCCTTATGTCATTGAAATGACATCTCTTGTGACCCTAGCATAATGTAGTTATGTGAACTCTTGAAGAGATTTGGACATAAAATGATATCGTTGCAACTTCTGTCTCATATTAAATAATGAAAATTTAATGAAAGTGAAAATTTCTGATGTAATTCTAATACAAAAACATCACACCTCTCCCTCAAATATGACCAATGATTGGAAGAGAAGCAAAGTGAATGGAGTACTCAGTTCATGAAAAGCTTTGTTTCTCTGATTTGATTTATTATGGAGAAGCAAGTTCCACAGTTTGTAGTAAAATTTAAATTCCCAAATTGGCACTAAGAGGTTTGCTTGAGGATGAGCAGAAATTTCACTACTTTTGCAGTGATATTGTTGCATCAGTATTTTACTAATTAAACAAATTATTTGAAGAAAAATTGATTGTGATTTTGATGATTGTTGTTTCATGAATTAAATGTCAACAGTTTTTAAAATAAGGCAATCTTGTTATTTTGTGACTCAACAATAATACTATATCCACATTAAAATGAAAGTAAGCAGTTATGTAATACACATTGTTTTCAGAGGTACACTTGAGATGTGTCCTAACATCTTGGACTAATTTTTTAAAATGATCTTTCAAATAATGGTTATTTTGAAAATCGAGATAATTTTTATAGGAAATTAACAACTTCATAAGGAAAACATTTGATTGACAATCATTCCCATCACAAAAATTAAATAAGGATTAAAACATTTAATAGGCCGACACCCTACTCATGGTCGATGTCCAGCTGGAATGACACCCCCTTCTTAAATTCTCATAGGTCCCATGGTATTTTTGGAACATGTGCCTGAGTTATCGAGAGAGAGCTGTTATGTAAAAGAAAATGACAGAGTACCAAAAAGTATACAAGAACTAGGGAAAAATTTAGTAATTTTACAACCTGTCATAGATTGGCTGTGGAGGCTTTCTTTTGCCAAAATCCAAAAGCATAAAATAAAAAGTGACCAGCTTCAGAAATAACATGGGATCATTCTTCATATTGAAAGAGGCGAGGACAATTTCTTTTTGAGCACACAATAATTGGAAGTGTGACATTCCAGTAACTTTTCTGGTGCTGGTGGCATTATTTTCAATTTTTAAAAACGTAGTTTTGGTTAGCATCTTTTATCTGCATACATTTCCTAAACCCATTATAAAATCTCCGTTAGGCTTGAATCATTATGAAGCTGCTGGTAAGACAGATAATTCTATCACATGCTTTGTGACATTTACAGTTTATTTTCGAGACCATGTTAGTTGGAAGGATTCGCTTGTTCTGAAATATTTTGTAGTTCTACTAATCAGAGATCAGAAGAACATGTTGGATTGTCTGTGTATATTGTCCATCATCAAATGTCCAGTGTCTGTCCACAAGTTTTGTTATTGCTGCTCCCAAATGACTTGGAAGATTGTTACAAAACTTTACACACTTATTCATTCCATGATCTAGTTTGTTCTAAATGAAAATGGTGGGGCTCAGACATCCATGACTGCCAGAGCAGCCATCTTGAAAATGATTATGGTCCCTCATGAAAGGAAAATCATATTGAAATGGAGTTTTCACCAAAAATCTTTTTATGATGTTTCTAAATGAAGTTGTGCCAATATGATTTCCAATATGACTGCCACAGCTGTTGTTTTTTAAAATCTTGTAAGGATGGTTTTAAAACTCAGCAGTTAGAAAGATGAATAAGTCTTATCTTGATTTCCTGGAAATACTTTTTGAATAGTAGTCAATCATTACCTTTAAGGTACTCATGTTTTAATACTTTTTCATCTTTTTGGACCTGGACTTTTTTTGAAGAAAGTACTTGGGTTGATTAAGTGAAAACTGCTTAGCATAGACAAATGAATCTTGATAGGTATATTTGTGTTAATACATAGATGACCTTACTAGATTTTCAGGATTTGTTATCCATGTCCGTACTGATAACACTTTTTATTATTATAGATTGAGCAACTAGTGCAGTATGTGAGATCAGTAGTAACACTAAAGCAACATTAAGTATAGAAATATAAATTACAATTTTATTACATGTAATAATTAATTAATGCCAGTGTTTTCTTTCTTGTTACAACTTTTATACCACCTTTGAATGTTTTCATTGTCAGGAATTTTATTTATATCTGGCTGCTATACTAATTCAGGAAGAGCTGAAACAGTTTTGGGATCCATGATACATACACACACTCTCTGAGGATATCGGATATGTGATCATGTGCTGTTCAGTGCACAAGTAGTGATGCTGCCATGGTTTATTAATGTAAATAATAATTGAGACCTAGATTTCTCTTCTCAAATCCCAGAACTAATATAATAATATTACATGTTATTATGTGCACAGATGGTTTTATTTTATCATGCTTCAATTATTTACCTGTTTGGTTGTATATTACTTAATCGTACATTGAAATGACAATAAAAAGCAAACCAGAACAAAATCATAAGCCATAACAATAAAATCCCAAGAATGATCACTATGAATGCTTAGCTCCAATGCTACATCGCCATTCCCATGAAAGAAACTTACACGAGTTAACATCTGGCATTTTTAGACCGTATATATCAATGTTAATTACCATCGTTAAATGTTGTTGTTGTAGCTGTTGTTGTAGAGTTTAATGCCATTTTTCAGCACATGCATGGCGCAGGCCCGCACCTAGAGGGGGACAACCATGGCACTTGTCAGGGGCCCGAGCTAGATAGGGGCCCGCGTTTTAAAATATACGCACATATTTGAAACATGAAAGGGGCCCAAACTCTGTCAGCTGCCTGGGGCCCAGAATTTCCTAGGTGCGGGCCTGCATGGCGGCCAGTATTATTGGTGGAGGAAGAACCCGGGAACGGAAAAAAAGAATCTTGTCCCTGGGCTCCAAACACTCTAGCTACACCTCTGCATCAATGTACTGGTATAGTTAGCGTTCAAAATTCCAATTGTCACAAGGCAGTTTTAACTGGCCTGTACCACAGGTGCTCAATGCGAGCTTGATGTGAAATAAAAAAAACAATAATCTAAAGGGAAAAAATCATGCAGAGTGAGAAAAATACCTTAGATTACCCCCATGACCCATTGTGACATAGGACCCTCACTATCATACTCTTTTTATATAGTATGATAGAGAGGGTTCTATGTCTGAATGGGTCATTGGGGTAATCTAAGGTATTTTTCTCACTCTGTATGATTTTTTTCCTTTAAATTATTTTTTTCTTCTTCACGTCAAGCACGCGTCGAGCACCTGTGGCCTGTACTGCTGTCGCAAAACTATAGAGAAATTCACCGACTATTATCAAAGGAGACACCGAAACATCAAGCTTTCCATTGTGTGGAAAATTATGATGTTTGTTCAGCCAAAAGACAAAACTAAAATTGATCTTGAGTTTAGTCGATTTATAGTAGAATTTTAGCTTTTATTATTACCCCTCTTTGTGAGCATGTAAATTATGATGGTTATGTGCCTTGTACAATCAAACATGCGTACCTTTTTAAAAATATTACCTCAATTTGTAGGATCGCTTTTATCATTGAAAATGAGTAACTCGTGAGAGGTGATTCATTGTAAATGAAACAGCTATTAAGGACTATCTGAAACGTTATCTAGAAGAATGCAATTTGGTCGAAACAACGAATAAAGCAAAATCTGAATCCAATATGTTTGGGAATAAATATGGATTTAAGTGACGCTATGCACGCTTTGCACTGTGTAAGTACTGTACATTATAGTACATGGTCTCCCCTGCCCACGAATTATGAAGTCTGTATTTACCTTTATTTAATTTTGTGTTGGAGAAATCAGAAAATATGCACATGCAAAATAATAACAAAATCAATCATAGTATTTTATAACAGTTTAATAATTCAATTGTCGGGTCACCAAAAGTTACTATTTTAACATGCCTATGTCTTAAGACACGGAAAAAATTATTGTTTCATGTTCCAAGATTTATAGCCGTTACAGTAGTCAACAAAAAGACCTAAAAACGGTAAAGTTTAGACATTGGCCTGCGGATAAGCCAACCCCAACCCCTTCCAGGCCTTTATTTTTTTCTAAATCATTAAGCTTATACGTGAGTATATATACTGTGATAATGAAATAATCGGTCTCATAATTGGTATCGGCATTTTTAATAATCGGCCATATGCTGTATCAGCATAATCGTCAAAAAGTGACATCGGTACAGCTCCATCTTGAACCTTTACAGTTTTTTTTTTATTATTTGGCTTCTACTGACCATAGACCAAAGAGAACATATGGCATGATATGTTGCCATCAGTGAAATTGTACACACATTTTAATCCCAAGGTCTAATTGGTCCTTGATGAAAATGGTGCTGCTTGGACATTAATAGGGCCACTACATTGGTAATATTGAAATTCTTGTTATCACTACTTCTGCTGAAAGTACCATCATATCAACATTAATATTTTTTTAAAATACTTTCTTTTGATGTCAGGTTTGTCCTAAATCTAATTGATCCTAAATGAAAACAGTGCTATCTTGAATTTTGTTTTAGATCATTACTCCTAAATAGAAAGTCATATGACAAAATGGAGTTTTTACCAGTAGGCTGCCAAAAATGTCTTCTTGGTCCTGAATTAAAATGGCAGCAATCTAAATGTTCCAAACACTTATTACTACTTGTCTTTTGTGCAAAGTCATTTTAACAAGAGGTTTTTATCAGAAGAGTTCTTATGGGTCTAGTTGGTCCTAAATGAAAAAGCGGTAAATGTAAGAAAAAGATGTAAACTGACCCTCAGTATTGCCACAGTGGTTGTCATTTGGAAAGTACTGTAATCTATACTCCTTCTAATTGGATGGCCATATCAACATGAAGCTGAGTTTTATATAAATTGTGATGAATCAGTAAATATTTATTTTTTAATTGTAAATGCTGCAGTGTAACCCACTTGTGTCTCATGTTAAATAGATGCTAGAAATCAATTGCAGCAATCTTAACATTTTGAAAGTTTTCAGAATATACAAGTTATGCTGTGTGTCATGAAAGGTATCTTTCACTGGTCCGGCAGCTTCATCAGCAGACCAGTAGACAATCCTGAAACATCAATAGTTTTTTAGCTTCTTTTTTTTTAAAATGAAGATAGATGTTATAGATACATGTTTTTGAAGTAATTTCTAAATATTTAAGAATTAAGTCTGACATGAAGAACACATTTTATAATTAACTTTGAAATAATAATTTAAGGACAAGTTTTGTATTTCATACAGCATTTCACAGTGTATCACGTTAAAAAAGTAAGTATAGATAATTATGCAAGCATCTAATTTTGCGCTCTTTTGTATGCTTGACTGTGACTTTATCCCAGCGCATCAGGTCACAAGATTCAGATCCACAGATGGTATGCTCCACCATTCTGGTATACGAACAATTCATCTGTTTCAAACTTTTAAAAAAAGATTTGCTACATTAAATCTTATTTAAATAATGCTTATCTGATATTCTATAGGACTCCAGTTGTCACTCCTCAGATGAAATTGACAGGGATATAGCATTTTGCCCATTTGTTTACGTGTACCTTCATCAATTCATTCATGTATTCCTGGTTTTCTTTATTTATTCATTACAGCCTCATTATTTTGGATCTTATTTCACCTTCACTCATGAGTTTTTGTGTGTGTGAATAAACCTTAAAGAGAGTATATCATCCATACCAAAACTTAACGTTCTGTGATATTTTCATTCTCATCTGACAAGTGGCTTTTGTATTTTTAGTCATCTCTTTGTTAGACACTGTGTTTGATTCTCTTTTGCATACTTATAAAAGTTGCATGTGGATTCATTCGTAATGTCAATATTAGGTCACTGTGACCCAGTTATCATACTTAAGGATATGTACTTTTGGCTACTTGATAATTAAACATTATTATATTGGATCATATTTCACATACACTCATGACAGTATGTAAATGCATCTAATGCAGAATAACCTAGCTATTCTAAAGCTAGGACATTGTGACTTAATTTGTTAATAATGTTTATATTTTGAGTCAATTGTTTGTTACATCTTCTGTCTCATTATCCAGTTGCATATAATCAGACCATTTCATGCTGCAGTGATGAAAAATTGTGTTGGTGGGTGTATCATAATGAGTAGCACTTATTATTCACCTGCTGTCTTAGTTGTTAGATTAGGCTTGCAACTATTGGGTTATGGGTTTGAATCCTAGCCCGACCAGTTTGGGTCAGCTGTTGTGATTAGCTTGCTCTAATGACCTAGGAATTAATCCTCAATAGCAGTCTCTATCATCTGTTGTGATGTAACTCTCCAAGTCTCCAAATAAATGTGATGTAACTCTCCAAGTCTCCAAATAACTGTGATGTAACTCTCCAAGTCTCCAGATAACTGTGATGTAACTCTCCCAAGTCTCCAAATAACTGCTCTAATGGCCCAGGAATTAATCCTCCATAACATCCATTTTGTTGACTATTCAGAATGAATTTAACACAGTGATTCATGTTGAACAACAACAAAAGAACCTTCCAAAGAATTTGTACATAAATGAAATTTGACGGTCTTTTGGCATGAAGTTCTTTCAAGTTATTGACTAGAAATGCTGTTCTGATGAGTGATTACATGTATTTTATTAAAACAACCCCCCAAACCCCAACATTGAATAAATTTCCATTAATAACTAATTGACTAAATTTAAAACAATAGAGGATGTGATGATCCTACAAGAGAAGTGATAATAAAATCAGTTCATGCAGGTATCAAAGTCTTTAAATAGTTTCTTTAAAATTGCTTGATCATGTTAAATTTTACCAAAAAGTATCTTATTATTGGGATTTTCAGAATTGTATAAGCAATATTAAGTTGCTATCATACATTTTTTAAAATGCATAAATTGTTGCAGACTTTTCTGCACTTTTTGACGAATTTAAATCTGTATTCAGGAGAGAGCATACCGTTATGAAGGTCATTCAGTTTTATATAAATTATGCCGCTCTACAAATCCACTCTCAAAATATGTTGCTATTGCAAAATATAACCAGCATATAACAACATTTCTTTATGAAAAATAAATTTTAAGAAAGCTGGTTTAACTAAAATGAATTTTATAGAGCATGTCCTGGTAGTAGTTCCTTTACTTGATAGTTATGATGTGGGGGTGGGTGGATACAAATCCTGCTATTTCCCATTATAACTGTCATGGTTGATGTCTTGCACTACTGGACACCTCCATCACTAGAACTATTAACTGATAGTCTTAATTTTATTTGTAAGTAACCCCTGTAGGTAGCCTAATCTTTTGATGAATACGGAAATATATTTAAAGAAAACAAAAATTTGTATGTGTCTGGATAATAAGAATTTGGTCAAGTCACAATGAATTAATGACATCATCAAATCCAAAAGTCATTCATATTTCAAACAAAACAACACATCTTTGCTTTAAATATTAAACTTCTACGCAGATCACTTATTCCAATTTGATAAAAGATTAAGACCATGCTATGGAATGTTAAAAACCTTAGATAGTCTACCATTGGTTGAATTATTTGTCTACCATTGGTAGAATTATTTGTTTGATGTTGAGGTAGCTATTACATTGCAGTTGGAGAATCCACTGTTCTATAAATAGCTACATAGCAGACACCCTCAACAAGGATTAATACACTTAAATAAAGCTCTTAAAGGAGACTAGAAATGAAAATTTTTATTTTATAAATGTAATTCTTTACAAATTCTAATTCGAATATAATGTTTAAAAATATAATATCGTGTGCGGATATTGATTATATTGCGAAGAAGATACAATGATTCCGTAAATTGCCGAGTATTTCCGAGTTTTAATGAGACGATAGATCGCGTGGTCTCGTGACGTCATACTAGCAAGTCCTCGTATACAAACAGAAACATGGCAAGCGAGAGAGGCCATTGATAACGGTTTTCATCGGAAGTAATTTTTCACACACACACAAAATCAACACCCCACAAATAAATCTGCGAGGAGGAAATCATACGTAATTAATTTCAACATTAAGAAGCTTCCTTCTATGATTCAATTACAGTGTATTTTACATGCATGCTACAGTTAGCGTATTGACAAATCTGTAAGTATATACATGATTCGTTAACAGAGTACGTACTGTACTGGTCAGTGCTGAAAGAAATGTTTTAAGCACAGGCCCCGGGCTGATGACTTAAATAAACTTACTAGCCCTGACTGAAATTCCACAAACCCGAACAGTTCATATATGTTAACTTTCAAGCCGAGAGAAGAAAGAAAGAAAATAAATTCCAATTTTGGAGGTATTTCCTCCCTATCTCGTAATATTTCTCTTGATTTTTCGCAGTTAACTCCCGATTATTTCAATATGTCTCTCAATTTTCATTTCTCAGAAGAAGAAAATCCATATGTAATTTTTTCATCAAGTGTGCAGTCCACAAATGTCATATTCTATTTTATCACTTGTGAATATTGTAGTGAAGAAATAATTAATATCACAGGACAGTTTTTGTCTTCAGTAAATATATTAAGATTAAACATTATTCACATAAATTTCAGATTATTTAACTACTACAGAAGTACTTCTTGTAAAAAAAATTGTCACCAATTAGTTACCCATGAATTATCACAATGAAGGATGCGCAATTTTCTCTGCAAACAAAATCTCCATTTCCGCCCTAAAAAAAACTCGGCCAGTTAACACCTGACATTCCACTACCATCTATGTAAAGTTTCATTACCATGATTAAATTAAAAGAAGGAATAAAAAAAAATACGACGCAGTATATGTGCCCCTAAAAAAACTAATTCAAAATAAATATTTAATTCAGTAAACAGTGTTACATATCTTAACACTTAAACTAATGGAAATAGGATGGGATATAAAATGTGGGAAAACAATGGCCACATACATGTACGGTAACGTTTGACTGCAGATTTGAACTCTTAAAATGAAGTCTTTGACATCGAAGTTACAACAAAATTCGGCATCGCTTATTTGTCAATGACTTTCTGGTGCTTACATACACACTCTGTAGCACATGGTTTCTTTGAATTATGTCAGAGGGCCAGTCCTTTTCACAACATAAGTGCAATGATAAGGAATAATTGTTGATTTGTTAAACTGCCATTATGTTTGTGTACTTAATTCTAACCTCTAACTATTATGCAGACCAGAATATGAAAAAAAGGTCTTGTCCTGGGGTATAATAAGGCGTATCACAGGGAGAAATTGCACATCGGGGCAAATAGGTGGGGTCAATAGTCGCCTCCCCCCAATTTCTATTGTCAGCCAGTTAATGTGAAACTTTGATTTTATATCGGATCTCTTTTCTTTTAATCGCTGCTATTTAAACTGCCCAAGGGACAGTTTTATATCAGTTCCAATCATTACAGATTTCCGTTTATACATTTTACGAGTAATAGACATAGACTGAAAGGTTGTGTTTTTTTAAAATAATTTTTTAATTTTTTTTAAAATTACTTAAATTGTTTTTCTCAAAACACGACCGTGTCAAGGGTTGATTATCTTATTATTATTATTTTTTTAAGCAAAAATTCCATTTGATTAAAGTCAGATCTCAATTATACATAGGACAGTGGTGACTTTATTTAGATTGTAATCTTGAAGAAGAAAAAAAATTTACTCATTTCATCAGCACGATCAGGTGTCGGGCTGTCATATTTGTTATTAGCACTTACTCGACCTTCTGCCTATTTTCGTAACTCGTACGTTTGACACTCTACCAGGATTTAAAATATACAATGGTATGTCTGGAACAGTTTCAACTTTTAGTCTAGGCTTAGCATTCGTGTATCCTAGAGGTTCTATGTTTTTAGGATCCCTCTGGTAACATTCCTTTGTGAAATGTAATGGGCACGGATTGCTGTATGGTGTTGCATTGAAATCGACTCGCTTGTAATAATGTATCCAGACATTCTTTATCCCTTTATCATTTGGAAAAGAAGAAAAAAATGAACTCCACAGCCTTTTCTATGTATGCTATTACACCCGTAAGCAACGCAAAACGGCATGGTACTCTATATGAAATGAACCTTGCAACTGTAGGTCTGGATGCTGGAGTTGCTAGTATGACGTCACTTTCCGAAAGTAACCGAATAGGCGCGGAAAATATGCATACGAGGTCACGGAAACTCAGCGCCTAGAAGATATGCCAATATCTCAATATTGGCAGTACGGTTGCACATGAAGCTTCAGAATCATGTTTTTCTCTGCAGTGTATTTAATATTATTGTATATTTCCACTGGTTTCTAGTCTCCTTTAAACTGATTGGAAATATCTTTTTTAAAAATAATAAAAATATGAAATAAATAAAATTATAAAGAATTGCATTGATAAGAGTATTGTTATTTTTTCTGAGTTTGTCATGGTATAAACTGTCAGTTGCTGACTTACACAGTGTACATAATGCCCTTTGGGTATTATTTGCTGACTTGCACAGTGTACATTATGCCCTTTGGGTATTATTTGCTGACTTACACAGTGTACATAATGCCCTTTTGGTATTATTTGCTGACTTACACAGTATACATAATGCCCTTTGGTATTATTTGCTGACTTAGTGTACATTATGCCCTTTGGGTATTATTTGCTGACTTACACAGTGTACATAATGCCCTTTGGGTATTATTTGCTGACTTACACAGTGTACATTATGCCCTTTGGGTATTATTTGCTGACTTGCACAGTATACATAATGCCCTTTTGGTATTATTTGCTGACTTACACAGTATACATAATGCCCTTTTGGTATTATTTGCTGACTTACACAGTATACATAATGCCCTTTTGGTATTATTTGCTGACTTACACAGTGTACATAATGCCCTTTTGGTATTATTTGCTGACTTACACAGTGTACATAATGCCCTTTGGGTATTATTTGCTGACTTGCACAGTGTACATAATGCCCTTTTGGTATTATTTGCTGACTTACACAGTGTACATTATGCCCTTTGGGTATTATTTGCTGACTTACACAGTGTACATAATGCCCTTTGGGTATTATTTGCTGACTTGCACAGTGTACATAATGCCCTTTTGGTATTATTTGCTGACTTACACAGTATACATAATGCCCTTTTGGTATTATTTGCTGACTTACACAGTGTACATAATGCCCTTTGGGTATTATTTGCTGACTTGCACAGTGTACATAATGCCCTTTGGGAATTATTTGCTGACTTGCACAGTGTACATAATGCCCTTTTGGTATTATTTGCTGACTTGCACAGTGTACATAATGCCCTTTTGGTATTATTTGCTGACTTGCACAGTGTACATAATACCCTTTTGGTATTTTTTGCTGACTTACACAGTGTACATAATGCCCTTTTGGTATTATTTGCTGACTTACACATTATACATAATGCCCTTTTGGTATTATTTGCTGACTTACACAGTATACATAATGCCCTTTTGGTATTATTTGCTGACTTACACAGTGTACATAATGCCCTTTGGGTATTATTTGCTGACTTGCACAGTGTACATAATGCCCTTTGGGTATTATTTGCTGACTTGCACAGTGTACATAATGCCCTTTTGGTATTATTTGCTGACTTACACAGTGTACATAATGCCCTTTTGGTATTATTTGCTGACTTACACAGTATACATAATGCCCTTTTGGTATTATTTGCTGACTTACACAGTATACATAATGCCCTTTTGGTATTATTTGCTGACTTACAGTGTACATAATGCCCTTTTGGGTATTATTTGCTGACTTACACAGTGTACATTATGCTCTTTGGGTATTATTTGCTGACGACACAGTGTACATTATGCCCTTTGGGTATTATTTGCTGACTTACACAGTGTACATAATGCCCTTTGGGTATTATTTGCTGACTTACACAGTGTACATAATGCCCTTTGGGTATTATTTGCTGACTTACACAGTGTACATTATGCCCTTTGGGTATTATTTGCTGACTTACACAGTGTACATAATGCCCTTTGGGTATTATTTGCTGACTTACACAGTGTACATAATGCCCTTTGGGTATTATTTGCTGACTTACACAGTGTACATTATGCCCTTTGGGTATTATTTGCTGACTTACACAGTGTACATAATGCCCTTTGGGTATTATTTTTTGACTTACACAGTGTACATAATGTCCTTTGGGTATTATTTGCTGACTTACACAGTGTACATTATGCCCTTTGGGTATTATTTGCTGACTTACACAGCGTACATAATGCCCTTTGGGTATTATTTGCTGACTTACACAGTGTACATTATGCCCTTTGGGTATTTTTTGCTGACTTACACAGTGTACATTATGCCCTTTGGGTATTATTTGCTGACTTACACAGTGTACATTATGCCCTTTGGGTATTATTTGCTGACTTGCACAGTATACATAATGCCCTGTTGGTATTATTTGCTGACTTACACAGTGTACATTATGCCCTTTGGGTATTATTTGCTGACTTACACAGTGTACATAATGCCCTTTGGGTATTATTTGCTGACTTGCACAGTGTACATAATGCCCTTTGGGTATTATTTGCTGACTTAGTGTACATAATGCCCTTTTGGTATTATTTGCTGACTTACACAGTATACATAATGCCCTTTTTGGTATTATTTGCTGACTTACGCAGTATACATAATGCCCTTTTGGTATTATTTGCTGACTTGCGCAGTGTACATAATGCCCTTTGGGTATTATTTGCTGACTTGCACAGTATACATAATGCCCTTTTGGTATTATTTGCTGACTTACACAGTGTACATAATGCCCTTTGGGTATTATTTGCTGACTTGCACAGTGTACATTATGCCCTTTGGGCATATTTTCTGCTTGATTTGGCAACTGACAGTTTATACCAGAATGAACTCAGAAAAAATCCCATCAAACTCTTTAATGCACACTTGAAATGACATTTTCAACAATCAGATTTGACAAATAGCAAACTCATCAGACTAAGTACTTATGTTGCTTATGATTTTTGATTCTCTGTCAAGGGATTCTTGGTAAGGTGTCCAGGGTCAAATAAGAATTGCAGTTAGAGTGACATTTGTCTTTTAAAAGTTCAGCTGTAGCACTATTACATGTCATATATGTGATGGGTTTAGGGTAACCATCCCTGGATCGAGGCCTGAGGCTGGGGTAAGTCTAATAAAAATTGTGGAAATTTGTTATGTTTATCAACAGAAAGTGGCTCTACATGGAAAATTGCTCTAGTTATTATTATTAAATGTATTATTATTATAATATGCTAAATGTATTTTTTTTTAAAAACTGAATGAAACTTTGTGCTTTAGTATTAGCAGTAGTAGTTGTATGTTTTTATATTCTAGATGTTTTTTTAAATTAAAATACACGCTGCGAGATATTTTTCCAGTCTCTTGTGCTAATGTTATGCAGAGGGTTTTAATGTATTTGAATTGTTGCCATCATCACAAGCCATGGTCAACAATCCACTATGCTTCTTTATTATTTGTGGCCACCTGTGCTGGGCTTTCCTCGTTTTTCATGACTATGCATAAGCTAAATACATCATCAAAAACACAATGCAACAATCTTCAACATGTTAAAGTGCTCATTTTATAGCTTGATAAAAACTGAAAGAGAAGCTTTGACTTGTATATCATTAAAGGTTATGTGGAGTCAAAGTGGTGAATTTTACATGTGCTTGCAGTGATTGTTTAAGCATTTTTATGCATGATGAGAAACATGGAAATCTCCGCACAAGCAGTGATAAACAAGACGAGCAAAGCAGATTGTTAACATTAACTTGGGATGACGAGTTGTAGCTTGTTTGTGGTATCAAATATTTCCTTTTATTTTTATGTTCTGTTGGTCCACACTTCTTTTAAATGTAGTTTCCAGTCCTTTCTTATTTCTGTATTATTGATGTGGAATGTAAATTAAAATTTAAATTAATTTTCTGTGTTGCAAAACTTGTTTTAGAGTTCTGGCATTTTCTAAGCAGGTGTACACAGTATCATCCAAGCATTGCTTGCAGTTCATGCCCGTTTTAATTTGAACCTGTCATTAGAACCAACATAATGCAAGTAATCCTGAAATCTTTGCTCCACCACGAGCCAACCTTTGTTGAAAATTTTGAATTCATTAAAATTTCAGTCCCTCTTCACCATCATTAACCATGTCTATGACACAAAACTTTTCATTCAACAAGTATGCCTTTTTTTAAATTCCTTTACCCACCCTGAGCTCATTTACAAATGTACATTACAACATTACTGATTAATATCTATACACTTTAATGATTTTAAGTACATAAAATTTGAAACCACGTTTAACTGGTCAAAAAAATATATTGATTTTGAGACATGATAGTGATCACAGGAGCTTGATGGTAGGATTTGCATGCTTTTGAGCTCTTGTGTTGTACTTACTCCCATACTTGATTTAATACAAGAGACATACTTGATGTGATAATGGAACACATGGCTCTTTTAATTGACTTTAACAATGCAACAAGCACTTCCCCAAGTTGTATATAAAAAAAGCTGGCAATTAATTTGGTTCTCACAGATTCACTTGTTTTGATGTGATGGTCGAAGAATTCTTTTCATGTTTTAATAAAAGAGAACTTGCCATGATTCTTCTGTTCACATTGAAACAGAAGAAACAAATTAATACTTGAATTTCACCAGAAAATTGTTATTTTCATCATACATTATTGTTTACAGTATATTGAGAAATATTTTTCTTATGAATCTCATGATGTTGATTTTAACTTTTTGGTCACTAACTACCATTTTCAATGACAAAACAAGATTTAATTTTCTTCACATTGAACAAAGTGATCAATTTTGTCAGATATTATCAACAACAGAAATAGGATCCATTTTGGATACTGCATTATTAGCAGGGTATTGAGTTATTGGAGAAGCTGAGTGTGTGTGTGTGTGTGTATATATATATATATATTCTTACACACACACATAGATACACATAAAAGTACTAACACAGCTGGTTTTTTTTATTCACTTGTCCAGGACAAGTTTATTTTTGATTTGATGGCAGACTTAAGTAGATTTTATCCTTCTACTTTCATTTGTATTTTTCTTCTCTTGAATCTTTTTTTATTACTTTGCGAACAAAATTTATATACTCATTTGATTTTACACATTAAGATCACTGCATTTGACAACTAATTTTAAAGTGATCATAACATTGTCATTTAAATGTGGCACAGTAGCTACATAATTGGCATATTTTATTTGCTTCAAATGTTATTGTTGTTACTATTATTATTATTTGATCTTTGTACAATTCATTTGTAAATCTTATTACTTGAATTATAAGAATACAACACATTTTAAATTATAAACTTTTACCGTGCCTAGTTTGAATAGAGTGAAACAGTAAACATTTCAAATTTGGTCTTAAAACCCACACATCCTTTGTATTACAGAAATGATATAAAAACTCATTGTCCTGGCTGATTACAAGAATTTAAGTGCATTTTTTAAAAAATGATTAAAGGATAATATATTGGCATGAGGGCTGAGCTATGTTATATGCAGTGAAGTATTGAATAGAATTTGTGCAGATGCAACAGTCATCAGTGACTAATTATGCTATGATATAAAACAGTATGTGAATGGGTAAGTTAATAGATTCCAGCACATAGTGCATCCAGATGGCATGAATAGCAAGATTAAGGTAGATGATGTGATTAAAGCATGATAATGAGTACTAGACTGACTTATTTTAAAATAAGAAACAAGCACTTGCACCTTCAAAAATGTACTTGTCTGATTTTGAAATTAATTGTCCAAGACTTTGGGCTGTGAGGATTGATTAGTTCTCAGCCAGAATTGTCTACAAATGGGTGGGTATCATCAATCATGTTCATGTCATCAAATATCTGAACAATGTTGATGAATACAATTTGACTTTCCATAATGGTAGCCTCTCATTATCAGCTGCATTTCAGTATCAGGGTTTTTCAAATTTAGTTTCCATTAGTATTCTACCTTCCTAAATAACCATCTCACTAAATAAGTAGAAATAGTTTCATCTCATTGATGCCAGGTAAAGAGAGACTGCATTGTTGATGTTTTTTTCACAGAGTGTGAAAAAGGATCGCAAGAGTTCTGTAAAAGTCACCAAGATTCAGAAGTTCCGAAGGTCTGATGATTACAACTATTGGAAGAAGTGTGCTCGGGAGTATACAACTTGCCAAGAGGAAAAGAAGCAGCAAGAGGAATTAAATACGAAACAGACTGAACAGTAAGTAGTATACATGTGAACCTAACAGATGGGAGGGATTTTTTCGTCACAAACTGAGGAGTTTCTCCTCTCCCAACTGTCATTCACTCAAATCTCCCATGTATGCAGAACTATTATTCAGAATTTTATTTATTTTCACATATTTCACACCTTGCATACATAGTATATTAATGGTAATACTGTCTGTGGTCATGTGACAGTGACCTTGCTTAAACCAGTCAAGACAATTTAGTTGCTTCAAGCAGCATTAAGCAACATTCCTTTGATTCTGTCAGCAGGGGTGGTTGGCTTCAGTGTTTGAAGTTTGTTGACATGGATTATACCACATGCGAGCAGAAATAATTCTAACAGAATTAAAAAGATAATTTCTTATGGTTGAATTTCTCTCGAGTTTACTCAGCATAATACAGGGTTGGTTCAGCTTTGGTGTTTAAAGTTTGTTGAGATGTATGAGCATGCATTATCTCCCATTGCTAAAATATCAAAATCTAAGCAGCTGAAATATCACATGAAATTCAGTGGATAAATGAAAACCATGGACAGTGTTATAATGAATTACATACTTCATTATAAGGCTGTCTCATTATAAGGTGATACACTCCATGGCTGACATGGACAGTGCTATAATGTACTTCATTATATTAAAATGCAGACTCACTATTAGGTGGTATACTACATGACTCCCATGGACGGTGTTATAATGAATATCTGAGACTGTTTTATAATGAAGTACATTTATACATTATAACACTGTCTATAGCATCCACTGGGTATACCACCTTATAGACACCATCTTATTATGAAGTACTTTCTCCATATAATTTTACAACGACTTAATGAAATGGATCCATTATCATCCTCGACATATCGCAGGAAGGTTCTAGGACAATTATCCCTCAATCAATTATCTCCCATCAATTTCCTCCCAATCAATTATATATTGGTCAATCACCCCCTGGTAAATTACCCCCTGTGTCAATTTACTCCCAGGTCAACTACCCTTGAGACATTGTTATTCCCCTGTATAAAAGAAACATACATTTTGACTGTTTTGAGGATGTTTGTCTTGGAAGGTCACAAAGACATGATTGCCATCAGCCATCATTCTCCATCGATTGTTCAAAAATGTTTAATCGTGGCAAAATCCAATTTTAAAGAAATATTGCTGCTGTTCACAAACTTGTCTTTAATACAGATGGCTTTACATTAGTTTCAATCAGATAGTCTACCATTTATAAAGGCAACATATAACAGGCATATACTGAAGTGGTATTTTTTTAAAAAATATATATATTTGAAGATTACAGAAAATCATGTATTTTGAAACACAAAAAAATGTGTCAGTGGTTTGAGGAGTAAAAATAGTGTTGTTAGCATGATATGCCATGTTATGTTAGGTATGTCTTGAAAATAAATATCCACATTTCATTAGCACAATTTGAGTCAAACTAGATTCTTGTTTGACAAGCCTGACTGGCACCTCGCTTATGAAATACAAGAGGGGTCTGATGTGAGATGAGAGTGGCCCCAACCAACAGGCTGTCAGAATTTATGAGCTCTGATATGCTGTTATCTGCCAAAATTGTTCTATACATAGCCCTAGGAACAGCCATTCACACATGAAACAATGACTGGATTAACTGTTTGCTCAGCTTGCTAAAATCAGAGAGTCAGTTCATGTGAGAGGCTTGTGAAGATTAGGGAATAAACAACTTTAATGTGACTCTTGTTATTGACAACAGAAAAAAAATTGGCCTACCTTTACGGACAAGTATTTTAAACACTAAATGACGTCTGACCCGAGTAAATTGGGTTGAATTTGTATCAATTCTCATTGATCAGTTCTTTTTATTTCATCAAATATAAATTAAGATTCGAACAAGACATTTCAATCTGTCACAAAATGTGACTCACATTACAGCTGTGTCTATGTGACTTTCTCACCATCTAGCTAATGAATTATTTCAGTTTTCTCCCTCAAATGATAAAAACTTTATCACTTTAAAATTTGACAGATTGACATTGTTGAGTTACAATGATGATGTGATGGGTGCAGTAAGTGCAACGAGATAATAAATATTTACACATACATGCTATTCCTTTATCTTAAATAGTGCCTTCCTCAAGTTTAATTTGCATTTATTGAGTGGTTATTGTAAGTACATTTGTTGATTATGGAAGCAGGGAAAATGTTTTATTTGGTTAGGAAACACCAAACTGCTGACAGTTGAAAGCAAGTTACTGTTCGATTCTTGACTTTTACATTGGACAATTGCTTGGGGAAACCAAAGTGCATGTTGTGAACAGGCAACTGCTACATAAAGGTGACTGTTGGGAGAGGTTTGACTGTAACACTGATGAAATATAGTTCACAATGTTGCTGGATCCAAAACCAATGTATGTAATTGAAGCAAAATAGACTTAGCCTTTGTAAACGTCTATTTTAACTTCCTGTTGTGTTATATTACACATCCATCTGTTAACATTTGCTTGTCTTGCTCATAAAATATTTGGAAAGATTTTCATGAGACTTAACTCAAATATGTATCATGACAGGACATTCATTGTCTTCCCGCTGCCTTAAGGTCAGGATCACTGCAGGTCAAACTACCGGTAATTTTGTGACTGGTATCCTTGTCTGGCGTGCAACTTTTGAATGAATGAAGATGCTTTAAAGAAAATTTACCTAACTATGTATATTAAAGTCATGGGACTTTACCTAAATATATATCATGACTACAATTTTTGTTACATTTTAGCCATTTCCCTTGTCTCAAGGTCAAGGTCACAGCAATGGAAAATGTGTTATGTTCATGATCGTCTGTTTCTGTTGTAAAACTTTTGAAGATAATTAAAACTTTAACAAGTTAAATATCATGTACACAGTGTGGTGCATACAATATTCTTGGCCCCAGCC
This sequence comes from Unio pictorum, assembly GCA_030141615.1. Classification (NCBI taxonomy): domain Eukaryota; kingdom Metazoa; phylum Mollusca; class Bivalvia; order Unionida; family Unionidae; genus Unio; species Unio pictorum. The sequence continues at coordinate 10,180,358 of JARLTB010000203.1, forward strand.
TCAAAGGAAGGTCATTGAAAAGCATAATGTAACTGGTTTGTATTCTTGTCCAGAGAATAACTTTTGCATGACTGATGATATTTTATTGAAACTTTAATCAGTTATATACCATGAATAGACACTTTATCACATTATGACATACAATAGACATTCCCTCAGCCTGAAGGTCAAGGTCACCACATCAGCATTTTGTATTTTGACATGACAGTATCTAGCATATTTACAGTCATACCCTTTGCTTTAAGGTGAAGGTCATTCTAAGAAATAATGTTCCTCACTGGTATGTTTCCATAATTCAGCTGCCATGTTTCAACCCCATCAGCTATAATGTCAATACTGAACCATACTAGCAGAAATGTCTTGGTTATTAGGACAAGGCACAAGACATGTGCATCATGTGCTGTATTTTGTACTTTTTTTTCTTCTTTTTTTCTTTCTTGTTTTCTTTTAAATTAAAAAAAAATTGACATCAGTATTATATTCTTGAACATTGACTAGCAAGCATTGGCATCATAAGGGGCAAACGTGTAGGTTTTAAGAGAGTAAATTGCACTTAACATTAATTATTAATATTTACCAGTGACTTGACTTTACACACTTATGCTAGAATATTATTATATACATTGTATTATTATATACATTTGACCATAAGTCAAGTCCAACTTCAGAGACCCAGATTGACCATTGCATAATGCACTGGCAGATTTTGGTCTGTGCAGTTTGTTAGGACTACCGAATAACACAAATGGAACAGATTAAGTTCTAATACAAACTAAAGGAGACATCGTTTGAGTGTTTGGATTTCAATATAGGTTAAAAAAAAAAGTGGAAGAAAAACATGGATATTTGAGCATTAGGTAAATGTTGATCTAATGCTATTTCCACACTTATTTTTATGACAATGACAATCCTGGCAAAATCTGTGCTTGTCTGTAAAGGTAGTTGAAGTTTTGGTTCATGGGTCACAAAGAATAGGTATTTATTATTTTAATTCCTTTTCATCATTTTTCTCACATAAGCTGACTGACCTTTGATCTCATCAAGTTGAGCAACTTGCCAACTTGTACTAACTGACCAGAGAGTCAGTCCCCTGATTTACAGTGATATGTAAGCTGTCAGTCAGTAATGAAATTAGTGTTTAGTCATAGTGCACGAAACAATATAAGATCTGTGATTGTTTTAAATTAATTTATAAGATGGATTCAAGTGAGTAGGATACAGTAATCTTGTATGGAACATAAATTTGGGAGAGAACAACATGTATTTTATAATTCTGTTGATGGTTTATGGGTTTAACACCATTTTTCAACACATGATAGGCTATATATAATGTGGCAAGTATAGCTTGATGAGGAAGATTCAGGGAAAAGTCCTGGGAAAATTCCCCAAGCCAAGGAAAGATGCAGGCACACATGGACAGAAGTGAGATATGAGTGATCTGTAAAGACAGGTGCCTTAAGAATCTTGGTAACCCAGAGCTCTGCTGACTTTGCTCAATACAGCACATATGACATTTTTGATAATGTAATAATAATAATGATGATAAATGAAATTTGGTGCATGTTATTTGTTCAAAGATTACTTTAAAAGGTGAAACTGTGTACAGAGCTCACCTGTGTACAAAGGCCAGTTGTTCCTTTTCCTATGAGTGGCTGTTATTGAAAGGTTTGGCTACATTATTCGACTAATAACAGATATGCACACTGTGCAATTAGAAAATTAGGAGGACACTTGACAATCATGAAGGTAACGCTGAGCATTCAAAGTGCACACTATTATTAACATTATTCATTTCAAATGTATGTGTATAACTAGAAGAGTTGCCTCCCATTGTTTAGGCTATGACTCTCGGCATCATTCACAGTCTCAGTAAGTTAATGAATATAAAGAATGGCATCATTCAATGAATTACCTGGGCTTTGCAAGGCCCCGAGTGGCCTAGTGGTCTAAAGTGCTCTCTGTTACTAATCACTGCCATCTCACCATTGTCTGCGTGAATTCAAATCTCAGATTCAGCCAATGTGGGTATGTGATTAGCTTCTTGAATGTCAGTAGCTTCTCGTGGTTTGTGGTTCTTTCCAGGTTTTTTCCCAGGTTCTTCCTTCACCATTAATACTGGCCACCATGTATAAGCCTATCTCGTGCTCAAAAGTGGTGTTAAACCCTACAACAACAACATCATTTAGTTTGTACTAGGGTTGTTAAACGAAAATCGGAAATCCGATTATCGGTTTTGAAAACGATTATCGGTTTTTGTTTTTACAAAACGATAATCGAATTCAATATTTTTTTACCATTTTTATAGTGAAAATTTTAAAAAATGCCAGAAAAAAATTCATTCATGCATTTGTTTAGTGTTTACATTTTAATACAATATGGCCAGCAGATAAGAAGGTGTGTTTAAAATTTGTGAGCGCTCCATGCAGCGTCTTTGTAAATGAATACATTTATTGTTGAAGGATGTCAATAGTTAGTCGACCGACCGGTCGCTAAGTTCTTTGATGTCCGAAATTGACAACAATAGACTGTTAATAGCTACAGCTTCTGTCGTTGAGGACTGGTCTCTGCTGGTTGTGTCTTTTCAAGTTTACAAATATGTCTGGTCGTATAAATAAATCTGATGTATGGGAAAATTTTGAAAAAATTTCATCAAGCATGGCTCGCTGTAAACTATGTTCACAACAAATAAGTCGGAGCGGTGGTACTACTACTGGATTGCATGCACATTTGCGTAGCAAACATCCCGGATTTGCGGCTCCTTCAAATGTTCATCCGCGAATAACAACATTTACTGGAACACAAAGAAACTGTCCTGATAGTCATCAAGAAAAAGTTATTGCTGCTGTAGCTAAGTTTGTCGCTGAAAACATGCTACCAATTTCGATTGTTGAATCCAATTCCTTCCGTGATTTGATGGCTTTGATGGAGCCACAATATCGTCCTCCATGCCGTCAGACGATGATGTCACTAATGACTACAATGAAGAAGACGCTAATGGCGAAAATGCAGACACATCTAGAAGAAAATGTCAAGGATATTGCCGTTACCACCGACATATGGACCAGTATAACCAACGAAGCATACCTGAGCTTCACTGCCAGCTACATTGATCCAGACTGGACTATGAAGACACCCATTCTTGCAACAATTCCAATGAATGACCGCCACATGCAAGCCATTATCGCTGAACATCTGGGAACTGTGGCTGAAGAATGGGCTATAAAAGGTAAAGTTGTTGCATGTGTCCATGATGGTGCTTCCAATGTTAAAGATGTCGGTAGCGTGAATGGATGGTTGGATGTTCATTGTGCGGCACATAAATTGCAACTTTGCATTAATCATGCAATGGGCACCCATGCCGTCACGAATCATCAAATTTCCAAGTGTGTATCCGCTGCATCACGTTTAGTTGGACATTTCTCACATAGCCCAATGGCGGAGGGTGAGCTTATGAAACGACAGGTGTCCATGGACAAGGACAAGACACCACTCAAACTGATTCAGTACTGCAAGACCCGCTGAAACAGCGTCATCTTTGACATGTTTGAAAGGCTCTCACAACTCAGATGGCCTGTTGTGGCGGTTCTTAGTGACAGAAGCGTGACAAAAATGAACAATGCCAAAACACTGGATATGATGGAGGAACAATGGCAACTGATTAGCGAACTACTCCCGGTCTTGAAGGCGTTGCAGATCATGACCTCCGTCTTGTCAGCCGAAAGCCAACCTTCAGCCTCTTGTGTTTTTCCGATGTTATGGGGTCTCATCTAATCCATAAAGAAGAAGATTCTAAGACTTTGGGAGAATTCAAGACTGACGTTGCTAAGAATATTTCACAACGGTTTGGCATGGAACGCGACGAAACAGCAACAAATGAATGCGTCGTTGCATCAATCCTCGATCCAATGTACAAACATCTTCCCGGATTTGATGACAACTTCAAGAAACTGGCGTATGATAATGTCCGCCATCTACTCAGACAGATGCCAACTGACCTTGAACAGCCTTCGACTAGTGGTGATGCAACCAGCTCTGAACCGCCAACAAAACGATCTCGACCAAATCATGCGTCAGTTATGTTTCTGCTGGGTGATAGTGCATCACAGCAGGCATTGAATGACTGTGACTTTGAACATTATATCAAGTCGCCATGGACGACGACTTAAACGGAAACAGCACTGAAGTGGTGGAAACATAATGAGAAACTGTTTCCGAAAACAGCCAGTCTTGCCAGGAAATTCTTGTGTATTCCGGCGACGTCGGTACAATCAGAGAGATTATTTTCAGCCACTGGACGTTTGATAAGTGATCAACGTAATCGGCTTCTTCCAGAACATGCAGAGTCGTTAGTTTTTTTAAATAAGAACCAGGACTTGTTCGATATGTAAACTAATTTGGATTTACTAGTTTGACTTACTTTTTTTTATCTGTGGACAATTTTTATCAATGGTTTGTTTATTGACTTTATTTATGTTTCCTGTTTTTTATTGCCAGCAGGATCGCAACTCGTAAATTTATGTTTTAATTGTGCTGTTTAATAGTTAATAAATTTTTTTATTATAAACATACAGTATAAATTATGTTTTTTTAAATCTCTAAGTAGAAAATATATTAATCGGCGTTGACACTGTTGCGTCAACTTGCGCGTACACCGCTCCCTCGATAACTCGCGCCCTGATAACTCGCAAACCCGCTTTTAACGCGGTGTCCGGCGTGAATCCCGTTTTTTTAAAAGATTTTTTTTTAACAAATGAAGAAAATCGTGATCAGAACTGGTGAATGAAACCTTAATATATCGCCCGTTTTATCGTAAGTGGCGGTTAGTGCCCGAAAAGTTAGAATCAACATCGTGAAATTTTCAGGTTTTAATAAGGAATCATATATCTTGTTACATTTTATCAGAAAAAGTATGTTCTCAGTTCACTGTAAATAATAATACTGAATATGTATACGGCGAAACAGCGATCAATGAATTATAATAAATGCTAACAGGTGGCAACACTAAATGAAATGAATACTAATTAAATATGTCTTGTCAGAGGAAATTAGTGTTTTAATTTTTTCATTGTGTTGCAGTGTAAGCAGTATAATCGTTGCATGTTCTTTTATATTCAAAGTTCAAACATGAAAAGATTCAGTTGACCGTCACATCGATGTCCGCGAGCACATCTATGAGAACCTAATTAAGTGCGGCTGCGTTTTGATCGACGACTTGGGGAAATGTTTGTTGCATTGTAAAAATCAATTAAAATAAACCTGCTTTGTTTTATCACGTTAAGTCGGTCTTTTGTATCAAATCAGGTAAAAGACGTTTAATACAAAAGTTCAAAGGAAAGCAAATCCTACATGCATAAACTCTTGTGCTCAATATCTTGACTCAACAATCAACATCAATGAAATTAATTGGACCAATCGAACATGGTTTCAAATAGTATATACTTATTGTCATTATAGTATACATTAATCAGTAATTTATCCTAATCATTTGTAAATGTGATCATGGAGAGCAAGGGAATCAAGCGAAAGTCGTACTCGGTGAATGAAAAGCTTACTGTCATACAGAGGGTTCGTAATGGTGAATCAAGATCAAATGTGTGTAGTGAACTTAAAATTGCCGAGTGAACACTCAGAGGTTGGCTCAAGGATGAGCAGAAATTTCGGGATTATTTGCATGAAGTTGATTCTGATGATGGATTTAAACGGAAACGGGCACGCACTGCAAACGACACAGATTTAGATGATGATGTGTACACCTGGTTGTGTTCCGATTTCAGGAACAATTCTCAAGGCCCAGGCAGAAAAAAATGGCCCAAACTATGGAAACTGATTCAGATTTCATGGCAAGCCATGGATGGCTTTGGAGATTCCAGCGCCGACATGGAATAAAACAAAATTCGTTGTCGGGAGAGATACGCGCAGCAAATCAGGCGGCTGCATCTAGTTATCCCAACCAACTCCGAGAGATACTGACCCGTGATGGATATACAGACGACCAAGTTTATCATTGTGATGAGGCTGGTCTATTCTATCAGATGATTTATTTATTTATTTATTTTTATGGTTGTTTTTTTACATGTCTGACGTTTAGACCCATTAAATTCATAGTTGGTATATGATTTATCTTTGTAAATTTTTTTTTACAATCTATCTATCTATCTATTTATCTATCTATCTATCTATCTATCTATCTATCTATCTATCTATCTATCTATCTATCTATCTATCTATCTATCTATCTATCTATCTATCTATCTATCTATCGTTGTCGTTTTTCGATATGAATGTTATCTTTTTTGATAAAAGAAATCTCATTCATTTTGAATAAACAATAAAACTTGAATGTATCCAAATCAACACAAAAAAAAGCAGTGACGTAATACACAATGCGTTTAGCGATACACACGTTAAGAGTACCGATACCTCATGGAATAATGTTTGTTTTATGATCTTTTCAAGATATTTTATCCAGAAATTAAAGGTAATTTACAAAGAAAAACGAACAACACCTTTATAAAGAAATATTTATTCAGCTATTTTCAGCACGATTATAAAACGAGTATTCAACAATGCACCCCTCCGCCCTTCACCTCTCTCTGTCGATCTCCCATCTCTTTATTAGTTTTTTTTATTTATAGGTCGCTCGGTAACTCGCGCCCTCGCTTATAGTGCGGTCGATGCTTTTGAACTCCGTTGTGCGCGAGTTATCGAGGGAGCGGTGTATATACGTTAATGCATACAGTAACTTGCATTATAAGATTATATTTTTATGAAGGCCAATAAAAACCGATAATCGGTTTAAAATCGGATTTCTACAAACGATAATCGGTTTTGAAAAAAAAACGATATTAACATCCCTAGTTTGTACTTGATCATAACCAAGTAAAATTAAGTAGTATCAATAAACCAGAACCTGTGATCAGAGTTCACCTGAATACAAAGACCAGTTTTTCTTTTTCCTATGAGTGGCTGCTATTGACAGGTTTGACTTGTATGCAGATATGCACACTGTGCTCTTGAAAATCATGAGGTCATAAACAGTGTCCCTGTCAAGTGTATGTGCATACTAAAAGAGTTGCATCCCATTCTCTTGAATATGATTTAGGATCATTCACACTTTCATTTAGGTTGTGCTTAATGAAAACCATGTAATGTACATGTCTGAGACTGATTTAATCAACAAAAATTAATTAGTATTGATAATCCAGGTATGCATGGTGTTAGTTTGTGAGAAAATCATGATGTCATCTTCTGGATTAAACAACCTAAAGACACATGTTTGAAACACCTTGGCAGACAAGCTGACTGAATCTTTTATTTGTGGAGCAGTTTTTGAATCTTTTGGAGTATGGAAATTTGATAGGTGGCAACCTAATTATTCTTGGAGATTTCAGCTTTCACTTTGACTGTCCTGGAAACCCATAGACGTCAAAAGTTCTAGATTCCATTCATGTTTTCAACCTTAAACAGTCAGTTAACCAACCCACCCATAAACTTGGTTACGTTTTAGACTGGTTTCTTCATAGACATGATGATAATATTCTGCAATCCACCCTTGTATCCCACGAACTTGCATCAGATCACCTCGGCATTATATGCCATCTCAACGTATCTGTCCCTAGCCCTTCATCTTTATTTGCTACTAAGAGAAACCTCCGTACAATAAATAGAACCAAATTAATGCATGACAACCAAGAAAACATAACAACTTACTTACATCCTACAGCAGAACAACTCGATAACTGCCTGCGTTCATTGCTTGAAAAACATGCTCAGCCACCAAATGCAGAGTATCAATTAAAAAGTGTTCTCCATGGTATAGCAGTGTTAAGGACCAGCTTCGCATTGCTATAAGACATCACTGAAAAGCAGAGAGGCTTTGGCTTTCCACCAGACTCACTGTTCAAAAACAAATCTATGAAGCCGCTAAGAAGAACGTCACAGGCATAGTCCATTTAGCCAAATTATCCCACTACAGTACTAAGATCATGGAGAATTCCGGCTGCAGAGAGCTCTTTGAGATAACAAAATAATGTCAAGGAACAAATGTACACCACTTCCAACTACCTTCTCTCCATTAAACCTTCCAGACCTGTTTGCAAATTTCTTCCATGACAAAGTACAAACCATTAAAGAGATTTGCTTGACAGCACAATTTCAATTGACTCATCACCATACAGTTATGATACAGAATTTAAGCGGCAACCATTAGAAGCATTTGAACCTGTCTCTATTGATTTAGTACGGACAATCATGATGAAGAGTGCGCCAAAGTGAACTTGATCCAATTCCAGCATCACTGCTGCTTGAGTGCTTAGACCCAATATTGCCTTCACTAACTGATGTTATTAATCTCTCTCTCATCGGTGGAATTCCAATCATTTTTCAAAACTGCCATTGTATAGCCTCTGCTGAAGAAACCAGTACTTGACCATAACGATTTAAAGAATTACTGCTCAGTTTCTAATCTCCAATTCTTATAAAAAATCTTAGAAAAAGTTGTTCTAACCCAACTTGTATATAATTTTGAATTCAAACAGTCGTTTTTAGCAATGTACAGTCTGCATATTGCCCTTGTCACAGTACTGAAACTATTCTTCTGAAAGTATTTAATGACATTCTCTCTGCTTTGGATAGTGGAAAGATTACAGTCCTCACCCTCCTTGATTAGTCTGCAGCATTTGACACAATATACCAAGATATGTTACTTCACCATCTCCAGCATGCATTTGGCATTCAGAATATAGCCTTAAAGTTGTTCAAGTCCTACTTAATGAACAGGACACATACATTCCAGCCCAGTTGATCTATGTTGTGGTGTTGCACAGGTGTCTGTTCTTGGACCTGTTCTCTTCATTCTATACACTCAGCCGCTCTCAAGTGTCATAGATCATCACCCAGTGTCTCACCAATTGTATACTGATGACACCCAAATATACAAGTCTAGCCATCCAACTGAAGTTGATGCTACCATCCATGGAGTAGAGAAGTGCATTTCTGATGTGAAATCATGGATGACATGTAACAAGCTGCAGATGAATGATGATAAAACTGAGGCCATTCTGATCACAACACAAAGACTTTCTCATGCACAAAGCCTTTACCTCAGACAATAAATATTAGCAACACCACCATTAACTTCACACAGTCAGTGCAAAACCTAGGTGTTACTCTAGACAGTACTGTCACATTGCACCAACATGTCATGAAAATGCAAGACTGCATATCTTGAACTGAGATGTATCAGTTCCATTCACAAATATCTTTCAGTTGATGCCACTAAAACACTTGTGTGTTCATTAGTACTTTCAAGACTGGACTATTGTAACTCAATTCTTTCTGGTTCATCTCAATATCTACTCCAGAAACTTCAAAATGTTCAAAACACAGCTGCTCGGATCATCTTTAGAGTACCTTGATAAGAGCACACCTCACCATTGCTCTGTACCCTACACTGGCTATCAATTCGATACAGAATCAAACACAAAATTTGTTCTCTGTGCTATGTTTCACTGACAGACTTTAGTCCAACATACCTATCCGGCCTCAGCCATGTTTATACACCAGCAAGATCCTTGAGCTTCTCTTCTGACAATGGTATACTCATTGTTCCCACTATACAAACGAAGTCATATGGACAACATTCTTTTGCATACCAGGGCCCGGCGATGTGGAACGAATTGCCCAATGAAATTAGACACAAAGACACAGTGGTCCCTTTTAAGAGTGCTTGACTGCAGGAACAAGCTTAGAGGCCTAATAATGTTTTGTATCTTATATGTTTTCAGCATGTTTTTATGTTTTCCAATTTCATGGTTTTTGTTGTTTGTTTTCTGTAGTGTAGACATATCATTATAGATGTTGTAAAGCGCTTAGAGCTTCTAATGATTAGGTGCTATACAAAGTCCTCATTATTATTATTATTATTATTATTATTATTATTATTATTATTATTATTATTATTATTATTATTATTATTATTATTATTATGATGTTGCTGCTGCTGCTGATGATGATGTAAGCTTTGATCAAAAGAGGCATGTACACTTACCAAGGCAGGAGCCTGTATTATTTCAAATAGAGTTTTGGATCTGAATAATCACTTTCTGTATACCTGCCATAAGGCATAACATCCCCTGTAATGTTGCTTTCTGTCATTCCATCTGTTTCCAATTACTCGAGTTCACCATTTACATGTATCATTACCAAACTTTGCAAGTAGATTCCGTTTGGGGTCTAGGAAGAAACATTGATTTCAGGTGCAAATGATGAAAGGTAAAGTTTGCAGTGACTGGAAGGTGGAAAACTTTCCACACAATAATTTGTCTTGAATTATCTTCTACTTGGAGCAAATTGTATGGCTGAATTGCGTTGAAGATCAGGAAGGCACTCGTCCATTTTTGGTCGATAGATCAGCAATTGAGGTTTCAAGGCTTGAAAGAAGGTAAAACAGTTCTACGAAGCTACTTAAGCCTTTGTATCACATTGTGTCTAAACTTTGAAAACAAGGAAGACGTAGTCTACTATGGGGCATTAAAATATCAAATGTACCAGTCAGAGGAACTAAGAGGGTTCTCCAAAATAGTCATTAAAGTTCAGTGCCACACAGCATGACCAAACGTTGTGAATGGCATGTATTTTGAGACCACAGAAGCACCTGTTTTGGTAGGTCAGGAGGTCAAGGTTATGGACACTGAAAAAATAAAATTGGTTTCTGTAAACTAACTTGGATATTGCCATTTGTCGTACTTGTTTTGTTCCAAGTTGATGTATTAGTTAAGCTTATCAATGTAGCAGTAGTTATTTACATGAAATCTTTCTCTGCTGGGCATTGTTGATGTGAAGGAAAGAAAAGAATCTAAAAGGACTTCATTGAGCCTGGATTGTCAAGCCTGGCTGTCAAGTGCTCTTGGACATACAGGAACAGAGATTTTCATAATGACTGTAGGTTCAGGGACATTTACACGTACAATTAATGAATTAACTATGGGATAATTAGTGTCAATTAAAATGCTAGCAGTTGGAAGAAGTTGTCCCAGGTCGCCATTTATCACAGCTTGGTTTTTGTTCTTGTTTCCTCATTTATCTGTTTTCTTTTACCTTTTAAGAAGGCAATATATTTAACTTTAAGAAGGACAAACCAGAGCATTCATACAAGAATTGCTTACGATTTGATGGCTAAAATCTTGAAGCCACAGCCTCACTAGTTGGCAATTCAGTGACATATACTTTATGTACACTTGCTTATAAGTCTGGTCAACTGCATAGACCCAGATCTGTTGTCACAGGATCAATCAGTAGAACACCCTGATCCACTGGCACATTACACATGGCAAATCAAATACTGTTGTGTCCAGATGGACCTTACTTAATAGCGAGCACATACAGTGTATTGAAAAGAAAGCAGTTTTATGTCTTTTTCTTTTGCAGGGAAAGCACTACAGTGTACCTGATTTATATAATCTTTGAGCCTGGGTAATCAGGTCCTTGCAATTTTTGCATCTGGGGAATTAAAATGGCAATTATTTGTACACTATTACAGTTTTCTCTCTTGGACACATAATTGCATGACCCCCCCTCCCCACTAAAATTTGATGCTCCACCTCCCAGTCTGATCATGCAATTGCTTGATATCAATTACTGTAATCAGACACATGGTAAGTGACTTTTATTTACTTAATTATTGAGACTCGTTTGTTGATGGTCTCATTATTAAATGGGTTTTTCCAACTGCACTTGATGAAGTTATAAAATAGCAAACATGCAGTTTTTGGTATTTGGTGTTGGAAACAGTTTTTGGTATTTGGTGGTAATGTCTCTGCTGTTGGAGACGGTTCTAAGATGTATGGAGTAGTGCCATTATTGTACCATGCATTCACTGCCAATAATAAAAGTAAAAAATAGTAAATTTTATCTTCCGATTTATTTATCACATGTATGTTTGTTGAAGCATAATGTATGGGGTCTTTTTATTAGTACACTTTACTCATTAACCTAAAATTTGAATACCCAATTTTATACAAACGCCATAGGGGATAAATTCCTGACGGAGTTAAAATCAGGAGAAATCATTGCTCATACCGCATTTAATATGCAAGTTGTATCTAACTCAAAGTGACATAAATTGCAGCATTTGCCCTGAGAAGGTGTGAAGAAAGCTTCAGAGTGACATATAATGGTTTTAAATTTCATCAGATGTGAGCTGTGCAGAGAAGGTCAGATTTTAAAATTCTGGATAAATTGATTAGCAATTAATTGGACTGCCAGCAAATAAAACAAATTATCTGGGGCAATGATTATATAATGAATATTTATTGTTGTTATATTTTCCACATATTTATTTACTTATTCATTAGAAAACCTGTTCGTAAAAGAAGAAGAGGGAAACCACCACCCCCGCCACCACCACCTAAAGTAGTAAATTTAGGCCCAGGGCAAGTTGTTGTGATTGCTATTCATATTTTTTAAAGTTTGTTCATCGTTTGCTTACTTCTGAAAATCATATTAGGTATTTGTTGCAGTACCTGTATATGTATATATAATTGATTACACCATTGATACTTATATACGTTGCTCTGTCTGGCATCAGTCTGCATGCAACTGAGTGCAGAGTACCGTGTTATGGTATCAGCATAGTCGAGTGTAATATATTAAGATGTAGGCTAAGATTTCACAACTGTTTTGTTGCTTAGCCAGCACCCAAACATAGATTTACTGTTGCCTTTTGTAACTTTTACCAGAATATTTAAGTGCTAGAGGCTGAGGTAATGAATGTGTCATTTGGGTCATTTCCAATTTGGATCACACAGCGGTTGGATTTAGTATTGTTACGTAATGTGGTTAATGATGGCTTTTAAAACTGTAAATGAGTTTGGATTACTCTAACTATGGTCAAATTTGAAGTATTTTATTTTACTGTTTTGGAATAGAGTCAAATGAATGCTGCACAAGCTCATTATTGTTTTATATTCAATCATGCCATTTTTTGAGCTTGTTTCCCTCTTCTTTCTTTAATAAAATTAACTGAATAATGAATTAAAGTATGCCAATACAAAGTTTTAAGGTAATTGTTCCACAAATGTTGACTGCTCTCCCTCATTATAATTTGTTAATTAGGGTCCATAATTACCTACAGCATTATCTACTGAACCGTATAAAAAATTCTTTGAATGCATACATGTGAGAAAATAAACAAATTTAAATACCAGTCAGACACTAGTAATAATTAAGTTTCTCAGAATTAAATTGTTTTTTTTATAGCTTATTGGTATTTGTGCTTAATTTTGTCAAATCATAATGTTTGTAAAGAAAATAAAGCTATAATACTGTGCTTCATGTTGTTTTCTTTCAACTTTTGTTGTCGTACGTTTAATAGACCAATTCAAAGCACAATGGTTTAAGTGAGACCTGTATTTATTTTTAGAAGTGCTGATATAGCTTTTCTTTTCAACAATCGTGATTGGTAGTTTATATAATGCATAGTTTCAATACATGTTCATTCAAAAATCTAATCCAACTGCATATAACATAAACCCTGACCTGCCATTCCATAATGTGCCAGCAGCTCAGGGTCTGTCTTGTTTGTTCTACTGATTATTCCTAGCAAACTGCACAGACCCAGATGTGCTGGCACATTAAGTGATGGCAAATCTGGGTCTATACAGTTTGCTGTTGGATATAACTTCTAAGTGAATATGGATGGTAGGTTGGTTGTAGCATATGGTGCACATACAAGTAAATCTCGTTTATCCATGGTTACAAATCTTAGGAAAAATATGGTGCTTGTGCAACAGAATGCTTGAACTGAGACTTTTCAAGGAAAATTGCAACAAATATCTTGGCTTAACTCTTCACAAATACATGGATAGCCAAACTGCTAAAAGTAAAGATAGATCTATTATCCCATTTGAATAAGGACTGGTGCTTTTCATCATAATCCATTATGTAATCATTATCAATGATTTCATTTTCTTTGGTGTGATATAAATTAAACTTGTAGATAAAACAAGAGCTATCCCTCTGTTTAGGAATGTTTATTGATTTGGTTAAAAATGAATTTCAATGAAATACAGATGCAGACAAATCGTTCAGAAATTATACTATTTTAGCATTTCTGTGAGAAGAAAAAATGACATTAAATCTTTTTAGCAGCAATATTATTTGCTGAAAAAGCAATTTTGCATAGAATAAAATTCCACACTTAGGGTCACATCATCATTGGAAGTGGATATATGATACTTTTACATTAATCGTTTGACGGATACATAAAAATCCACAAAATGCTGAATAAGCACTTTACAGAGAAAGTTTGGCCATCTATTTATTGTATACTGGGAGATTTCCATGTTCAGTTTATTTTTGCTATATTTGCAGTTATTGGACTAGTGGAATTAAAAGTAATTGCAAAATTTGTACAAAGGGTAAAGCATGATCTTATAATCATATCTAGAATACAGATATTACAGTGCAAAAAAAAAAAACCCAACTATTTTACATGACTTTAGAACAAAAATAAGCCGCCATAGAAATCTCCTAGTTTACTGTGTCACATATACCTATGATTTTGTTCATACTCATATTATTTCATGTGCATATTTTATAGCTTTGGGAGAGGTTGTATAGGACATTGGAGGGTCTGTCTACATGTCACACAGTATAATCCAGTGTTGTTAGTTGGTTTTCACCACTTTATTTACAAATATAATTCCCAAGAAATAGGTAAGTTCCTTTTCTAAGGACATCCCGAGGCATAATACTTAGGCCAGATTGGGTGAGTATCAACTCGGACATTTGGGAAACAAGTCTGACATTTGACTAACTAACCTACTGAGTCTCCATTCTACAAAATCCAGTTTTACAGCAATCGATCAAAAGTACACAATTTAGCAATAAGCTTCAGTGATTATTTTTTTCGTCATAACATATGGAGATATGAAAGATTAATATTAGCAATTCAGTAAACTGTTACATTTATACTGTAGATAAATGTAACAGTTGCACAAGGTGGTGTTCATGACACGTTTTAAAGCAGACAGTGACAATGAGGATTTCTATGAGTATTATCCTATTAGAGATCTTCTTTCTTATACCTCCCTTCATTATAATGAATTTCAGAATTAATATGGTATTGCTTTGGACACTTACCAAAATTAGGTTATTGTAAATTAACTATCAGATGATAATATGCATTGAAATATACCTATATTTCATTTTAAAACTTTATTATTGGACAAAAATAATTGCACAAATACCATAAAGTGAAAAAAATCCTTGTAATTTACATAAGCCAAAAATCATTGCAATATGTTTGACTGGCATTTTGTTTCTCACCATCCACCCTTACCCACCCCACACATACACACATGCATTACAAAACTTTTGATCTTTCCTACATTACTGCAGTTCATAATGTATTATGGTTTATTACAGTTCATAATGTATTATGGTTGGCAATTATGGACCCCACTATTACTTTATTACAGTTCATAATGTATTACAGTTGGCAGTTATGGACCCCACTATTACATTATTACAGTTCATAATGTATTACAGTTGGCAGTTATGGACCCCACTATTACATTATTATGGTTCATAATGTATTATGGTTGGCAATTATGGACCCCACTATTACATTATTATGGTTCATAATGTATTATGGTTGGCAGTTATGGACCCCACTATTACTTTATTACAGTTCATAATGTATTACAGTTGGCAGTTATGGACCCCACTATTACATTATTACAGTTCATAATGTATTACGGTTGGCAGTTATGGACCCCACTATTACTTTATTACAGTTCATAATGTATTACAGTTGGCAATTATGGACCCCACTATTACTTTATTACAGTTCATAATGTATTACAGTTGGCAGTTATGGACCCCACTATTACATTATTACAGTTCATAATGTATTATGGTTGGCAGTTATGGACCCCACTATTACTTTATAATGTATTACATTTGGCAGTTATGGACCCCACTGTTACATTATTACAGTTCATAATGTATTATGGTTGGCAGTTATGGACCCCACTATTACATTATTATGGTTCATAATGTATTACGGTTGGCAGTTATGGACCCCACTATTACTTTATTACAGTTCATAATGTATTACAGTTGGCAGTTATGGACCCCACTATTACATTATTATGGTTCATAATGTATTATGGTTGGCAATTATGGACCCCACTATTACATTATTATGGTTCATAATGTATTATGGTTGGCAGTTATGGACCCCACTATTACTTTATTATGGTTCATAATGTATTATGGTTGGAAGTTACATGGACCCCACTATTACATTATTTGCAGTTCATAATGTATTATGGTTGGCAGTTGCATGGACCACACTATTACATTATTACAGTTCATAATGTATTACAGTTGGCAATTATGGAACCCACTATTACATTATTACTATACATGACTTTTGGCATGATTAGTATCCACTCCACCCCACCTACTGTACGTACTTACTTATAAGTTGAGTCCAATTGCAGACTGCACAAACTCAAATCTGCCATTGTTTAATCCATCAACAGATCTGTGCCGGTGCATTATATTAGGAATAATCAGTAGAATAAAAACAACATAAACCCTGCTCCGTAGATGCATTATACTATGGCAGATTAGGAGCTTTGTTGTTTGCAGCTTGACTCAACTTATAAGCAAGTATATAGGGTATTTCACTATGGTACTTTTACATGCAGTCATTGAATTATCAATCATTCTCACTGTACTGCGGTGTGCTAAATAACATTACCTAGTATGTACCTAATCTATATTTTTATAATGAGAGAGAACTGTATGTGACATGACTGGTTTACTTGATTAAATTAAGAAACAAAAAGGTTAAGAAACCATAAGATATAAGGTTTATCCCACCATGTTTTCTTTTACAAACAGGAGCATTACAATACTTAGAGAATGCAGTTTGAGAATGATAAAATATTATTTGTTTTTATATGCAGTATACATGGATGACTTGTGCAACTTTAGCTTAAATTAAGTAGTTTGAAATAGTGTTTTCTGTTGTGAATATCAAACTTGGGTACATATATCATATCCCCTTACCATGCAGATATTTTAGAAGAGTGGTAGAGACATTGTAAGCCTTTATTTGGACATTATTATACAAGTTGAATAATATTTTTTCCTTTAATATGAGATTATTGTGGTCAGGGCATGTAATTCATGGCTCAGAATGTTAAAAGCTTAGTCTCTTTGAAACCCTCCAATGTCCTGAATAAGTTATGTTCCAGCACTTCAGCTTGATGATGCACCCAAGCCGTTCCTGCATTATTTCTTTGACACCTTTTTTGATAGTTTGGGGTCTTCCTGGCACATATGGAATCATCCCTTTCACTAGTTCATTTTCATGGTTGATCACTTTTTCTAATAAAATGACCCAGCACTTCTTACAGTTTCATCTATTTCTTCTTCACTTGACTCTTATTGCCCAACAAAATGTAAATAAAGCCACTTGTCAAATACAACTGTTTTCAGCATCGTTTTATGTGCTTGTGAAGACAAGCAATACACAGTCCTATTTGCAACAAGAAATACTATTTAAAAAAATTAGGCTTGTCAGCTGCCTTAGCAAGATGATGCTTTTCAAGCCATGTAAACTTTATCAGGGTTAAAACTAGATGTTTAAATTTAGTTTGAAATTTAGGAAAATCATATCACATCACTTAAACATAAATCCAGTTTTGTTAATTTCATATGAAATTAGCATAAATTTCAGATTATACTTAAAGATTAGACCGCTCTGGTGGCCTAGTTGTTAGAGTGTCTGCCTCAGATGTGGGAGGTTATGGGTATGAGCCTTGGCGGAGTCATGCTAAAGACTTATACAAATTTGTTCTAACAGCAGCCTTGCTAGGCACTCAGCATTAAGAGTTAGTGCTAGGACTGGTCGGCCTGATGTCATTATAATGTGACTGGGTGGGACATGATGCTACATGTCTGTGGCATGATGCTCCAGTATTAGTCATCACTATAAACTGCCACACTGCAGACATCATAGTGATTTGACTGAAAAATTGTTAAACCTACGTTAACAATCCAAATCATACAGAGATACATAAAGACAAGAAATATCACCCATTTTGTATTTGTTATTTGATAAGAAGTATAGTACATTCTGATTCATCAAACATGTCCTAATCTTGAGTGACATCATTACTTCATGGAATCATGGCATTTTGGGTCCAATAGCTAGCTGTATGTCAAGATTTGAAATAAATAAAACAAACCAAGTTCATAATGTCATAGTATATTTTGTGATAATTAATAATCTTAACGTGATGGAGAGGATGGCATACTCTTAAAACCAGTTTGTTTTATCAGGCATTAAAGAAGGATGCATATAATTATTTTAAAACCCCTTCTATGTATTTGGCATGGTGTACATTTTTTGTATTAATAATAATGAACTTTATGCTCTAACAGCAGTTTAGGTCAGTTTTATATTCCAAGGGAGGCAATTCAGATTTTGGTAAATTATCAGCCCTCATCTCACTTGGATATTGCACTGATGGTGATACTTGGAACAATAGGAGGTAGTGCTTTTGAAAGGACATTACAACAGTAATTAGACAAATAATGTTTCAGGTGGTAATTTAAATTTTGTAGTGGCATATAAAGAAAACTACGTTAGAATAATATTATATAATATTATAAAGATTATTAAGAGCTGTATGTTTAAGGTAGTAGAAAGCACTAGTGAATAGTATACATTATGATGTTATGTTCTTACATCAAATGTTCTGTAAACTAGCATCATTTTAATCCTCTCAGCCATCAGTGTTTCTCAATACCTTTTTAAATATCAAGTATGATAACAAGGCTGTTTATAAAGCAGTAATCCATTTTTCAAAAAACTGTGTGTGTGTGTGTGTGATTTGGATTTTTAACATAGCTTTAATGATTTTTCAGTCATATTGCTACAATGTCTGCAGTGTGACAGTTTATAGTGATGTATAGCACTGGGGCATCATGCCGCAGACATTGTCCCACTCAGTCACATTATAGTGACACCAGGCTGACAAGTCCTAACACTGACCTTTTCATAATGAGCACCAAGTGAGGCAGTTCTTAGTACCATTTCGTTTTTGTAAGTTTTTTTCAAACAACTGCAAATTAGTTTCACTAGTATATTACTGTCTTTATTGTGACGAGCTCTGAAAAGTCTTGTTTTGTCCAAAAGTGTTGTTCAATATTCTAGCATATATTGCTATCCAGCCTTATGTGATATCTATTTTTATCACAACACTTAATGTGATATGTTTTTATCACAACACTTAATGTGATATGGTTTTTATCACAACACTTAATGTATGTTTTTATCACAACACTTAATGAGATATTGTTTTATCACAACCCTTAATGTGATGTTTTTATCACAATACTTAAAGTGATATCTGTTTTTATCACAACACTTAATGTGATATCTATTTTCATAATACTTATTGTGATGTTTTTATCACAATACTTAATGTGATATGTTTTTATCACAACACTTAATGTGATATGTTTTTATCACAACACTTAATGTGATATGTATTTATCACAACACTTAATGTGATATGTTTTTATCACAACACTTAATATGATATGTTTTTATCACAACACTTAATGTGATATCCGTGTCTGTTTCTGATCCAATTTTCATGTCATTGTCTTGAAATTTAGCTAAAATTGCTGAATTCAATTTGTGCACATATAATTTAAACATAATTTATATTAATATGCAGTGCATCATTTATTCATTCAGTAAATGTCTGTGTACATGTAATAGCCATGCTCATCCTGAGTTTCGGAAGAGTCAGTTTTTTGATACTGCAAAGAAATTAAAGGCAACAACATTATGGCTGAATAGGAAAGCTGATCACTCCATAATAAACAGATCAGCTCTTTTAAAGGTTATGGTTGCATTAAAGAATCTAGTGTAAACAGACCACCATGTTTTAGCATGTAGTGAGTGGCAAGTGTTGAAATAGTTTGTGCTTAAAATGAATTAATTAATTTTAAGTACATTTAAATATGTAGAGATGAAAATTCACTGAGCTACAGACATCATTCATGATGCTGTGTGGAATAAAACATAAAATTTGCTTTCAAAATTTCATTGTATTTGACAATACTGTGACCAAATAGAAGAATTACAGAAAATTACTATGAAAATACATGTAATAGACATCTTAAATTTTTTGCACAGCTTCTTTCATTTTTCTTTAAGTGATTCCCTTTAATTGTGGATTTTATTTACAAACTGGAGATAAATGTGAAGGTATTTTTGGGAAATTGGTGCAGTCAGCCCGCAACCATTTTAGTTTACAGTTCTTCTACCATTCGTATTATACCTTGGTATACTGTTTATAATCATATCATATGCCCATTGTACCATTTCTCATTTAAAGTTTTGATGGCTCCCATTTGCATTTGCTTTTCTATCCTATTTCATCTTTGTACCATCTGATCATTTCATTCACTAATGACATCCATTTGTTACATGTTTATGTTTTTGCACAATGACATCAGTCTTTACAAAACTTTGTTATTGGCTTCCATTTGGGGTTGTTATTGTTGTAGGGTTTAATGCCATTTTTCAGCACATGATAGGCTACACATGGCAGCCAGTAATAATAATGGAGGAAGAACCTGGAAAAAAACCCATAAAGAACCACCGATTCCAGAGAAGCTGCTTTCTCACATACCCACATTGGCTGAATTTGAGACTCGAACCCACGTAGAGGTGAGATGGCAGTGATCTGTAATGGAGAATGCTTTAGACTACTCAGGGTCCCTTATTTGGGGTAAGGAAGTAGCTGGTTGGTGTTGGTGTCAAACAATATCAAAGGTAAAGGGCTCTGTAGCTGAAAGAAGAAAAACATTTCTGTACAGTAACATCTATATTACATCTAAGACCTAGACCAAACTTTGCATTTGTGGTAAGGATGAAGTCTATCTTTTTTAAGGTCAAATGGTCTAACTTCTTGGTTCTTGTGACTAAAAGAAAATAGGGTTGAGCGCAGTAATTATGGTCTGTGAGCAAGCTCGTTAACTGAACTTTCTTGGATGCTTTTCGCTTCTTAGATTAAGAAAGAAACTTGTAGACTTTGGGGTCTAATTGTCAATTCTAATAAAAAGAAAATGGTAGTTTGTGCAAAGTAGTTTTAGTTCAAGACTTCAAAGGTCGTATCCAGAGGTCAAGATCAGTAATCTCCAGAGTCAGTCATGCTGTTACTAGTTCCTGCAGGGAGACTTTAACACGGGATGGCCTTAATAATTTACCATTCATGGCATTGCAGGGCCTTTGTTCAGTAAGATACATGCTTACCTGAATTCATCTGTACCCCCCATATTCAGGCAGTAAATGGAAGTTTTAGTTTTCTTGGGTCTGTGTTTAGCAGATGGTTCAATTTAAATTTTCTCATTTTATAGACTAGTTGTGGTTCCTGCATCAACATCAAGATTATTTGGTAAATTGTACATTTAGTTTGGTGTTAAACTTTGTGCAAGTCATATACATACAAAGTAGACCATAGCTAGTTCACTGGAAAGACATTTTGTATGGTGGAATCAGTATAAATAATTTATTTTGTTTGGTGTTTTATGCCACACTAAAATACAAGTAAATGATTTAGTTCTGAGTCAGTGGGACTAAAGCACCTTTCCCAAGTATGCACCTAGGTAACTGACCTGAGCTGATCCAATGGTGTGATTTAAACCCACAATCTTTCAATCATGAGTTTGGCATGCTAACTGCAAAGCCTACTTGGTTTTGGCTTCCATTGATCACCTCTTTGCTATGTGCAGGAGAGATGATTTAATCATTTTTTATAATCCCAACAGGTATAATACTTGCAGAATGAAATTGATATCCCCAATCTTGCCAGTTGTAATGCTTTCATAATTAAACCCCAAACCTGTGAGTTGTAATGCTTGCAAAATGAAATTGATATCTAGATCTCTGCATTTTGTATTGCTTTCAAAATAAAATTGATATCTCCATCTCTGCAAGTTGTAATGCTTGCAAAATGAAATTGATATCTCCATCCCTGTAAGTTGTAATGCTTGCAAATGAAATTGATATCTCCATCTCTGCATTTTGTAATGCTTGCAAAATGAAATTGATATCTCCATCCCTGCAAGTTGTAATGCTTGCAAATGAAATTGGTATCCTCACCATTTTGTTTTCCCTTATCATTTCATTTTAAGAAATTATAAGGCATGAAAGAACATTTTATTTCAGTACATGGTGTACTCAAGGTATATGTAAAAAAAAAATTGAAACAAATCATTAATTGAATTCCAATATAAAAGATGTGCAATATTGAGCTTGATTATATTGATTGCACTCTATTGACATAGTACTATAGCATGAAAGCATCTTGTTTATCTTGTTGACTGTGCGCTCCTATAATGATATTGCACTGTTATGGCTCTCACTGAATGTTACTGTTGATTACACACAACTTGAAAAGAGGTATTTTTTATACAAGATAAATACACCTTTCTCACCTTCTGTTGTAAGGTATTCAGTAAATTCTTATATATTCCCATCTTTTATCTATTTTCTTAATGCAGTCCTATACATTAATTTTAAATTAAGATGCACCAAAACTGTCTTACTTACGTTTGTCACTAATTTGACACAGCTTATACCAAAACACTTTCTGGAATTAGTTGTATTTCAATGAAATGACTGGTAGCTTTCAATGTAAATGACCTTTCTGGAACCAGTCAAATCACATCCGTTTGATTTGTCTTCCTGTGCAAAAACCAAGAAGCTGAACTCAGTATTTAATGTTTCTTTTTATTGAACACGAGTAACACTTTCACTGGTCAGTGATTCTCCAGGAAGTCAGAGAACAACCATTAATAACTTTCTAAGAGACTAATTATGATGTGTTAATAGTCGAGTACAATTTACAAGAGAGTCGTTAAAGTGGAGAGTCATGTGATGCCATATGTGACAAATGTAAGGCTTAAAACACATGGACAAACTTTTCATACTTATAACAAAATGAAGCTTCCTTGATATGTTTGAGTTAGGTAGAATGCATTTCTGCAAATAAATCATAGTTTCATTTGACAAGACAAAGTTATTTTAATCATGTTTGGCATATGTTTAATTATTTAAACTAAGAAATACAAACTCCAGCCTAGTTGTTGTTTTGGAATTACGATGGTACAAAAGTTTAAAATGGTAATTATAATTTCAGAAAATAGGACATGATGAAATTACATCTTTTTTCTGCCCAAGGTGTGAAACATGAAAAGATTGAGATTCAACTGCAATGTTGGGGAAATATTATATTGCATAATTATTAGCATCCTTTAGCGCCATTTTCAGCACAAGATATGCTGTACATGGCGGCCAGTATAGGTAACTGGTGGATGAAGAATCCCGGGATTAACCTCGGGCCCATGAGAAGCTACTGGCAGTCTTTCTCACATACACACATTAGCATCCTTAACATTAATGCATAAACTTTGGAATGAAAAACTCATTTGTATATTGATTTCAGTTGTCACAAGCACGAACTGTTTAAACAGTTGAGAATGGTAAAATTTAGAATTGGATACTTTACAAGCCAAAAATGTAATATTTTCTTCAAAATTTGACCAAATCAGGATTAACATCTTAGCTTTATTTCATTTTCAATGGATAAATTCTTTTCTTACAAAAAAATAGATAAGATGCAGCCTATGTAAGGCCAGGAGTTACTGGGGTACCTCTAAAAAAAAAAAAAGGGATGGACATTATAATTAAGAAGAGAAAGAGAGTTGGGGAGGGTAAATGGTTTAGAATGTCTTATAATCATGTTGGGAATATTTATCAATAGATGGCCATTTCCTTTTAAAAAAAAATCTTGTTTACTTTTTGGTATAAATTACCTTCATTTTTAGGATAACCAGTCTTTGAAAGGGTCATTCAGACCTTTACTAAAGTGGTTTCAACACACATTATGGGTACCGGCAAAAACATTGTGTATTGTATTACTCATTACATGTGAAATGTGAATACATTCTTGTGTTATGGTTGATTCAGAATAAAACGAGATTCTTTTATTAAGAAAGGATTCTCATTACTTCTAGTGATATTCTCATATTGGTATAAAAACAAAACAAACTATGGTTCTAATTTCATTGCAAGTAATTGCATATGTTCAGTTCATTCTTGAGCAAGCCTCTTGAATGCCACATGAATCTTATTACAACTTGGATTTTGTTTCTCTATAATGAACCATATCTATGTAACCACACTTTTTTTTCCACCATTTGGTTCTCTTGCCAACTTTGATCATATTAGCAAATGTACACACCACTGATTAATATTTGATATGTTAATGATGTTACTTTCATAATGCTATTTAAAACCATACTCAACTGGTCAGTTGAAATGACTCAACATAATTGTGACCACTCACTTTTATGCAGGTAAAATTTACATGTCCTTATGGATATTGCTCAACTCTTGCATTTGATGTGAAGCAAAAGAAATCATTAAGGGAATAATTCAAAGTGGGCATACTTTTTATTGATGTTAACAGTGCAATGTTAACTTCCACCAATTATAAATAAGAACACAGACAGCACTAATTAGGTTCTCCAGGAAATTGTTATGGGCATCACTTTGACAGTTGATTAGCACTTTTCACATTTGAGAAGAAAAGGGCATATCACATTTATGAATATGCACTGAAAACAAAAGACAAAACAGAAACATGAAAATCACTTGAAAAAGACTTATTTCATTGGTATTTTATTCTTAAAGTGTTGCCACCCATAGGCATTACCATTATTGGCATGGATTGATATTTCATCATATATTGTTTCATTCAAAGTATGTTAAGAAATTTTCTAAGAAAATTTAACAATTTATAATTTTTTTTATTACATCTTATGATGTTGATTCTATTTCCAAACCCTAATTACAACAATAAAAATCAGAGAAAACATTATTGACTTTCTTCAAGAGCAATATAAGTTGATTGGTTTAGTTAATGTTTGTGACATCTTTAAAAAAGATGAAATGGGTTGATATTAGAATTATGTATTAGGACCCATTATACCCGAAACTTTGTATTTGAAAGGAAGAAGAGATAATTTATATCTAGTTATAACATTGTTACAACATCTGTTTAACTGTAAGATCAATTGTACTTGCAAGGTTGGTGAATATTCAGGATGACCTCCGTACACAAAAAAAGATGAACAAGCGACTGAACAATAGGATAGTGGAATTGGAGAGGGTGATTCAGACATGCCGACTCTATTTGGAAGACATTTCCCACAAACTGGATAAATCAGGTATAAACAGTAAAAACAAATGTGCAATATCATACATATAAAATGGCATTTTGATTTTTTATTGATATTTGTGTGAAATGATAATAGTTAATGGATTTTATTCAGCAGAGTATTATTGGTTAAAACATGACGTTGAAATGCTCTCAATGCAACACATATTACATGCCTCACCTGCACTGTGTTCATATGCATTGTCATCCATTGTCTGAAAAGTGGTTGGAAGGGGGATGGTCCACAATTCTGTGCAGAGTGGTTGGAAGGTGGTAGATGGACGATAATTCTATGAAAAAATTTATTGGAAGATGACATAGTCGATAGTTCTGTGCAAGAGCTTTCAGAGTAAAGAGTAATGGGTGAAATCAAAATCAATGGAAAGCAACATATGGAACTTTAACCTGAATATATCATCAAAAGCAAGCATAGTGGGAGACTTCCGATTATCTTCCCTAATCAAAGATGATGCATTGATGCATGCTTTAAAAAGATTTCTCAAGTTCATTTTTAGTGAAGGGCAGACAACCCTCTTTCCCTTCACAGAGGGGCTTCTTTTTCTTTTTGTCTTTTTAACTTGAACCTTTCATAGAAAGAAATTTGAACCCTCAATCACGGAAAGAATTGCACAAACAGAAAAGCCTGTGAAGTAAGTTGTTGGGTTTTCAGGAACTGGTGCATAAATAACAGCATCATCCAATTCACTCCTTCAGCTGGCCTTTCTTTTTTCAGTGGCTCTTTGAAAAGAAAAGTTAGTTATCATTACTAGCAGAAGCTACTTCTTAGTGATTTCCAATGGTTTCAGGCATAATGTGTAAATAAGTCAGAATAAGGACCTCTCAGACATGCTGACAGTTGTGGTGTGAATAGGTCCAGATCTTTCACTTTGTTAGCTGTATGTACTGGTCATAGACCACAAGAGCTTGTGGTAGGATCTTTCATCCATTATCAGTTTCTTCATCCATTTCTTCACCCAGTTCACAGTTTCTATTATTTCTTCTTAAGTGCCTGGAGGATTGCCATGAAACTTTGCACACACACACACATTCATTACATGGTCTAGTTGATCCAAAATGCAAATGTCTAAAATGGCCACCACAGCTGCCATCTGGAAAATCTTATTGGTACTCCTTCATAATGGATGGTCATATCAACATGGGGTTTTCTCTGAAGACTTGTGCTGGCATTTTAGTTGTAAATGAAAATGGTGCCAGTCCAATGTTCATGATGGCAACCATATTGTTACTCCTCCTGAATGGAAAGTCATGTTGACATGGGGTTTTCACTTGAAGATTTCTTATGGCATCATGAACATATTATCTCCCAAATGGATGGCTATATCAATTTGGATCTTTCGCCAATAGACTTCTTATGATACCTAGTTGGTCCTAAATTAAAATGTGCCAGGTATGCATCTAATCCAAGTGCCAAAATGCCTGTCGTGGAAATTTTGTGTATATCTATGCAAGTTCAGGTTTTGGCTTGACCAAAGTGGGTATATTAGAAAGCTTGCTAGTAGCTTCCAATGGGTTGGTGCTTGTTCCACCAGATACATTGACAGCCATGTAAAGCCCATCATATTCCTAAGCATTGAACCTCATAAAACCAACTCAAAAGCCAGACTTAATCTTGAATTCTTGAAAATTGTTTTCAACCAGTAAAGTATCAGTCCTTTGAAGTAATTTTGTTTCCTAAATGGAATTTTTTGTTGGTTTTACTTGGCTTAACTCAGTCCAGTTCAAGTCTTTAGCCAGAATCTCACTGAAGATGCCCTCATGTAAATAGGTTTTCTGATAGCCCTTGTTTTGTTATGCAGGTTAAGTGAGTTGGACCTGAACTATCTTAAGTTCAGATCAGATGGATCCTTGTTCCTAATGACACATACAGGCTTCATAGGTAAGATTGGTTGCTTTTGGCAGACAACCAGAAAATGTCCATCTGCTCCCTCTATTGGAAATGTAAAGAGGCTGTGATATAAGACCAGTTAAGTGTTTTCAAGCACTGCTTGAAATACATGGAGAAGGGTTTTGGGACCTGACAGAATCTCTTTCATCAGATGAAGGCTGGTAAGCCCCATCATCTTGCTTATGTGGGAAATATTCAGAGCATATATGAACATCATACAATTCCAGCTCATGGTATTATAATGATTTCTGCAAGCTTTACATTCCCATGCAATGTTCCAGTTAGAGACCATATAGAAGACATTATAGTAGCAGTTGGCTGGCATGAACAGTCAAGTTTCTGTCCCAGAAATATAGTGTTGTAAAGATGAGAATTGAATCAGGTAGATATGGTACCTATGGCCACAAGACATAGCTGATGAAACACACACACAGGCACACAAACACAGGCACACACACACAGGCACACACAGAGGATTTTCAGTTACTTTTCAGAAGGTATAATTTGTTTCTTTATTAATATCATGCATTAAGTGAGCATTAATTACATTGTCTTTATTCATATAATAACTCCATTGATTCATCTCTCAAAATGTACCAGTGGTAGATGTTGATTGTTTGTCAGTTTCCTCGTATTACCAATTACATTAATGTGTTCAGAGAATATATTTGATGGAGAAAGTAAATTCTTTTGTAAATTATATTTCTTTGGGAATACTTACATGATCACTGAAAATTAACCCTTCCAACACCTCCTGCCAAATGAAAGCATCTTCATTACTATATCAATTTGCTTTAAGTGGCAATGAAATATTTGGTTGTCTGGGATGGTTAGATTCTCAGAGAAATATAATTTACCCAAAAATTATTTTTTACTTGAAAAAACTTACGATATGGAAAAAGTTGGTCCTAATTGAAAATCGTGCTGATTGAACCTCCAATACAGCTGCCATAGTAGCCACCTTGAAAATAGTTTTATAGCAGCATCTTCTGAATAGATGGCTGTATATACATGAGGTTTTCTTTTGGAGACTCATACAATCTGGTTGGCCTTAATTAAGAATGATGCTGATCAGATGCCATGCATGAACATGCATTTTTCGCTACAATGCTTGTCAATTTATGTACTTGGACGTAAATAAAAATGAGGTTGTGCCCTCCCAAAATGTGAACAATTTCTCAAGAATGGATGGCATATCAGATATTTAAAAAAAAAAAAAAAATCTAGTTGTTTAATCTTTAGGCGTTGCTGCTTAGAGACACCTAAATGGCTGCTTTGATGGCCCCACTTATTATTATTGTTTTGCAGAGTCTCCTGAATGGACGGTTGTATCCACATTGAGATTTCGCTATGTTAACAAGATGTAGCTTGTTCTGTTCTGACATCCAGGGTACCATTGCCCTCTCAAAAATCTTACCACTATTTTGATATTCACAGCATGTTTGTATGCAGTTATTACAGTTGTTTTGATGATAAATACTTAATAATTTTGTTGATTTTGTGTTTGTTTCAGAGGTCATGGGTATTGCTAATGTTAAAGGTTACTTCATTCATGTAGCTGCTAGGCAGTCACCTTACCCCAGTACAACTATGGCCAGATTTCCAGTCTTTGATAAATACGTACCTTGGGAGGTAAGACTTTACACTGGAAACAGCATAAACCCCAATTTGTGGGGAACCAGTTTTTTGTGGATTTGTGGGGTACAAATTTTCATGTATTTGTGGGGTGCCAATTTGTATGGATTTCCAGCAGATCATTTTAAACTGTTTGCAGGAAAGCATCAGTAGACCTAGATCTGCAGGGACATTATGTGATGGCAGATCTAATTCTACTTTATTGTATATACATGCATTTAATCAGGCCCAACAGCAAACAACATAGACTGAACCATTATCACAGAATCACTGGCAGTAGCAGATCCCAGTCTGTGTTGTTTGTTATCATTATTTATAAACCATATGAACTAAGAGCTGCCTGTGCATTATGCAATAGCAGATCTGGTTTTATGCAGTTTACAATTAAATCTGATTTTTTGGGGAGGAGATAGTGTTTGCAGGAATAAAAACTATGTTTGCTCTATCTATTATTGGCAGGTATTGTTAAATCGCCTTTCTGTGATATCAATCAGTAATGTTTTTTTCTGCCCAGCATTTTGATGACCATTCAGGGCAGCTTCCACCATTTTCAAGGGGAATCAGCTAAAGTGCTTACAGCTGAAATCTTCAACAAGATTTTTTTTTTAACATTAGAATTGATCTGAACAGAATATTAATTTTTTTAAATTTCATTAAAATTATATAAATATTGCTAGATCTGAAACTTAACTAATTAAAAGACAAAATAAAGATATTCATTCCCATGTGATTAATAATCGATTCCACTAAACCTTACTGTTGAAATGTTTGTGCTTGGAAAAGTATTTGGAATCTCTCTCTCTCTCTCTCTCTCTCTCTCTCTCTCTCTCTCTCTCTCTCTCTCTCTCTCTCTCTCTCTCTCTCTCTCTCTCTCTCTCTCTCTCTCTCTCTCTCTCTCTCTCTCTCTCTCTCTGAGATGAGATGTTAGCTCTATATTTTTAGAACTAGAGTGTTTCAAGTCAATGTTTATTTTTCAGAAGGTCATTCATAGCTGTATTATGTATACACCATCATTGAGGATAGTTTGTAATGTCAATAATAAGGCACTTTCTATGCTAAATGCTGTTATTTTGATTTTGAGAGGCCAGTCAAGTTATTCAAAGGGAGATAACTTGCTCTTATCCTGGAAAGATAATGTAATTTGACGCTTCTGTGTAGCACTTAAACATTTTTAGAATCATATAATGAACAATTATAACCAAAGGTTTTTGCTTTATTATTTTTCGCAAAAAGATGTATATATTTATTAAAACCACATCACTGTTAAGAGATAACACGATGAAAAGATGAAACATTTATAACTAAGATTACATGAATTGAGAGGGATATTGGGGTATTTGTTTATGATTATAAAAAAACAAAGTGGTTATCACTGTCATGCAAGCTATGTTTATCCCATTGATTCGGTTTACCGAACCTACCAAAGCCTTGTCAGTATTCTCAATATTTTGATTTGCCATGATTCGCTGCTAATGTCTGAAAAGAAGTGCCAGTGGGCAATGCTGAAGAAAGGTTTTCCTTTAGTTCATACAGATGTAAACACCACAAAAAAATGTAGAAGTGTTTGGTCAGTCTAATGAAGAAATAAAACTTTAATTGCATTATATAGCGGCCGGTCTGTGTTGTTAACAGTTGTGTACATGATTTAATGTGTAAATATGGTAGTAACGTTTGACATTTATTTCAATCCACAGGTAACATATGATGTGTATGATCCTAAGATGTACACCTTGCCCAAAAGATTGTTCCCAGAGACAGACCATCAATTTGTAGATGAGGATATTATAGAGTAAGTATTTAACTAGTCCATTGGTAGTGATTTTACTATTGTTGAGCCCTTGTTTGTGGAAAAGTGAGATTATCAGCAGTCAACAAACATTGACAAATTAACAAGGAAAAAGATAAATCTACTTTTTTCACTTATTATTATTCTCGGAGAAACTGTACATGGAAATTGCAAACAAAACCAATCCATATGCCCAAAAATGCATATTGTATTATTGGTATCACCGAACAAAATGTGGTATCCAACCTACAAAATGTGTTCATTGAATAAAATTCGATCTGAACCAAAAACTGGATGTGAACATTGCCAAGTAAATTTATGTTTATATTATTTAAAACCATATCACATTAAATTTACCTGGTTTATTTTAATGGAATTAAGTGCTGATGATGTGATATTCCTAACAATGTTGCACATAATTTTGTAAAAAGTGTATAAATAAATTGTGAAAGACTTGGGCAAATAGGAGAAGAAATAATCACTGTGTGGACAAATTCATTTGGATTAATGGCTGAAAATTTCATATTGAAAGAGAGAAATTAAGTGTGAAGGCATGTGCATGATGTTTACAAACTTTTCCAAACTGGTAAAACACTCTGGGGCACAAGCAGCTGGACACATCTTAGTGTTGCTGGGCCACAGTAGCAAGTGTTATTGATAATTGTGTTGGAGCTGAATGAGTTAAGGAAATTAACAGGATACCTTGCCTTTGAGTACAAGTCTCAGCACTGCTTGCACTAAACTGTCACTGTCTTGATTGTTTGTTTTGGGGATTTGTTTACATATGGTGCCATTCTAGCATTGCCTAATGCAAGTTTTAATGACTGTACCACTGGAACTTAGAGAGCTGGAATTTACTGTTGTGTGTATATTGTTTGCATCACTTCAGTTTATTTTGTGTCACAGGAGACACATAGGATAGACATACCTATGACTTTTCTGAAATTGTTCAGTATTTATATTTCCATCACAGGGTGGTGCATATAATATTACAATATTGTCCATTTTGCCACTCACTTGTGCAATGAAAAAGGGCAAGTTTAATGTATGGTTGCAATTAGAAATTCCATTTCTGCACAAGAACTCAAGTTCTCAATCTTCTTAAGTGAACAAACTTTCTGGATGGTTTGAACTTGGGTTAAGGATGAAATCGTTTGATTTGGGGTCAATAGGTAAAAGATCAAGGTCAGTATGACTAAAAGAAGAAAATGGTCTGCATACATTAACTGGAGTTCTCCATCATACATGGTTACCAAGCTTCATGGATGACTTGCACATTGGGTAAAGAGGAAAGGTCTCAAGTTTAAAGACCAAGGTCACTGTGACAGAGAGAAGAAATATTTTTTCGTCACAGTTTTATTAGTTCTAGATCACAGCCCCAAGACATTTATATGTGATGAATGTTTCCAGTTGAAGGACTTGAAAGGTCCGCTCATCTGGCCAAGGATGAGTAACCTATTCTGTACAAAAAGCAAGAAAACTAATTATTATGTTCCCTTTTAAATTTGTTTGAGGCCTTTGTCAATATTAATGGCCATAATGTTCTCTCAATGCAATAGCCAAAAATAAAATATCTCTCTCCTTAGAAACAGACACTAACTGATCATGATAAAACTTATGTTATCAGGACTAATTAAGAAATGTAGATTTTGACAGAATATTATTGTGTACAATAAATTGTGGATATAGAGACCTGATTGTTAAGTGAGGACAAAAGCAGCAGGACATTTGTTGTGGTTTTTTTTTGTAGCTGGTAAAAACCCACATGAATAGTTTGAAATATTTGATTGATCCATTGGAAGTGTTTGTTATCTCCAAACATTATATGGTATGTTCCACAGGTTAAAGAAACTTCAAGATGAGAGAGCTCAACTGTCTGAGGCGGAATTAGAAGAGTTGCCTCCAATTCCACAGTTTAACCCAGTGTGGAACGCTGTTGTTATCATGAAGAAGGATGGTAAGAAACGCGAGATTGACAGGAGGTCATGGATTACTGATGAAGGTCAACCACTAAGATATGCACTGGATCCAACAGGCCTCCCACAGTAAGTTTGCAGCTTTGTATCTCTAGCATTATGGACACGATCTATGGTGACCTGATTATTAGTGGGTTTATTTTTATTCCAGTAAAACGTCTTGAAAGAGCACCGTTTTGATAGATCACCAGTCATTCAAGACACTGTTATTAATGTACAAATGAGTTATTGAGAGATTGTTTTGTTGGTGTAGCAGATCTGGAGGTCTCTCTGGACAGGTTTAACTGGTATTACTAACTCATTTTCCTCATGCTGATGATGCTGTAATTAATGATGAATGTTGTTGGGGCTTGTAGGGTAGTTCTTTTTGGTCCATCATTGGAACCAGTTTCGTTAACTCGGTAGAGAGTTAGACTCATAATTCAAGGATTTCATGGCTTAGTACTTGCCCAGGCAAGCCAGGTTGGCTGCTGTGGTGTGTCTATTCAAAAGGCACTTAGCTCCCATTTTCTTAGAATAATTTGTCCAACAATGTATTAAAGTCCAATTAAAAGTAACTGACAAGTGGTCATTTCTGTTTAGTCACACATTTAAGTAAACTTCTCAGATGTTGAGCTCAGACATGTGTTTTCTCAATTTTAAAGCTGAATTCCATTTTTCTCCTGACAAGAAAAATCAGATTCTAAGTGTAGTCCGTTTTTTATATCATTTCTGATCTGTAGTTTTTAAAATAAAAATAGGTCTGTCCAGTCTGATTCCACCATGATCCTTGTAAAGTATTTGTGCTATGTATTAGTTAATGCATGATCATAAAGAGTATTCTGATTGGTCAATAGTTTTCTTCTCATTCAATGAATCTTTATGTAATGGAGACAGTTGAAAAGAACAAAGCATGCTTGCAAAACATGGCATCTTGAGTTTTCAAGAAAGAACAGAATGCATAAAATTTGGGTAAAAGTTTGAAAAATGTGTGGAAATGAGAAATGCTGACATGGAAAATTGAGGGAAATATAGTTGGTTGCTTCATAAGAAAACTGAATACCAGAGGGCTGGCATTTTGTGATGTTTGCAAGAATGATTCAAATTACACTTATCATGGTTGTTAGAGTTTGGAAGAAAAGCCAGCACCTCCAAAACAAACTGCATACAGAGAAATGGAATATCAGAAGCTTTAATTACAGCCAGTGCAAGGAGTTGCTTGAAAAAGGGGAAAAGCCCTTGCTGAGAGAAACAAAATTAAACTGCTGCCTCATCAGTAATTAGCAATAGTTCCACATTGTTTAGTAAAGACTGCAATTTTTCACATAGCATTTTGTGAATTAACTACCTACATTGTTAAACTCAGTTAAAAGCCAACTTCTGTTATCTTTTTAATTATGTCTTCTGTATCAAATCAAATAAAGTGGAGGGAAGAAAAGAAAATTTAAGTTTTATGCAAATCTTACCTGCGTATGAGCTAGCAGTTGTTTGTCAAGTCAACTCATTTGAGTTGATCAATCAAACATTGTTACAAATATTATTGTGTAAGTAATATAATTACCTCAACTTACATGAATCAACTGACTCATTCACAAATGTGATCAAAGATAGCAAGGCAATCAAACAAAATGAGTACTAGGTGAATAAAGAGCTTTGTTTTTAATATACGGTTCATTATGGAGAAGCGAGTTCCAACAGAATAGGGTGGGCCTATTTTTATTTTTTTTTCATTCTATATATGATTTCAAACTATTAGTGTACCTTTTACCCAAATGTACCTGTCCATAATACAGTTAAATGCAGATTGTTCACTGAATGTTTTAATATGCTTGCTTTCTCTACTTCTTTTAGGAACCCTATGGGTAGGACAGGTATGAGAGGAAAAGGGATCCTCTGGAGATGGGGTCCTAATCATGTGATCAAGGCAGTAGTCACTAGGTGGCGCCTGAAACATGGTAAAGATCTGTCATCAGGACCACAAGAGTATTTGTATGTGGAGGGAAAGAGAGTACTGGAGTTCATTGCTGTTAAAGCAGATGATTTGTTGGAGTCAACTCCTGGTCTGCCTGGGGTATGTTAGATATTTAATACTACCACAAACCATATTTTAGTGTGCATAACACATGCTGATGTATAATGCACACACTCTGAATTTTGATGAAGAATGAGATAAAATACTTAGTTCTTAACATACGCATGTGATATAATACATTTTAAAATCTTAATAATTTTTCTTCTCCATGTTTGTACTGTAGCAATAGTCAGCCATATTTGGTTAGTGCACTGATAATCATTTTGTATATCAGGGTTCCAGCAGGTCATGGAATCCTGGAAAAGTTTTTGAATTTAAAATATAAATTTCAAGGGCCTTGAAAAGTAATGAAATTGTCAAAACCTTGCAAAGTTTTGGAAACGTTATGGAATTTCTGACAATGGAGTTAAAGAAATTGATTTCTTCAAATTTAATAGTTCGCAGAGCACCATTAAATAAAAGATGATAAAAAATTATGATAAATGGTTTCATTTCAAATAACAAGAGTAAGTCCCTTAACAGTATGTGATATCCAGTGTAGTTAGATGTCTGTTATTTCTTCGATCTAACATACAAGGTAAGTACTAATTTGGTTTTGTTTATATTTCTCTCTTCATTTTGTATAACAAGAGTTAGTTCCACTAACAGTAGATCTCGCTTGATTTTTGGTTTAGTTTGATTGGAAATTTCAAAAGGTCATCCGCACAGCTTTGAGTAATTACCACTTGACGATCTGTCAAAATGAAGTTAATTTCTATTGAAAAAGTCTGTTACAGCAAGTTGTGTCCAATCATCCGAGATTTGGATATGGACCCACCTAAACATTTTGATTGAGACACCAATACTAGTACTAATATTAGTACCCCTTCTCCCATTGGCGGGTACTAACATGAGCATATATGGAGCCATTTTTAGCCTATTATCAACACTTTGAACATGTTTCTTGCACATTATGAAATAAATTGAGTAGTCCTCTTTTTTAATAATGGATGTATCGCAAATCATTGTAGAAATATTTGTAAAATTGTTTGCTCAAAATGGCAGATGAAAATGCTGAAAACCCCAAAAGGATGATAGCCTAAGCATGCTAACTGTGTCAGATTCTCTTGGAAAGACTGCAAAAGACTCTGAAGGACTTTGAAAAGCAGACAGAGCAGAAAATGTTTGCTTCTCACTAAATCATTATCATCATCAGTCTCTTGACCTAATGTGGTCATTGAGGCACGTGCTGCTGAACATCTAACTAGTTCCATCCACTTGTCTCGATCATGTTGTGCAAATGCCT
Source organism: Unio pictorum (assembly GCA_030141615.1). Taxonomy (NCBI): domain Eukaryota; kingdom Metazoa; phylum Mollusca; class Bivalvia; order Unionida; family Unionidae; genus Unio; species Unio pictorum. The sequence goes on from JARLTB010000203.1 coordinate 10,216,279, forward strand.
GTCTCTGCAAAACTTTTCCTGGTTCATTCTGTGATGTTGTCTGTCCACTTTTTATCTGTCTACCTCGCCTTCAACCACCTTGGACACTGCCCTGCAGTACTGTTGTGGATAGACTGTTGGCTCTAGTGACATGGCCATATCATTTCAGCTTTCTCTTTTTGACAGTGGCGAGGAGGTCTTCAATATGGTCTACTTTGCGCCTGATCGTATTGCGCACTGCTTCATTTGTGATGTGGTCCATGTAAGAGATGCCAAGGATGGTTCTGTAGCATCTCATTTCAAGTGCCTGGATTCTTCGATGTAATTCTGCTGTCAGGGTCCAGGCCTCACATGAATACAGAACGATTGAGATGACTAGTGCTCTCAATAGTCTAATTTTAGTTTTGAGACAGATATTCTTGTCTCTCCAGATGGGTCTTAGCTTTGACATAGCTGCTTGTGACAATTTCTGCTCTTGATCCCTCTTAAGTGATTATGGAACCAAGATATTTGAACTGGCCCACTGTTTCAAGTTCCTGTCCTCTGACTTTAATCTTAGTTGAGATTTGTTTGCCACTATTTGTCATCAGCTTTGTCTTCTCAGTGCTTATCTCCATGTCAAATCTGGAAGATGTTTTATCCAGGTTCTTCACTAAGGTGGCAAGCTCATCTTCACTGCCTGCCAACCCATCAATGTCATCTGCAAAGCGTAGGTTGGTGATGTTACACCCTCCAATGCTGACTGTCTCATAGTGGGTGACAGGACTTCACTCATGATGCATTCTAAGTAGATGTTGAAAAGCGTGGGTGACAGGAGACAGCCTTGATGTACTCCAACTGTTGTCTTGAACCAGTCCCCCATTGAACCTTGAGCAATTACTGCACTGGTAGCCTTGGCACATAGCTGCTTGATCGTATTGGTCAACTTTTGACCCATGTTGTCATTGTGACCCACAATGCCTCATGCTACACTCCATCAAAAGCCTTTTTGAAATCTATGAACACATGATAGATATCTTGTTGATGTTGTGAGTACTTTTCACACAGAATTCTAAGATTGATTTTTTGTTCTGTTGTGCTTCTTCCTCTCTGGAACCCTGCCTGTTCTTCAACAATTATTTCCTCTGCTTGTGGGTTTAGTCTGTTCAAGATGATCTTCAGCATCACCTTACTAGCATGGCTGATCCAACTGATAGTTCTGTAATTTTGGTACAGCTGGAGATTACCTTTTTTGGGGGAGTGTTATGACTGAGTCCACTGTGTTGGCCATTTGCCTGTCTGCCAGATCTTGTTGCAGATTTCTGTTTGTAGCTCTATCACTGATTCCCCACCATTCTTGATATGTTCATCTGGGATGTTGTCTACTCCAGCTGCCTTCCCATTCTTCAGTGCTCTTATTGCTGACTCCACCTCTTCTTTGAGAATTTGGAAATCATTATCATTTGTGGAGTTTGGAACTTCAAGCACCTCTGGGTCTCCTGTGGACAGATGGTTGTAGGGTTCTTTACAATACTCAGTCCATCTTTCTGCAATGTCACTTGCTTCTGTGAGGCATTTTCCATTTTCATCTTGAATGGTACTGACTCTTGGTTGATTCTGTCCGGTGAGGTCTTTCAAAATTTGGAATGTCATTGTGCTGTAATTCTTTATCAGACTGCTCTCTATTTCTGTGCACTTTTGTCCAATCCAATCTTCTTTTACTTTCTTCAAGTTTTTTCTAATATTCTTGTTTACTTCTCGGTACTCCACTGCCCATGTTGTGTGTCGGGTGTTTTTGAGGTCTCTTTGGGCATCACACAGATTCAGAATCTCTTCTGTAACCCAGGGTTTTTTCTTTGGGCAATGGAGGCCAACAATGTTCTTGGCAGCTGTTATCATGACTGTGTTGAAAGTGTCTTTCATCACTTTAACATCAACATCTATCACAAGAAGTCAAAGACCTATAACATCTGTAAAATGCATTATTATATTAACAAAGCTTAATTGGGTAATGTAATTGTTTGACTTTTAGATGAACTGCCATAATTAAGGGGCTTTAATAAGTGGCTTTGCAGTTGAGCAATGAGATGAATTCATTGATTATCTGGTTTTTAAAAACATTTTATCAACTGTATTGGCAGATGTTCAGTTTTCAGTGATAATGTCTATGTTGTTTAATCAGTATTGATGCATACTGTACAGTGCCATTGTCAAAGCAAATGAACACTGTAGCTGTGCCAATGATGAAGAAAACAAGTTTCATCATCATTAGTTAAAATGTATTTGTCACACTTACATTTCTTGAAACATAAAATACAGAATCAATTTATAGATAATGTTCTTGTTTAAAAACTTCTCCCCTCCCTTTGAAAATGTAAAATGTAGAGATATGCAAATAGTCTAATTCAACCTTGTGTAAAGCCTGGTGATATCAAAGCGATAGGATTTATGAGATTAGACTGTATGTGCTATCATATTTTTAATACAGACTCCACTTATTACTGAAATCAGCTTGTGTCATAATCATCAGTCATTGTGACATACAATTTAGCAACTTCACATAAGATCATAGAGTAATGCAAATAATGTTATGTGATAAATAGAATCATAAACTTGTGTTGATTTGACATAAAATTTATTAATTTCATTGATTGTTACTACTTGCCACTTGCTGCAAGTAGCTTGTGGCATATGATATTATGTTAAAATAAATAAACACTCATTTAACATCAGTTATTTCTAAATCTACATTTTTAATCAATTTTCAGGATGCTTTGCATGGTCTGGAAAATCCATATTCAAAACTGTGTAGAACATTCATGAACTCTGTGTTTAATGAGAACACTGCTGGGCAGTTCCTCCCAACAGAGCAGACAGATATGATACAGGTTGGTGTTAATTAATATTTTGATGCATTTGAGGTTGAACAAAGTTATTAATATTCAGTCACCTATGAATGGTGAGAGTCAGGTATACAGATATCACATGCAGCAAGTGGTGTCATTTTGATCAAGTTTGTTGAAATTGAAATCATCATCATTAAGGTGTTTTTAATTTTGTTTAAGTTTTAAAGGAAAGTCGCATCTCATCTACATCATTTGATATATTTATTTCAAACTTTGGTTTAATATTACTTTATGCATAAATAATGCTTATACCTGGATATCGGTGAGTATCCAGTCTGACCAGCGGAAACTGAAAGTTACATCATTATAACACCATACACAGCTGATACACTTTGTTTCATTAAACTGTACAATCTAACCTGTTCCATTGGCCATCTAAATATGCTGTCACCTGGTTACAGCATCCACTCTAATTTACCCCACCCACCCCTGGCAAATATAAAGTATTGTGTGAAATGGTAACCTGTTTTCAGCAGTCAACAGCCAGATGTTTCTAAACAAATATAATTCTCCCTGTTTTCAGCAGTCAGTGGAGCGTATCAACACTGACTGGTCTTTGCATGCAAATAGAACTGGTGTGTGATGAAGAAGGCATTGTGAATCAATTTTTTTGTAAATAATTTTTATCTCACTTATGCACTGATCACTCGTGATTTGTATCTCAAAAGTGTAAATATATTGTATGTCAAATTTGAAAGGTAATTTTGCCATTAGAGTGAGGGGTCAGTGGTCACTGGATTGTGTGTGTGTGTGTGTGGGGGGGAAAGTAGTTTTATAGTCTCAACAGAAATGCTGGAGACAAATGTCCTTGTCCTGATTCATCAAAAAAAGTGTCTATTATGTACATTATATTAGTGGAGAGCAAAATTAGCCTCAGGTAATAAAAACTTTTTTTTTGTTTTTCAGACTTTGTGTTTTTTAAAAGAAAATCCCAGCCCCTCACCCCTCCAGAAATAAAAATCATAATTTGGATTACAGATATGTACAAAACATTGCAAGTATTTTATTATTGAAAATAAAATCATTCATGTTATGTTCATCACTCAATTCCTGACTAATATAGGTATGCCATTTTTTTGAGCACTTTGATTCATAACCAGCATTGAGGAATGGAAGTATATCAAATTCATTTTGTCTGTCTCTCTGTCAGTGTTTTATACCTGACTTGGAGAAGTGAGAGATATGTCAGATTCTTGTCTGTCTCTGTGTTGTTATGTGTTAGACCTAACAGAGAAATGGAGGTATGCCTGTCTCTGTGTATCTGTGTTATACCTAACAGGGATAATGGGAGGTAAGTCAAATTCGTGTTTGTATCTGTGTTGTTTGTGTTATACCTAACATGGAGAATGGGAGGTATGTCAAATTCTTGTTTGTTTCTGTGTTGTATGTGTTATACCTAACATGGAGAATGGGAGGTATGTCAAATTCTTGTCTGTCTCCATGTTGTATGTGTTATACCTAACAAGGAGAATGAAAGGTATGTCAAATTTATGTTTGTATCTGTGTTGTACAATGTATGTGTTATACCTAACATGGAGAATGGGAGGTATGTCTCCGTGTTGTATGTTTTATACCTAGCATGGGAATGGGAGGTATGTCAAATCCTTGTCTATCTCTGTGTTGTGTGTGTTATAGCTGGTTGGAGAATGGGAGGAATGTCAAATTCTTGTCTGTCTCTGTGTTTATGTGTTATACCTAACATGGAGAATGGGAGGTATGTCAAATTCTTCATATCAGTCTCACTGTATCTGTGTTTATACCTAACATGGAGAATGGGAGGTATGTCAAATTCTTCATATCAGTCTCACTGTATCTGTGTTTATACCTAACATGGAGAATGGGAGGAATGTCAAATTCTTCATATCAGTCTCACTGTATCTGTGTTTATACCTAACATGGAGAATGGGAGGTATGTCGAATTCTTCATATCAGTCTCACTGTATCTGTGTTGTATGTGTTATACCTAACATGGAGAATGGGAGGTATGTCAAATTCTTCATATCAGTCTCACTGTATCTGTGTTTATACCTAACATGGAGAATGGGAGGAATATCAAATTCTTCATATCAGTCTCACTGTATCTGTGTTTATACCTAACATGGAGAATGGGAGGAATGTCAAATTCTTCATATCAGTCTCACTGTATCTGTGTTTATACCTAACATGGAGAATGGGAGAAATGTCAAATTCTTCATATCAGTCTCACTGTATCTGTGTTTATACTTAACATGGAGAATGGGAGGAATGTCAAATTCTTGTCTGTCTCTGTGTTTTATGTGTTATACCTAACATGGAGAATGGGAGGTATGTCAAATTCTTCATATGTTTGTTTGTTTGTTTGATTAGGATTTTTAACGTAGCTTTAACAATTTTTCAGTCATATCGCTACGATGTCTGCTGTGAGGCAGTTTATAGTGATGTCTAGCACTGAGGCATCATGCCGCAGACATGTAGCATGATGTCCCACCCAGTCACATTATCCTGACACCAGGCCGACCAGTCCTAACACTAACCTCTTAATGCTGAGCATCAAGCGAGGCAGCTGTTAGTACCATTTTTGTAAGTCTTTGGTATGACTCGGCTGGGGATTGAACCCACGACCTCCCGCTTCCGCGGCGAATGCTCTAACCACTAGGCCACCGGAGCGGTCAATTCTTCATATCAGTCTCACTGTATCTGTCTTTATACCTAACATGGAGAATGGGAGGAATGTCAAATTCTTCATATCAGTCTCACTGTATCTGTGTTGTATGTGTTATACCTAGCATGGGAATGGGAGGTATGTCAAATTCTTGTCTGTCTCTGTGTTTTATGTGTTATACCTAACATGGAGAATGGGAGGTATGTCAGATTCTTCTTATCAGTCTCACTGTATCTGTGTTTATACCTAATATGGAGAATGGGAGGTATGTCAAATTCTTCATATCAGTCTCACTGTATCTGTGTTTATACCTAACATGGAGAATGGGAGGTATGTCAAATTCTTCTTATCAGTCTCACTGTATCTGTGTTTATACCTAACATGGAGAATGGGAGGTATGTCAAATTCTTGTCTGTCTCTGTGTTGTATGTGTTATACCTAACATGGAGAATGGGAGGTATGTCAAATTCTTCTTATCAGTCTCACTGTATCTGTGTTTATACCTAACATGGAGAATGGGAGGTATGTCAAATTCTTCTTATCAGTCTCACTGTATCTGTGTTTATACCTAACATGGAGAATGGGAGGCATGTCAAATTCTTCTTATCAGTCTCACTGTATCTGTGTTTATACCTAACATGGAGAATGGGAGGTATGTCAAATTCTTCTTATCAGTCTCACTGTATCTGTGTTTATACCTAATATGGAGAATGGGAGGTATGTCAAATTCTTCTTATCAGTCTCACTGTATCTGTGTTGTATGTGTTATACCTAACATGGAGAATGGGAGACATGTCAAATTCTTCTTATCAGTCTCACTGTATCTGTGTTGTATGTGTTATACCTAACATGGGGAATGGGAGATATGTCAAATTCTTCTTATCAGTCTCACTGTATCTGTGTTTATACCTAACATGGAGAATGGGAGATATGTCAAATTCTTCTTATCAGTCTCACTGTATCTGTGTTGTATGTGTTATACCTAACATGGAGAATGGGAGATATGTCAAATTCTTCTTATCAGTCTCACTGTATCTGTGTTTATACCTAACATGGAGAATGGGAGATATGTCAAATTCTTCTTATCAGTCTCACTGTATCTGTGTTGTATGTGTTATACCTAACATGGAGAATGGGAGACATGTCAAATTCTTCTTATCAGTCTCACTGTATCTGTGTTGTATGTGTTATACCTAACATGGAGAATGGGAGGTATGTCAAATTCTTCTTATCAGTCTCACTGTATCTGTGTTTATACCTAACATGGAGAATGGGAGGTATGTCAAATTCTTCTTATCAGTCTAACTGTATCTGTGTTTATACCTAACATGGAGAATGGGAGGTATGTCAAATTCTTCATATCAGTCTCACTGTATCTGTGTTTATACCTAACATGGAGAATGGGAGGTATGTCAAATTCTTCTTATCAGTCTCACTGTATCTGTGTTTATACCTAACATGGAGAATGGGAGATATGTCAAATTCTTTTCATCAGTCTCACTGTATCTGTGTTGTATGTGTTATACCTAACATGGGGAATGGGAGATATGTCAAATTCTTCTTATCAGTCTCACTGTATCTGTGTTTGTACCTAACATGGAGAATGGGAGGTATGTCAAATTCTTCTTATCAGTCTCACTGTATCTGTGTTTATACCTAACATGGAGAATGGGAGGTATGTCAAATTCTTCTTATCAGTCTAACTGTATCTGTGTTTATACCTAATATGGAGAATGGGAGGTATGTCAAATTCTTCATATCAGTCTCACTGTATCTGTGTTTATACCTAACATGGAGAATGGGAGGTATGTCAAATTCTTCATATCAGTCTCACTGTATCTGTGTTTATACCTAATATGGAGAATGGGAGGTATGTCAAATTCTTCATATCAGTCTCACTGTATCTGTGTTTATACCTAACATGGAGAATGGGAGGTATGTCAAATTCTTCTTATCAGTCTCACTGTATCTGTGTTATACCTAACATGGAGAATGGGAGGTATGTCAAATTCTTCTTATCATTCTCACTGTATCTGTGTTTATACCTAACATGGAGAATGGGAGGTATGTCAAATTCTTCATATCAGTCTCACTGTATCTGTGTTGTATGTGTTATACCTAACATGGAGAATGGGAGATATGTCAAATTCTTCTTATCAGTCTCACTGTATCTGTGTTGTATGTGTTATACCTAACATGGAGTATGGGAGGTATGTCAAATTCTTCTTATCAGTCTCACTGTATCTGTGTTTATACCTAACATGGAGAATGGGAGATATGTCAAATTCTTCTTATCAGTCTCACTGTATCTGTGTTGTATGTGTTATACCTAACATGGAGAATGGGAGGTATGTCAAATTCTTCTTATCAGTCTCACTGTATCTGTGTTTATACCTAACATGGAGAATGGGAGGTATGTCAAATTCTTCTTATCAGTCTCACTGTATCTGTGTTTATACCTAACATGGAGAATGGGAGGTATGTCAAATTCTTCTTATCAGTCTCACTGTATCTGTGTTTATAGCAAGATAGTATGAGTGGTATAAAATTATATTTGTCTTTCTCTCTGTCAATTTATTTGTGCATCTGTCCTTACTGTCAGGACTGAAAATCTGTTATTTCATTACACCTTTTTTATACTGTAGTATCACTAATATTCGTGGGATACTAATTTTTGTGGTTTTTGTTGTTGCCATGAACCACAAATTTAAATCCCCAACAAAAAATGAGCCACTTAGGATGATGACCCCCCCCCCCTCCATTTTCTTAGAGTGTTTAATTTCTAGAGATTAATAAAGCTACATGTATTTGATAAATCAAGGTCAATACTGTAATTGGTAATTAAATATTAGTTTTTACACATGTTTGTTTTATTTTTTAAACCTTTTGAAGTAATAATTTACCAATACTGTGCACTGATCATTACCAGTAACATTTTTGTCCGTAATGGCATCCATGGCCATTTAGCATACCACTCGTGGAAGTGCGACTTTAATTATTCTTTGTACTCTTTATTTACTGTCTGGTCTAGTTGTTGAAGTTGGTCTGAACAAGAGGCAGAAACAAACAAAGGAGTGATTCCACTGTCTTTCAATTTAGTTAGCATATTCACACTTTGGTGGGCCCTAAATACATCAGATATTGCCACTGCTTGGTTTTGTTATTGTATTAGTGTTGTTGGCTGCGTCGCCAGGTCATTGATTTGTACTCATACATTTGGTAGTATTGTTTTAAATTTTAATGTAACCACTGTTTGCGTCAGCATAGTTATATTCTTTTGTATTCTTTATTTTGGGTATTTGTCAAGGTTAAACATGAAATCAAATACCTACTAATATACAAACTTTGAAAGGCAAAACCACGAATTACCCACAAAAATGCCCTTTTTTAAAACTAAAACCACAAAGATTTTGTTGCTGTCACTATTGTAATATTATTAGAACAGAAGCATTTTATTACACTTGGCAGTTTGTACTATAATAATGGATTTGTATTACATTACTGGAGTTTTTAGCATTACTTGTCATAGACCAGAAGTACATAAGGCAATAGCCTGTTGTCTGTAATTTGCCATCTGTTTGTTATGGCAGATTAGCGATAAAGACAATTCAGATATAACGTGGTCACAGCATGGCTCCCGAATTTTTTTTCATTAAAAGTATGTGAAATAGTGTATTAAGAATTTATTATCATTTTGAGTTTCGGCTCAGGAGATTATCTCATGAAATAAATGTGTTTCATCAACAGATAGTCTCGTTCCCGGTTACATGAACTTCTGACTTGGTAGTATATTATTAAGTACCACTCCGGAAACCAAACTAATCAACAAAACAAAAATCAGTGATGTACTACACAAATGTTTTTGCGCAGATGTGATGCTTGTTGAAACCAATTGAAACGATCTTTTACATGGACATTCTGAAAATAAATGTTAATTGAACAGAATAACGAACAACTTCATTAGAATAAGTGTGTTATTTACAATTATTATCGGCGTGATTGTTAAATGAGGATTGAGTTATTAAACAGCCTATTCCCAAATCCTCACCCACCCCACACCCTGCAGTTTTCTCAATGTATGTGCAGATCTTTTTCAATTTTTGTAGGTCCCTTGTGGCCTCGTTTATAGTGCGGTCTGTGTTTGTCTTGAGTTATTGAGGGAGAGGTGTATTATGCCATTCTTGATTTTTTGCATATGTCATGATACTCTGTAACATAGTTCAGTACACAGCACAGTGTCTGGTGATGGACCTTGACTACTGTGATAAAACTATGGAGAGCTGTGTATATATCTATTCCATATTTCCCAGATATTGATCAAGATTGCTATAGTCATTATTGCAATTAATCACTGATTATGTTAATACCTTAAAAACAGTGGCAGAACCTCCAATTCAAAAGAGAAAAATTCTGACACCAGAGGAAAGAATTAATGTAATTGAAAGAAGTGGAAAAGAAAGGTCTGCTCTAAAAATTGCAGGCAGTTAAAACATCCATAAAACTCCAATTCAGTCTTATTAAAGGCCAGGATTTCATTCATATCCTAATGCATATACATGTGATCTGTAAATATAAATGTGATTAACATTTATTGATAGCTGTATATCTTTATTGTTACATAAAATTTAGTTTTGGGAAGAATAAGTGTAATATTTTTACAAATACTAAATAAAGAAGGCAATTCAGCTATAGTGAATAATGGCTTTTCTCCTTTGTAAACCATGCAGAATTTCATCCTTGGATACTGGTCCTTTTGTACAAACTTGTCATGTTGTTGGCAGAAGTGGTCTGTCTAGAAATAATTTTATTTAAGAGCATGCTGCATAAGTTACTAACAATCAGGCTATGCATTACAGTAGGCCATGTGGTTGTGTTTTAGAATGTAGCAGCACACAATGGGCACACACAGTGCCTTATCCATGGACACACCGCAAGAGCTGAGCCTGGTCTAGATAGGACCTGAACCTGTACCCTTTGAGCCTATCACATGAACACTGAGCTGCTGTGGTTGGTTTTATTTTTGTTCATTGTAATAGCACTTTTAACACATACTTTGTAGGCTTTATCATACTGAGGAAATTAGAGTTAATTCCCTTTCCCAGCCACCACTATTCCCATTACAGTAGGTTATGTTATATATAGCATTGATTAGAAGCCTCGTATCTAGTTTCTTCAAAATTTAAAAACATTAGGATCTAAAATTTAAATGTTGAAGAAATTGAAAATGATGTTCTCCTTTTTTAATTCTGGGTGGTAAGATTCTTCTGATTTATTCTTGTCATTGCTCTAAAACTGTTTTATGTTTTTTCTTTACAGTTCTTTGCTCAGTTTGCCACTCCTAATGTCCCTAGTGGGCCAGCGAAGACCTCACTGAGTCTAGATGTGTTTTCTGCAACTACCACTACTATGCATCCTTACATGTCGGGGTCGCGCACAAGTTTACGCACAGATACTGATCAGCAAGGATTCAGTGCATGTCTCCTGTACAAGGGTTATTTGGATGACCCACGCAATACAGACAATGCCTGGGTTGAAGCGGAGGTGTGGAACTTCCACTATGAAAGTGGGGACATGTTTGATGCAAGAGCTTCTGATGTATGTGTATCTAATATTGTTTGTACCACATTTTCTGTTTGTTTTTGGACATTCTATGTTTTAAGATTCATGAATCTTTTTTTAACTTTAAAATAATTTCCTTGCTGAAGAGATTCTTTCTTTTAGCACTGGAAATAAAGGAAGAAGTCTCGCATGAAAATTTAATTGTTTAATAATTGTTTGGTTTATGCTTTAGTGATCTACATTACTGTTGATCAGTTTATCTTGTTTGGTTCATTCTAACTTGTCGGCATTCATTTGTATTACATTGATATATATACCAACATGAAACTTGATGTATTCATCCCTAAAAGGACCACACATCATGGACAAAGTAAGTCAAGGAGACCTACTTTTTACACTATGTCTGCATTGAGATTTTGCAATAGCTCAGACTATTGAATGTAAAGTCAAGATTCCAGTGATTATGCTAAGTCATTTTATTGAACTTCATTTCTTTGATTCACGAACTGTCAGACCTGAAACAAGAGCACTCATTTTTTTACACTAATTTTTAAAATTATAATAGGTCACATGAAACATCTACGGTATTCTTTCTCTAGTGGCTTTGCTAGGCTCAAATATAGCAATAAAGACATTGCATCGCATTCTGCAGAAATATAGCTTCTGTAACCTAGACTTTACCACATTTAAAAAAATGTTTATTGCTGTATTTTATTTTCTATCAGGAACCTTTACTTTATCTGCCACGGCATAAATTTAGTAACTGGAGACAGCAAGAGCACACTCGGGATATTTTACTTTTTCATTATGTTTATAATTGTACAGAACAGTATCTTACATCAGTTTAATTTCTATTTCATTCCAGGACAGCAGTATTAAGTGGAAGGAGGTATCGCCATATGTGAAGCTTTCTGGAAATGAAAGTGTAATAGTGCAGGAAGCTGCACGCATCCATGATGGCTACCATTAGAGATATTCAAGAATACACCTATAACAGTAGCACGCATGCTAGAAATGGGTGCATCAAATGTACTTGCTACTTGCAGTTAATATATGAAAATAATGGAATACAAAAGGAAGACATAGTTTATTGTAGCAAAAGCAAGTCAGGAAAGAGGACATGTGTGTGTAGTTGAGGTAGACCTCAAATACATAGAGGTACATATGAGATGAGGAAAAATATTGCAAGAAAGTTACAATATATATATAATATCTACAACTGTATGACACAAATGTGTACTAGTCAGTACTAGTCCGTTTATATTTTACATTTCTTTAGTAATTTTAATATTTGGGGCATTACTGATTTTACACATAAGTTGCAGTATTTCTTACATTAAGAAGAATGATTGACAAAATAAATAATAAGTTAGTTTGAAAAATGTTTGCTCTCGTTTAAAAATGTATATACATACAGTATTTTTTAAAGTAATTGGATTGACCTTAAAAACTACTGTGACTGAGACATTTTCAAAAAGTCCAGTTTATTTTCAAGCCAGAATGTTTGCATGTCTTTGGGGTTTTCATAATTTTAACAAACTATTCTCTCTTAATTATAAGATCCTCAGTGAAAACTTGTACTTTTAAGCTTATGGTTTTAAACCTGTTTAGCCTCATATTTTTACAAAGTGTTTTTCTATTTTAAAAATGACTTGTGAAGAAGAGACATTTTTATATTTTGTTTTCATTGGCAGGTTTTTAATGATTTAATGGAAAAATGTAACTTATCTGACTATATTAACCTTAAACTGAGATTTACTTTTCATAAGGTAAAAAAAATGGAACTGGCATGCCCAGTTAAAATGAATATTTTCAAAATTGTCCATAATTGTTTATACTCTCCTGGTTCCCAGCATTGTTACAGCCTAATAGTTCCTTTATTGGATCCTTTTATGATGCTTCTTTTAAAAGATACAATGAATATACAGAGCAATGTTTAATTCGACGTTGGTGCTGCATTGCATATTCATGTTCATATTGGATTTAGGACAGCTTTTACACAAACGGTGTATAATTGCAAATACTCATTCATGCTAGCAGTGGAGGTTTTCTTAGCTCCACTGGTCTCGAGCCAGATTGTATGGGATGACCTGTTTTACGTTATCTGAGATAAGTTTATTTTGCTACTCCTCCTCAGCTATATGGAGGATTGCCATGAAACTTGATGCACATATTCATCTCAAGGTTTAATTGACCCTGAATGAAAATGGTGCTGTTCAGGTGTAAATATGGCTGCATTAGCAACTTTCTTGAAAATCTTATCACTACTGACATCCTGAAGGGATTGCCATATCAACATCAACCTTTCCCTAATAGGTTTCATATGATTTTTAGTTCTAAATGAAAATTGTGGCACCCATCTTGAAAATTTTGTGATCACTAATCTTCTTCTATGGAATGTCATATTGACTTGTGGGCTTTCGGGATGTTTTATGCCAATTGAACTCTTTGGTAAAACAACTAAAATCAGTAAATATTTGTATTCCTGTCAGAATTATTTTTGATAATGCGTAGTATAGACTCTAGTCCATCTGTACGATGTTAAGTGCCATAGCAGGATCTGACCAGCTGAGAGAATCAAGGTAATGTTTAGTGCTGTATGCTAATCGAGTTCTTTTGTAATACAACCATATTCAATTAATGTCTTTAATCCTTTCTGAATTACTTAGATAATTCATGCAAACAACCTTCAAAAACACTGAAGCCAGCTGACCCTGCCAACATAATCAAGGGATGTTAATTCTTTTTATGCAGCTTGAAATTTGCAACTAAATTGTTTTCTACTGCTTAAGCCAGTTCATAAGCATTATTATTGTAAATGTTCTACACTGGTGCAGGGTGTGGAAAAGAATGGAAAACTCTTGAAATTATTTTGTTATTGCTGCTACTTCAAAATGGAAATTCATATGAAGACAGGGTTTTTATCAGAAGATTAGGAGAACATGTTGGTCTCTTAATGAAAATTCTGCCAATCTATCCTCAAATATGTCCACCCCACCATGACAGCCAGCTTGGAAATCATCTTGTATTAACTCCTTCTAAATAGAAAGTCATCTTAACATTGGCTTTTCACCAGGAGCCTGGTGGAGCCTGAATAAAAATGACACCAATCTGACATCCAGTATAATCACCATGGTAGTCATCTTCAAGAGCTTGCTATCATTAATCCTGAAGAATAGATAATCATATTAAAATTGGGTTTTCACTAAGAGACTTATTATATCTAGTTAGTCTTAATAATAATGGTACTCCACAGACATCCAATATGGCTGCCACAGTGAATGTGTTAAAGACTTTGTCACAAATTCTCCTGGATGGATGGTACTTTTGGCATTTTTCTAATAGCATTAAGTTTGCCCTAATTGAAAATGGTGCTAATGTTACATCCAATATGACTGCAACAGTGGCTATTGCTCGAGTGTCAAAAACTTTTATTGAATTTCTGGGAATTCTTTTGATTAAGTAGAGCATCAGTCCCTGATTGGGACTATTGTTTTTCAGTTTTATTAGATCAGCTTTTGTTAAACATTTAGTGGTCATGATTTGATGTTTTTCTTGGCTTTTTCTTAAATCTGACATGTTGACAGCATTAAACAAGCAATGTATTTTCCGTCTAGTAAGTTTTTTTTAATGATTGACATTTTAATGCCCATGTTCTCCACAGTTGGTAACATTTTAGTTATAAATCGCAAGTTTTGCTTATGAGGATCTGAATAGACTGCGATATTTCCTATTATGTATTGGTAATAATGCATACTTATTTGCTGCATCATGTCCTTTTTTCCAGGATCTGCAGAAAAAAAACATTGTATCTAAGTATCTGATGGTTTTTTTTTATTGCTTAAAGGCAGGCTGCTTTTAACATTTTTATTCAGCTTCCTGTAAGAGAAGCCTAACATAACAGTCTTTGTGATGTCCATGTGTCCATCTCTACATTCAGCCTTCCAAGACTGACCTTAGTCTTAGTGGTTTTTTTAAAACCGAATATATTAACATACAAATTGGATCCAACTACAAACTTTAATGACACAGAACTGCCAGCTCAATATGCAGTGGCATGTAGTTGGCCCAATGTGTTAAGTGATACTCTTGTATTTTCCTGCTAGATAAATGGCTTCATTATCAAAGCATGGGGCAGACTTGGCATGTGTATCAATTATTTTAAGGTATAGGTACAAAACAATTTTATGCATTGGTAATTTGTAGGAAAATAGTGATTTCAACACTGAATTAATCCAATGGTTTCCCAACTTTGCTCAAATAAACACAAGTCACTAATTTTTTGGAATTTTGTAGGTCATAGGTTGAATGTCAAGTATTACTCTCCCAAAAATATCATTGACTTGTTGTTTTGATGACAATTGATATCCAAGGCATTTATGTATGAAAATCTTGAGTTTTATGTTCTAAAAAAGCAAACCTCCAGAAGTATTTAAATCTCTGCATCAGCAAATACCTCATTTTTCTGTTTTTACCAAGAATCTCAGTTTCTAAATCTGCATATTGTGGTGTTATTTTCTGAGTCAGACATTCAAATTTGATTCTAGATGGTAAGATGACTTAACATAGATAATTTTGTTTTATTTCTATATGTTTTTGTATCAAAGTTCAGCTTCGCAACATGTATATTGTTTTATTAATAATATAATTTTCTGGACTTCATTAAGGAAATGCAACTTCATTAGGAAGACATCATTTGCAATCACAAGTTTTTTTTTCAGTATTTGAATTTAGTGAAAATCGAACAAGGACAATTACAGGTTGTATATTTGGTTTTACTCTTAGCATTATTTATTCTTTTTTAACCATTGCAAATTTTAAGAACTTTAGCTTTAGAATTATATGATATGCAGTATTTATAAGGATTTCGTTATTTCATACCAGTCTCCTATGATAAATTAGTGGCCTTGACCTTAGCTGTAATTCAGGGATTGCATTGTATGTTATGCACCATGGCAATGACAGTTATTGCAACATTGCATGCCTTTTATTCTCAATGATACCTGCCTATAATTGTATCATATTTATCCATTTGCAGCTCATACCTGTTTGTTATTTGTATAATTTGTATCTGATTGTACCATATGTACTAGTTTATAAGACAATTGAACTGCAAACTGCATAGACTCCAATCATTCAGCAATCCTACACCTGCAGATCCTGGTCTGTGTAGTTTGTTAGTAGTTCTCAGTCGAACAAACAGTATAAACCCTGAACTGCAGGTGCTTTATGCTACAGTAGATAAGGATCTTTGTTATTTGCAGTTTGACTCGACTTATAAGCGAGTACATATGGTAAATTCTAGTATCGGTTTGTAAGTGCTGAATGAATTTTGGCTTTTATGTTCTGTTTGTCAGCAGTGGATGGATATCATTTGTATAGCAGTCAGTACATTTGTTAGTTTATGCAGGAGGTTATTATTGCTGTTTCTTTTTATATTTGAAAATTAATGCAGGTCACAGTCAGTTTAAATGGATATTTTCCAAAGTTCACCAATTCATGTTTTGTAAATTTTGAACAGAAAATATTTGAAGTATGACTTTACTTTGCCCAACTGTATGCGAGTTACAATCTCGAATAAAGCTAGTTTTTTTTATATATATAAATCAAGCAGTCCAATTGTAATTCACATATTACAAAATTTATTAAAATGAAAAACTTGAAAATTTAAACTGAATTCCTTGAAGTAGTGTGACTTTCAATGGGATCATGTATATAATTAGAGAAACATATGGTGTGTTTTATGATAGTTTTACTTTACCATCATGTATGTATATGAAGTTATAAATGTAGGCCACAGGTTTTATAGTCAAATTTTAAATTTAGAATTTCAGTAGCCTAAATAAAAATTAAGAATTAAGCTTTCTTTAACCATTACATAAATGATAATAATTATGAACAAAATCTCCAATTTTAGAGGATGCATTTTTGTAACTATTAGATGGATGCATAATTTATTCACAATTTAATTTGAAAAGAAAAAGACTTTACAGACATTCCATTTTTAGTTCAGCTGGTCTTCGACCAGAAGAGAATATGGGATGGTCTGTTGTTTGTTTCTGATGTCTGACATCCATTCATTAGCACAAATTTGTTATTGCTCATCCTAATCTACTTGGAGGATTGCAATGAAATTTTTCACACAGCTTATATCAAATGCTGCCATCACAGGATCCATCATGAAGATCTTGTTTTCATTACTTCTCTTGAGTGGAGGGTTTTGTGAAAAGTCTTCTTATGGCCTCCAAATTAATTATTACAGCAGCCATCTTGAAAGTCATAGTTTTGCTTTTCCGCCTGTATGAGAAGGCATATGAGCATGGAGTTTCATGTCAGAAGATTTCCTATGTTAAATTGTGCCAGTTTGATATCCCATATGGCAACCACAGTGGATATGTTAAAAATCTTAATTCTCTGCCTTCAGTTTGAAAGGTCATACTAACATTGGCTCTTTACCAGAAGACTTGTTATGTCCTTTTGTTATACTAAAAGAAAATGGTGCTGATCTGGCATCCAGTATTACCACCATGGCAACTATTACAAAAATCTTGATATTGCCATAGCTGACTGAAAAGTCATATCAACATGGGATTTTCACCTGAATGAAAAGTCATATCAACATGGGATTTTTACCTGAATGAAAAGTCATATCAACATGGGATTTTCACCTGAATGAAAAGTCATATCAAAATGGGATTTTCACCTGAATGAAAAGTCATATCAAAATGGGATTTTCACCTGAATGAAAAGTCATATCAGCATGGGATTTTCACCTGAATGAAAAGTCATATCAACATGGGATTTTCACCTGAATGAAAAGTCATATCAAAATGGGATTTTCACCTGAATGAAAAGTCATATCAAAATGGGATTTTCACCTGAATGAAAAGTCATATCAAAATGGGATTTTCACCTGAATGAAAAGTCATATTAAAATGGGATTTTCACCAGTAGACTAATAATGATATCTAGTTGATCTTAAATGAATGTATTGCTGATCTAGCTTTAAATATGGCTGCAACAATGAACAATTTGTAAATCTTGTCACCAAATCTCTTGAATGGATCATTATTTCAACATAAAATTGTCACCATATGTCTTTAAATGGTATCTAAATAAAAATGGTACCAAATATGGCTGCCACACTGACAGATTAAAAAATGTTATTGCTTATTTATATTGAAGATATTTTCAACACAGCAGAAGAATCTTTTAAATTGCTAGAATTCACTTTGGATAGTACTGCATGGGTCCCTACAGGGAATCGTTTTTTGGTTTAGGGATTCCTGCAAAGCATTTGACATGCTGTATATTCTTGTTTATTATGGATAGTTCTTATGTTAAGTCTTGGATACTATTCTCAGTTTAGTTGTATTTACGATTTGACCATGGTCCATCAAGTCCATTAAGCTATTGAAAGGGAACGAACTCAAATTCAAATACAAAGAGGAAATGAATATGCTCAGTTATCTTCCTTGATATTGTTTGACCATGTGCGCGTTGTACTTGCAAAACAGATCTTTTTTAATAGAAAATGCTCATAAAAGGTAATTGCTCACATACTTTTTATAAGAAATTAATTTTTTATCAATTAGGAGAAAGAAAAGAAAAGATTATATTTAGAGATAAAAAGAAATAAATGCTTATTTCTGATTATAAGTGTTGTGAGGAATATTAGTTTTTGCTCATATATTAAAATAGGATCATGATTATCAGTGCTTCATGTCTTTGATCTTGTTAAAAGTTCCATATTATCCACACCCTTTGAGCCATCAGTGTTCTCAGTACTTGATCTTTCCTTGAAATTAAAACGTTTGTTTTATACAGAAATAATACAAATTTATTCAAAATCTATTATTTTGCCATATTAATAGCAAAACATTAGTGTGAATTATGAAGATTTATGTTTTGTACTTTTTAATTTAATCGGTATATATTGGTTCAAGGCCTGGAGTCATAAATTGCAAAATTCAGGAGTGTAATTTTGATTCTGGTGAAACTTGCCACCAAGATCCAAGATGACTACCTTAACATTTTTGAAACAGAGTTCAGAGTTATAAGGTTATGGCTGTACATGCTGTATGTTTATACTCTAGATAAATCCTTTGAAAATATATGACTTGTATCTTCATGTGACTGATGGATTTTGGCACAACCAAAAATGTGTATAAAGATGTACATAATCCCATGATTCACAAGCTTAGTTCCTAGTTATAAGAGTTATCTCCCTTGCATTCTTTTCTTAAGCTCGCATACAGCTTATGTCAGTATTTCAGATGACATACATGTATATGATATTCAGGATTAGAATAAGTACCTTGAAATATATATGATGATATCAATATAAATCGAAACTTTTTATCAATCAAGTCAGAAGCTATTCATTCTCTCATTTTTTTCAGTGTTTTTCAGGAATTAATATGTACCATAATGATGACATTGTAGACTAGTAGTATGTTTTTTATTTAAAAAAGAAATATTTTGTATTTTTGTAAAATTAAGAATGGTTTTTTTCTTCACAATATCTTGCCTTGGAGTTTTTGGAAACAAGATTACATCCTAAATTGAAATGGTTATAATTAACCTGTATTGAAATGTCTGTCACTAATATCTCTCACAAACAATCCATTGCCCATACAGTTATAGCTTATATTTGGCTGTTGTCCATGAAAAAGAGAGATAGCTTTTTTGTAACCGGTGTATCTAGGAAAAATCTCTAGTTGCATCTGGAAAAGGTTGTTTGGTTTAGAACAGGCATGGGCAGCATCCTCAAGGGCAGATAAGTGATTTTTAAAGCCAAACTGTTCGTGTAAATTAATGGATTAAACCAAACCAGGTCATGTTCCAGATCTGACTGGGAGCCGTATCTGCCCACCGTGTTTTGAAGATATTTTTGGTATTGCATAACACTTATTGTATTGCTCCTTGTGAAGAAACAAATTTGCATATTTCTTCATTTGTTGGAAAAATCTGATTCTGTTAAACAGGATATCAAATGAATTATGTGCTCTAAGAGCAATGGATGCCCTTTTTTAAAACCAGAGTATAATCTGTTTCTGTATATCCTCATTACATAACAATTTTTGCAATTTAAATACATGTTTTGAACAATGCTTTACCATGTAGATCTAATAAAATAAAAACATTTTTTTAAACAGCAAAGCAGCTTTAAGAACAACAATAGTATTATCCGTAATAACAATGTTAACTATAAAAATACAAATAATAATAATAATAATGTTATTATTATTATTATTATTATTATTATTATTATTATTATTATTATTGTGGTTGTTGTTATCTTTTCTTGATGTTTTAGAGCTTTTCCGCTTTCCACTAAGTTTTTCATACCTTCTTTGTAATTCTATTTTATGAATGCAATACATTCCATTCACCTAAATCAAAATTACTGTTTGAAGAAATTAAAAAAGAACAATTTGTGTAAGTCCTCAAAATAGGTCATGTTTAAAAATAAAGAATTGCATTTATGACTTTTCACAATCATGGTGTATAAAATTTTAAATGAGACCTAGCTTATTTTTTTTACCAATAAAGCAATCTAGTTATGGATAGTAAAATTCTGTCTTGATCACAAATGTTTAAGCATTAGGTTATTCATTAATGTTATGAATTGTTTACCTTTTGTAACATTGTTTAATATGTGACATAAAACTGTTTGATTACAGAGTACCAAATATATTTTTATGTATGAAGGAGTACAAAAGTACACACACACACACACACATATATATATATATATATATATATATATATATATATATATATATATATATATAATATCTGCCATATGGTTCACATAGTTTCTGTTCACATAGTCCAAAGTTCAGTCTAGTTTTGGAAATCGCTGATGTCACTCTGATAATAGTAAAATACTGAATATTTTCCATTTATCAAGAAATTTATTTATATTTTTTAATGTTTTGAAGCTGATTTTTTATGTAGACAATGTCAGTGACTGCATGTTTAACCAATGCACTCAGAAATGCTCATAGTTGTATTTGTCAGAGATGACCTGTTCAAAATTTGATGACCCACCTGGAATGTTTATAAAGTCATGTGTTAAAGTGGTGTGTTTGATTGCAGAGTCCTAGCTATACATGCAAGACAAGGTTTCAAATGTATATTATGTACATTTATTGGTTATTGAAATGACAGTCATATCTTCACATACAGTGAAAATTGCACTCAACATTGATGCAGCTTTTATAATAGTGAGATAATTTTTGAAAAATATTCTCAATATTTTCATTTGCTTAAAAACAATTGTTTAGACAGCACCTAAATAAGTTATTACTTAGTTTCTGGGAATACCAGTTTTCTGAAGAATGCATACTTCAATATCATGTAGATGAACATTATGCAGAGGCACGGTTGCTAAGGGACTACATTCTTGCTTTTAAAAACTTTATTTTTTTACCTTACAATAATTTATGACTTGTCACCATATGTTCTACTGTCATGCCATTTGTTTTAGAATTTTACATGTAAGAAGCATTACTGCTGAATTTAAACAGTTGAAAGGAAACAGAAAATGTGCTAAATTGAATGGGAATAGCTTGAAATACATGCTTGATCAGTACCATTTTGTCAAGAATTTCTTCAGATAATGAACTCATGAAAATGTGATGACATGGGACATGAAAATGTGATGACATGAAAATGTGATGACATGGGACATGAAAATGTGATGACATGGGACTTTTGTTACAGCTGCAGCAATACAGATTCTCTAAAACTACATGATCAAATATTTTATATTTTATTTACTTTTTTGACTGGTTGGATTTTATAATCTTTTTGCAAAAAAGTCCTATCCACTGAAGATTTCAGTGACAGTCCTGTCAATCAACCATAAGACGTTGGTACTGTCTTGAATATACCCAAGTGTGGTTTGAGTGTACCTATATACATGTAATGACATGAAAGTATCCAGGTACTGGCTTGGAAATACCCACGTGTGATTTGAGTGTACCTATATACACGTAATGACATGAATGTATCCAGGTACTGGCTTGAATATACCAAAGTGTGGTTTGAGTGTACCTATGTACATGTAATGACATGAATGTAACCAGGTACTGGCTTGAATATACCCAAGAGTGGTTTGAGTGTACCTATATACATGTAATGACATGAATGTATCCAGGCACTGGCTTGAGTATACCCAAGTGTGGTTTGAGTGTACCTATATACATGTAATGACATGAATGTATCCAGGTACTGGCTTGAATATACCCAAGTGTGGTTTGAGTGTACCTATATACATGTAATGACATGAATGTATCCAGGTACTGGCTTGAATATACCCAAGTGTGGTTTGAGTGTACCTATATACATGTAATGACATGAATGTATCCAGGTACTGGCTTGAATATACCCAAGAGTGGTTTGAGTGTACCTATATACATGTAATGACATGAATGTATCCAGGTACTGGCTTGAGTATACCCAAGTGTGGTTTGAGTGTACCTATATACATGTAATGACATGAATGTATCCAGGTACTGGCTTGAATATACCCAAGTGTGGTTTGAGTGTACCTATATACATATAATGACATGAATGTATCCAGGTACTGGCTTGAATATACCCAAGTGTGGTTTGAGTGTACCTATATACATGTAATGACATGAATGTATCCAGGTACTGGCTTGAATATACCCAAGTGTGGTTTGAGTGTGGAAGGCAGCATCACTCCACTAACACAAATGTTTACTTGTTGGTCTGTTCAATAGGCAGGAGGAACGGTAACGACAAACATCAAAACGATGGCAAATTCCTTTTTTAAAATTGTATTGAGATCAAATAGTTTGCTGGAATTTCAAAGAAAACCTTACCTTTGAAGCACCGAGTGTTATGAAAATGTACTAAGGAAATTTTGGGGAAAAAATCAGTCTCAATCATGCAATATAATTGTTTGCTGTTGCCGCCACAATAAGAATCAGGATTTTGTTTGGTTCTCCAAAGCTGGCCTTTAGTGGTGACTTCAATAACGCATGCACCTTTCATCAAAGAAAGCCAACTACAGTCCTAATGAAAACAAAGAACCTTTCTTCAAAGAAGTCAGTACCAAACTTAAATAAAAGCAATGGAAATCTGATTTTTTTTTTTCATTTTCCAACATGATTGGATTACATTTACTGTGCTATGAAAGTTCCTTTTTGGCAGGGATAGAGTGTATGCTTGTGAACACTACAAAGGGCGGCTTGAAATACAAACTAACCTTTACCGACTTTGGATGTACTGAAAAGTAAATATGTTTGTTTTAATAAACATTTTTGGCGGCCATTTTTGAACTCGTCTCGCGAAAGGAAATTGAGGAAAGATTTTTTCTGCTGTCTGAATATAGATCTTTAGCCAGCGTATATGGGATACAAATCCGACTCGAAAAGAATTTTGTTTTTAGTCAAATACAATAAATATCCAGTCACAAATGCATTGCAGTAAATGTGGGAATTTCTGTATCTAATAGTTATTTTTCACATAAATATCGCAACAATGTAATGTTTAGTTCTGCAAGTTACATTTTAGGGTATACGTACTGTAAGCTTACTGTTTAACCTATCAATGTGGCATCACATTGAATTAATCATTCTGGTTTGAAAAATGATTTTTTCGTTATAAAATATTCTGTTGATTCGGATGTGAGCGTTTTCTTTGATTTATTGTTTACAACAATCTACTTTTACTAGTTCAACTTTTTGGGACTATATTTTATGCACAACAAAAGAAGAAACGAAATTATTCGTTCTTCTTTCTATTTAAATAATTTCCACTGAAATAAAAACTATGTCATAAAAAGAATCGCAAATGGGTAATGATATAATATTACCCAAGGCTCGAGAAAGCTTGATATCCTTCAAGTCGTTTCGTAAATTCAGTATTAAATCGTTACACATTTGAGATCCTCTATTCAATACTTCTCAGCAGTCCAAAGTAGATCACAGTTGGCTATACTTTTTCATGTCTAGTGCTTTGGGCATAGATTGTGGATTATAGCAGGTGACGCATATCATGCTGTGAAATTTATTTTTATAATACTAGTCAGCTGTTATGTTTAAACAATATCGCAAAGCAAAGATAAATGTTTTCAGCAAAAGAAAAGATGTAAAAAAAAATCAAAAGTAAAAGGATTTTATCATCTTTGATTCAACAGTTGGGTTCAACACGTTAAAGTTTTAACTACAAAGGATGTTTATAAGGACAAAAAGCTCGTACTGACCAACATTGTAGCGGAAAAGTGTGTGCTTATATTAACTTCTTGCCAAACACACTTGTAACAATATTTGCTAAGTGTTTAGGATCAGAAACTCGGAGTAAATGTAAAGCAACCAAAGAAAGTTTTGATCAGAGTTGGAGAGTTACATACATAGTATAATAATATAAACTCAGTCAAATTTCGATCAAACTTGGCACATAGTATCATAAAATGAAGGCTTTTCCGTATTTATGCTATATATGTATTGCTGATATATGCTATTAAAAATACAGAAACCCTGTAAAGGATTTCTACACCAAAACCAATTAACTTAATTTTACTAAAATTGAGAGAGACACATCCTAGCATGATGATCTTTCACAGCTATACAAATGATGTCAATACGTTTGTATTACTGACCGTAGGAAAACATTGACACAATTTTAAGAAAAGAGAACACTAAACATACTGGAATAGAGGCCCTTCATTATTTGCAACCAAATTTCGACCTAAGATTAAAAGTATAAAGTAAATCTTAGAAAAGGGAGAAACATAAAAGTATCTGTTTTCATAACACTTGAAATCAATAATACTAGATAAGTTTCAACAGAAAGCATTCTACTGGCTCATATCTTGGTCACCTCTTGCATTTGGGTATTAAAGGCTGTCATTTAGATGAGCGATCTTGAAACCATCTAGGCCTTACTTGATGGACTGACATTATACTTGTACATATTATTTATGGTCATCACCTGACGATGCGCATATTTAATAAATCACTATGCTGCTAATATTTTAAGCTCAACTGGTCTGTTAGCGCAAGTTTACAAGTTTGTTATTGTCACCCTCATGAATTGCAATGAAATGTTTGCACATACGTTCATCCCATGATTCGGTTGATCCTAAATGAAAACAATGCCACTCGGATATCTAATATGGCCGCCACATCAATAAACCTGACAGTCTTGCGCTGTAGCGATTCTCCTGACGTTTTACGATGTCTATATATTCTGAATATACATCCTCGTTTGTTTGTACCCAACTACCGATTTAAAAACAGATAGAAATAGAAATTGTACATGTTTTGATCGTCATTTGAAAATGCGCAAGTCGACATTGTATAGCTTCATCAGGTTTGTGACGTTTCTAGTGGCTAAAGGCAGCATAAGACAAAATCTGATTAACATAAATTGTATTGCAGTTTGTTCGTGGAGCGCTATGAAACTTCGTACACATTACGGTCATCATCTAAAGATGCATAATTCGTATATATTCGTGCTGCCTTGCATTTTGCGAGATGTATTGCCCTTTTGAATTGCAGCTTGATGCAATACAAACAATTTTATGAATGCATGTGCTGAGCGTTTTATGAAACATGGCGTGAAGAAATTAAAATAAGGCTGGCGATTAAATTTTTATTGTTTTCTATGATTTCTTTAACGTACAAACCTTGCACTTTTGTCACAATAATTAAAATAAATATGTAAAACAAAGTGCATTTGTTATAAGAGACATATGGGCATCAGTTTTAGATGAATGTTCGTAGTCATTTCACAATCTTAAGAGGCTATGAGTTTAATACGGCTATAATTTAACATGGATCTGTACCTGCGTGATCATTTTGGCATGATAAGCGTAGCAGTGATTTAATATTCATCTTTACCTGCGTTGTGTTGCTTTGGCATGACAAGTGTATCAGAAGCCTTGTATTAGTAAATGCGAAAGGTTTATTATTTTCTAAACAATATCGAGCTTTGTAACGTTAGTAAGTTAGATACTAGAAGCTTTTTTTTTCAGAGCAAAACACATTTTAGGACATTGTTGGGATGCTTAATGGGGCAAATATGGAGCAAATAATAAAACAGTACACATGACTTGCGTTATAAAGCGATTACACTGGGTAACTTGCCTGTACCATGCAAATTTAGTATTAGCATATCTTGAGGTAAAAATACCATATTTAAATTAATATTTTTGCATAGTATACATCAGATATTTGGTACTTTTAAAACTTTACAAGGTGAGTCAATGAACAGGTGTAAAGCGCGTTTTGACATTAGATTTTGGCAGGATAAACTAAACTGATTAGTGTAGATTACAATAATTGGTTCTGTGATTTAGGTTGACTTAAACGGATGAAAGGGCTCCAGAGTAAAGTGCATCTGTTTTAAAGATTCCAATTTACTTTCAGACACAATAATAATTATCTGAATTAACAATATCGTTGTCTTTGAAAAACAACACATGAAAAGTTTTGTAATTATGTGCAAAATTATAACATGCCTCATCTTTTTAACTTTAGATATATCATGAGAAAAATCAGACCAGTAGTGTACAGTATATTTACTTGATTTTCAGAATGCAATAATTAGCTAGCGAAAGAGATTACAGGCTGGAGGAAAGAACTTGAATTTCCTTGGGGAAAAAGTACCACATATCATTTTACTTTTTCAACACGTTGATTGCTACAGACGAGGAAAGGGTTTGAACCTAACTATTTCTGCAACACATTAATAGTGTGACAGATAAAGCATTGTAGGATTATCTCGAAGTATCAAGAATGTTGTAATCTATATTATAGTTGCACATGTTGATAACATAACTAGCATTACATAGTATGTTCGGGTGGCCGAGTGGTCTAAAGCGCTGTCCGTTACGGACCACTGCCATCTCACCTCTGTCTGCGTGTGTTCGAGTCTAAGATTCGGCAAATGCAGTTATGTGAGAAAGCTTGCCAGTAGCTTCTCGTGGGTCGGTGGTTCTTTCCGGGGGTTGTCCGGGTTCTTCCTCCACCATTAATACTGGCCGCCATGTATAGCCTATATTGTGCTGAAAAATGGCGTTAAACCATAAAAAAAACAAAACAAAACATAGTATGTTCCAACAATATCAGACTGTGCTCAAAACATTATTTGTCCCGTTGATATGGTTACGAATCTCTTGAATACATAATGATTAAATTCCAGGAGAAGATATCAAAATCGGGCATGAAGTTGGATTACTGCTGGTGGCAAAAGATGTTATATATTACTAAGTAAATTGGAAGCAGATTTGAATACAATAATTTACAGAAATCCAATAGTTCGTTTAGACGGGGTTAAACCCTAATATGAATAACTAGGTAATAACACACGGTACTCTAAAGACTAGTAAACAATATGTGACAGAGTGTGTGTGTGTGTGTGATTAGGATTTTTAACGTAGCTTTTTAAAAAAATTCAGTTATATCGCTACGATGACTGCCATGTGTCAGTTTATAGTGATGTATAGGACTGGAGCATCATGCCACAGACATGTAGCATGATATCCCACCCAGTCACATTATACTGACACCAGGCAGACCATTCCTAACACAAACCTCTTAATGTTGAGCGCCTATTGAGGCAACTGTTAGTAGCATTTTTTAAAAGTCTTTGGTATGAATCGGCCGTGGTTCGAACTCACAAACGACCGCTTCAGACACGGACGTTCTAACCACTAGGCCCATGGAGTGGTAAGAATATGTGACAGTACAACACGAAATTATAGAAGACAAAAGACGCAAAGTGTGTCAAGGTTTTGTAGAAAAGAACGATTGCTGTCAAGATGGCATATCTGCTAATGCGATTCAATACACGGACTTTCAGACTAATGCGATTCAATACACGGACTTTCAGACTGTAATGCGATTCAATACACGGACTTTCAGACTAATGCGATTCAATACACGGACTTTCAGACTGTACAGGAGGTGTAAGTATCCTTTGGCATTATGACACTGACATGCTTAAAGTTGCGTGCAGAACAAAGACGCAAAACATACGTACGGACTAATTCTAACTTAGAAAGATAAAATTTGTTGATCATGAAATAAGCAAGAACTTGTGGAGACAGGAGTGGCTTTAGTATATTTTTAATGAAGCCAAGTCATAATTAAGAAACTATTATAGCTAGGTGCTTTATCAACACCTTTAGTCACAATAACAAAGTAAAGAAAAACGACAAAACACTAATGAAAAATCACAAGAAATAAGATATTTAATAAGAAAAGAAACAACTTAGCCGGCACTGTTAAGTACGAACATTTCACACTGCCAGTAATTCCAGGTAATATTTCTACTAAAGGTTTGCATGATTGACAACATAATTATATATGTTCATTGACTCCATATTTTGGCAATGAACAAATCATTACTTTCTAATGGAGCAGCACTTCCTTCTCCATTGCTCCTTACCTTGTATAAACTTTAGCATAGAAGGGACAGTTGCTGACATTCGCAAACTTACTGAATCAATTATCGCAGCAAATGTTAGTCCTTTTTCTATAAACAGTTCTTTTAACTTTTCATCTAATGGTAATTTGTATCAAAATTGTTCAGTTATCCATTCAATGTTTTCTCGCATATTTTGCGCCAGCTGTGCTATATGCCTCATTAATTGCAATGCAAGCTCTTTGTATGTATGTGTTTCATTGCTGAACTCCGCTCTGAAGTCTTGTTATGGTACTAATCTATACTATTGTCCGCTTTTAATGTTATATTATCAATCGGTTCATTTATGTCAACTGGGGGCATTTCGATAACTAGGCATTTTAAGCGAATGTTTTGGCTGTATTTCTACTGTTATTCTGCATAGGCGATGCTCTGCCGGAAACATATCTTGTAGAAAACATATCTTATAGGAAACATCTCCTGAATATGCATGATCTGCAAGTGCTTTGACCAAACAATTCAGATAAAATATCTGGCTATTTAGTGTTTATTTTGTTTCTTGAAAAGTCTTAACCATTGTCTGTTTATCAATAAGTCCATCTCAAATTATTTTTTATTTGAAAACTTGTATTAGATGATAGATTATACGTCTGTAAAATACTAATTGTGTTTCCATTTGTGTTGTAATAAGTAATGTGTTATCCTTAACTGCAAAGCCATTTGTTATTAACTGATACTGTTGATCATCTAATTTAAACTACACATTTATGAACATATTAATTCATTCTACCTACGGACATAGCTGAGTAGTTAACGTTTTTTTTGTTTCTAGATAGGTATGGTCCTGTGGTTCCTAAGGTTTTATGCATTTATAGCCAACTTTCATAACAAAGACAGGGCTATCCTTCAAAACCTTCACCCCGAACCGTAGCCATTTTTTCAATCAATAACAAAGTAAAATATTGCATTTTATACACTGAGAAATAGAAGAAAAAAGAATGTATCAAGTACCAAAAATAAAATATTCCCCATTTTTCTCAGAAAAGAAGAATGCTTTTAGGAATTAAACATAATTATTGCAAATCGAATATACAAAGATATTAGGTGTAAACATTTGACTGAACAACAGTTGCAAAATGTAGATGCGACATTACATATTTGTTAATGTTAGATATGCTGTAATTTAGCAAATTATTAACAGATGTAATTATAACGTGGCGTCAATGACTAACAGATTTTATTTTCAATCGACCACTAGGGCAGTTTACAAATGAACTAACACAGTTATACGAATTAAAATGGTATCAAATACTTCGCTGTCATTTGAATTCGGATCGTTTCTTTCTTTATTGAGTGCAGGTTCGATAAATATCAAGCATATCAAATTAAAAGACAATAGACAAAATAGGAAAGAGAAAACATCAAAGAATGTTCAAGAAGCAATTGTGCCTTTAAATGCCAGACCAGTCCGGTCGACCGCCTCAGGATGACGTCGACAGAAAAAATAATGTGATACGAGCTTTAACCCTCTAGACCTCCCCGTATCGGCTGTCTCAGTATAACTTCGACACATATAGATCATGTGTTACTAGATTAACCGCCAGACCAGCCTGGGTTGGTTGCCTTAGTGTGACCACGGCAAGATATAGGTAATAATGTGTCAAACGTGCAGTTAAAACCATCAGACGCAATATAAAACTTGACTATTACAATAGTTATCATATTTGATTGTCTTTGTTTTCCAACAAGCGAACCCTACATCATTGTCAGCAATGATCCTAAATGCAGATATGATCGATCTTTTTAGCACACAGTTTCATTTATTTGCATGTACCTATATTTTAACTGTTGTTGTTAGTTTCTAGTATGTTTTGTTGTTACCGAATAAAACTTTGTTAATCAATTGAAAAGAGTTTCTGAAACATTTTTGTTACATTATGGCTCAAATTTTTAATGTAACCCAGTGTAAGATTTAAGAATGCGTGTTCGTAATACAACTTGCTGTATCTTTTTTCAGATTTAAGCAAAGTGCATTTAAAGTTTTAGATTTCTGTAGTGAGTGACACATTTATTCTTGCTTTGCATTGCACATAACAGTTTTTATGCATTTGCAATTATTTATCGACTTCTATAACTCTTGGAAATCATTTTTAGTTGGAATGTATTTGTTTAGATCTAACGGGCAGTCATTGATTTTTTTGTTTGTTTGTTTGATTAGGATTTTTAACGTAGCTTTAACAATTTTTCAGTCATATTGGTACGATGTCTGGAGTGAGGCAGTTTATAATGGGCAGTCATTGAAATAACTATGCAGATGTCATGGAATCCCAACATATACATATACAAATGAATTAACATCATAGTCGCGTTGTGTTTCGAGAGAAAAATGTTTCTTGAAGCGATTTTTAATTTCCTAATTATCTGCTTATCGTAAGATTCACCAGAATATATTGAGGTATCCCTCTGTCACAAATACGGGTGTGACTGTGTGTAGGGCGCCACTGATGAATTTGCGACAATTCTCTCTCTCTCTCTCTCTCTCTCTCTCTCTCTCTCTCTCTCTCTCTCTCTCTCTCTCTCTCTCTCTCTCTCTCTCTCCATGTTGCCTAATTCTCCACTGCTCTTTGGAAATTTCCAAAATGTCCGCGTCTGTTCACTCTTTGATGTTATCTTCTCATCTCTTCTATATGCCTTGCCTTCTATCTCCTCTCACTGTGCTCTTTAGGATTGTCTTTGACAGGCCAGATGAGTGTGAGACCTAACTATACCATCTTAGATTCCGTTTCTTTACGGTGTTGAGAAAACCTTCAAATTGTCAAATTGCACCCTGGATTACAAAGCGCACCCCCACATTAGGGACTTGGTCTATGTTTGAGATTTTCAGGATCCTTCATCTCTAAGTCATGAATTGTTCTTACTAGTTCATATGTCAGGGTTCATATCTCACACGCATGTATAATTTGGACATAACGAGGGAGCGCATCAGCTTGATAAGCACAATTTTCTGTCCTTCCACTGAGGCTTCAGCCTCGACAATTCAGTTGCTGTCTGTGCAATCCTGGAAAGAACTTCAGGTTTGAACCTTCATCAAAGGTAATAACACTTATACAAGAAGCTTGTCACTGTTTCAGCTTCTGTTCATTCGCTCTTATTTCATTGTGGACCCCATTCGTGTTGTATTTCATTAGCTTTGTATTTTCAGTGTTGATCTCCATCCCAAACATGAGTGATGCTTGGCTGAGACAGTTCACTAACGATTCCAGTTCTTATTCATTTCCTGCATAGCTATCGAGAAGCGCAAGTTGGTGACTGTTCTGGCTCCAGCAGCGAAACTGCCCTCATTGTCCTCCAATGCATCGGATATGATCCCTGCCGGGTAAATTTTAAAGATAGTAGGTAAGAGAAGGCACCATTGCCTCACTCCGACTGTGGCTCTAAACCAACTTAATATGTTGCTATTGACGAGAACTGCGCTAGTCGCTTTGGTGTACAGGTTATCTACGGTGGTCATTAGTTTTGCGTTTAGGTTGTACATCTGCATGGTGACCCACAAGGCTGTATGCTATACTCTGCCAAAAACCTTCTTGAAGTCAATGAAGACATACAAGATGTCCCTTCGGTGCTGCAAATACTTTTCTCAGAGGTTTCTAAGGTTTTTCTAAAGTTCTACGTCCTGCTCTGAAACCTCTCTTCTTCAGCAATGATGTGATATGCTTGCGGTTTTGTTCTGTTGAGAATGATCTTAGGCGTAACCTTGCTTGTGACTGATGAGGCTGATTGTTCGGCAGTTCTTGCAAAGCCACAGATTCCTTTTCTTAGGAACAGTGATGATCATAAACTTGGTCCATTAGGTGGGCCATTGTCCTGTTTGCCAGATTTTGCTGCCGATTGTTGTGATGAGATCTAACACGGGACTTCCCAAGTGCTGATGTCTGTCTTCTCCAGTTGTCGCCCCATTCTTTAGTCCATATGCTGAAACCTCCACTCATCTCTGATGACATACATAATAAATAACAACGATCATGGCCTGTATTGGTCTCCATACACGTGCGTCATAGCATCTTTGTCTAAGTAATATTCATACTATTGTTTGGGGGTGTAAAAGAAGTATCATGTTAGTTTTAGGTCTCATACAAATCTCAATCACCATGGTCTTGTTAGTATTTTTTTCCAAATATACATTCCTAAAAGTTTCGAATTTGGCAGAGCATCAAGTTTCTTTCTTGTCCAGAAGATCTCCAAGTGTTTTATGGGTATAGTGTTTCATGACGTTCTGAACATACTGATAATCGTCTGACTATTTTTGAATAATACAGAATTAAAACAAACTTTTCCATTGAAAGTATAGATGATTCATTAAATATTTTATTTTAACATTCGATTCTTATTGGCAAATGTTTTTTTCTTGAAACACTTACGCGATATATTTGTGTCTCTTTTAGTGTTACCATTAACTTTTGCACAATCATATTTTTAGCCAGCGGTTCTTCAAACTTTACAATACTTCTAAAGATAATTACAAACCAGATTGTCCTTTCTACTGATATACACTTGATTATTCTGAACATATAAACTAAAATCCTTGCAAAAGGATTTATATCTTTCGCCGTTCCTTAAAATTCTTTCCTATTCATCTTGATCAATTTTAGTCGGTCATATACGGACATAGTATGAATCTACATTCTACAATGGTATGTATCTTGCGTATTCTTTACTTCTTTGAGCTTTGAAATTTTATTCAATGCATAGTAAAATACTTGTATGCAATCTATTCCTCTATAAACTAATAGTTTATTAACTCGATAAAATGTTTTCGGCTGTTTTGATTCTCAAGCATATGTAAAATGTTTGCGTAGGGCTTTTTTGCCTGTAATGTAATTATATTTTTAAAATCAAAATTAAAAATAACAAAATATATACGGAACTAATATTTATTGTTGATAGTAATTTTACAACTTGATCCTCTTCAGATATTTAATCAACTGAGATAACTACACTGTTACATAGTCTTTTGTATTCTGTAAAGTGCCAAATTTTTCGTCAGTAAAATCCATTAATTGATTCTTAGTCTAGCCAACAATTAACTGTTATATTTTGGTAGAGTTTGCACGGAGAAATGTTTTTCTAACTCAGGTCACACTGTTAGTATGTTTATAGTAAAAACGAACTAGTTGTATGACAGGCTAGAAAGGCGAAATTCACACGAAAAACTGTCAAAAGTGATTTGAGAGAACGACAGGGCGTTAGTACAACCCTAGGTGGCATTTTGGCATATTGATAGGCAGTTTTCCAAATGTCTGTAGGAATAACATTTATTCCGATTGGTCAAATGTGGAATGAGGGGTGGGTCGATCCCTGAATATTGTAGGAGAATATACACTCCGAACAAATGAATTTTTGTCAGTCTTGGAAGGACCTCTGCAAGAGAGGACAGTATTATTAATTCCGACAAAGTAGAGACTCCGGGCGGTACTTTAGGGAAAGACGTCCGTAAAATCGTGGTTCCAGGGAAAATCTATAATCCAGGAACGATTGTAAGACGCCAGAAACACAAGGTATTTAACTCAAATTCACTTTTATCATAATGTACTTTGATATCATATTTCTTCGTTACAGATGCATGATGTGTTGATATTTCGTATGAATAGTTTGGTTATTACATTGATTTAGTAATGTACTTTTGAATTCTGAATTAGGATTTTCACCTTATATACGTAGGTAGGTTAATGGGTGTTGTAGAAAACCAGCTGTGTACATTTATGATTGGAAAGTGCTACATTAATTTTGAATTTATCATATTAGAGAACATTGATTGTGTGCTATGATTTACTGCCTCACTTTACGTAATGATTTACGGGAATATATGTGACTTCCCCAAATTCTGATGTCGATAATTAGCGGTATAGCTGTATTGATCTGAAGACTTGTGTAGTATTTGCTAGCCGTATAAAGGTTATCACTGATAGTAAGATCTGATTGTTCGAACCAGAAAGACGGACGGACAATCTCAACTCTTAAAGCATAACGAGATACTTAGGGCGTTTTACCCTTTTCTTTTCAAAGGAAAATAGTTTGTTTGGAGAGAGAGAGAAATAGCGAGGAGGTCTAGATCCAAAGGAGGAAAAGAATTTAGAAGTCAGAGGTATGAGAATCCCATGTTCATCCAGAGGGCAATTTAAAGTCGAGACGCAAGCCGGAAAACAGTCGTCGAGCAGGTCATGAGAATTTACCAAGTGGTCCAATGTTAATGAACACTCGATTTCGTGATGAAATTTGCTATCAGCCATTAACGGCTAAATTTGTCCATTTTATTAGTGTTTGAAATTTAGTTCATGTATCAATTATTTTAAAACTTCGGTTTTAGAGTGCTCTGAACTAAGAGTATTCAAAAGGAAAGAAGATTGTAATTTACTGTGTCTTTCTTCTCTTGATTCTTTTGATTAAATTCTTTATTTATCTTTACGGGGGCTCGTGTGTTGTCTTTGTTCAAGATAGTGTCTCAGATTGCCATATCCATTCTATAACCTGGCAAATCACACCGTGGATCTCATTCCTTAGATAACGAGTATTAGCGGGGGACGGTTTCGGGTGTTGTTTTTCCAAGTTGCGCAATACCTCTGACCAGTGGGCTTGTGCAATATTGTACCAATAACGCTTGATACCGAACGACCCCGTTACATATTCAAATCATTGTTATGACGAATAGAGGAATTTCAAGCACTTTTTGCAGATATATTGCTGATCGCCATGTTTGTTTAATTGTGATTACATCAACGTTGAACGTTTTGAAATACAACATAATGCTACCTTAATTTTTGTAGCCATTAGCTTTCTTTGAGCTATTGATAGGTTTTGATTTGCATTACTGAATAATCTTTCCTCGAGAAGATGAATCTTGCATCTCCACTTATTTCCACTTCTAAATTAGCTAAAGTTCTATATTTCATTCCCGTTCATTATGTGGACAATATTTGTTCTTTTATTAAACAAATTTCTTTATTCATATTTTGCCTCATCCTTAAGTAGGTTGTTGAAAATTTAGATCGTAAAGTCAAATGTTCTGCTTCCGATACTTACTGTCCCTCTATGCTTTTCAAGCGTGTCCGTCATGATTCTCCCCCAGAAAGATGTTGAATAGCGTGGGAGAAAGAAGACAGCCTTGTCGGACTCCGACTGTTGTTCTGAACCAGTCCTCTATGCTGCTAATGAAGTATACTGCGCTGGTGGACGTGTTATAGAAATGCTTTATTACTGTGATGGGGTTGGCATTGCTGTTGTACAGTCTCATGGTCGCCCACAAGGTTGCATGCCATACCCTGTTAAATGCCTTCTTGAAATCCACGAAAGCGTAGTATAGATATTGCTGGTATTGGAGGTATTTATCACATAATATCTTGAGGTCGACGATCAGTTCTCTTGTACTGCACCCTGCTCTGAAACCTACCTGCTCCTTGACAATGATCTTTTCAGCCAGTGGCTTTAGTCTTTTTAGCAGTATCCTCAACATGACTTTGCTTGGATGGCTTATAAGACTGATTGTAAGAAAGTTTTGACACTGTTGCAAGTTGCCTTTCTCGGGGAAGTATGATGATCAGTGATTGGGTCCACGGCGATTCCATACTCCTTTGTCCAGATCTTGCTGCAGATGTTTAAGGGGGAGGGCTAATCATTGCTTTATTGTAACAAGAACAACGTATACATAGCCAATGCTGGAATTAGAACTTCACAAATTATTTATTAATTTAATTATTTCTTTATTTATTTTTTGCGTCGGAAGAAACCACGTAATGTGCAGTCGTACAAGCTTTCAATATGGTATTGAACTATGTATACACATCTTACATCACAGTACAAATTATTCGATGGATCTATTGCGTTGAATCCCTTTCATTTAATTGAAGGCCATCGCGAATTTTGTAGCAGCTTTGAGACTTTAAAAAAGAAATCTTCACTGATTGAAAAATGTCAAACAGTTCTTCGTTTGTTTTAGTTAGTTAATATTTCAAGCTTCGTATTTCCTTAGCACCAGAGAGAACATTACCTATATTGGTAAAAGTCATCCTTTCTCATTTTCTCCAACTAATTTCAGGCAAGCAAAGCAACATACGAAAACGAAACCCAGGAGAAAAATGGCACCAATTAGTATATAACAAACAATTACGTGCCAGAAAGTAAACACGTGGACTGTTCTATCGCACCAGTTTCGAGGTTCGTGCAAGGGCGGAAGGTAATTGGGCTTTCCTGTCTTGAATAACCAGTAATTTCCCAAAGCGAACCAAACGGACAGAAACAGAGAAAGACCAATATTGACCACTTTGCCCATAGTGAAAGGATCCCCGTCATCTCTTATTTCGTCTCCTTCGTCTCCCCTTATCCGCTGTAGCTGTGTGCACAACAGCAATGTCACTTTGATGGTTCCGAAGATTCCGCCTACCAGCAAGTATATGGGTAGCTTGGGTTCTCTTGGGCACTCGTCCAGGTATTTTACACCTGTATGAAAAAGGGATGAAAAAAAAAACACATTTTCAAGATCTGTTACTAGCACACAATGAGTTCCAATTTTCGTCCAAACCGTTTTGATGTACATACTGGGCAATTGCACATTCGTCTGTCCGATTGGACCAGTTATAAGGGAACTTGTCATTACATCCGACATCAAACATAATCAATTTCGCCAATAGATTATAAGAGTAAATTATTTGTCCCAAAACAGCACCGTAATGGAGACAATTAAATCAAACTAAACTCAATTATTTTGGTAATTTTCACAAAATATCATGAACTCAGAAAGAAATATTTTATTGACAATTTGTAGCTCGAGCACGTGTTTATATGTTAAATGAATCAAAACCTAATGAGAGAAAATGTTAAGCCTGTATTTTGTAATTACACTAATAAATTTATGACCGCACATAGACCTTAGTGATTTTACCTTTAATTTTAAATGACGACTGAGGTCAAAAAAATTAAGTAGTTTACGAAAGCCTCGAGTAAATGTCAAATCTTGTTATAATTGGAATATCTGTTCAGATTTTGCGATTCCTACTCAAAGTGTGTATTTAAAGTACACGAATTAAAGGAAAGTGAAATACAGATTCCAAATAAACGTTGAATGTCTACATTTAGTAAATGAAAACAATAACATTTTTTACATTCAGGCTGCAAACATTGGGCATAGTGATTGTCACATTGTGCGCTAATAGTCTGGTAAAAAAATTGCAAAATTCCTTCTGCTGCCGCTGTTTTAATTTGTCTACTTATAATTTGAATAGTCTGGTTGAAATATTTGCAAGAAGGAAACAACAAGAAACAATGGATGCAGCAGGTTTTAAGAGTATTCTGATATAAAGGTTTAAACAAGGGTTCTGTGAAATAAAATTGTACTCGAAATATACAAATAAGGAGCCGTTTAAAAAAGCGATATCACTGGGTAATCGAGTTCGTATAAAGCGTGTACGGTGTATATTATGTCATTTACTGTAAACCTCGTGTTTATGAGACAGGTTAGACATTTAGTTGCTGAAACATTTGCCCAAGAAATAATTTATTGTATTAATATTATATATTATTATCAAATCAAATGCTATCAGTGAACCATCTGTTATATATTTGTAAAACCCAAAACACCAAACACTTTCAAAACTACTCTTTTTATTTTATTTCCGTTAAGTCAACCATTTCTCCTTCATCACAAATGTTTATCACTGATTACGAGGTTCTAATAATTTTTATTACTATCATCATTAAAGAGGTGCCATGTTGATGCGTTCATTTCTGGCGGCTAGACGTTTAAAACATGCGACATATGAACAAATTGAGTCATAGTTCTCTGACACTATACGAGACAAGTACCAAGAAAGTAGTTCTACAAACGGTAATTAATGATGCGAGTGGGGACTTCACCTGGGAGACAGTTTCTTATCTTCGTCTAAATTAGAGGAAGAAAAAAAAATATTTGATGAAGTTTGATGTATCGTTCTTTTTGGTAATGTTAGTTGCTGTTGATATGATCACGCAAGCTGCTCGTCATCCCCTTTTTTAATAGCTGAGTAAACACGCACACTCCAATCGATGTTCACATTTGGCATTGCTGGCGCATATATTAGATCGGTTTCTCACAATCAAAACAAATTAGCTTAGTTCTGATAATGGGGGTGGGGTGACTTGTAATTCTAGATCACAAATAACTTTTTTTTCTTTTTTCTTCATCAATTGCGTCACATTTCCAGTGCTCGTGAGAAGTCTTAGCGAAATTATTGAATCCCTGTGCTTTGTTCCCATGATGCACGAGATCATTAGTCTGGTTCCATGATCTGCATACTTTGTCCCATGCACTCCGATACATGACTAACTGTTAGAGACATATTTTTGTTTTGTTACCGGACCATAATATACTGGCTTGCCTATTTAATCCTGGCAGATGCTATTTCCTTCTGCCGAAATATGTATTTTTAGATCAGCGTTTCAACCTAACGCATC
The DNA here is from genome assembly GCA_030141615.1 of Unio pictorum. Lineage (NCBI taxonomy): Eukaryota > Metazoa > Mollusca > Bivalvia > Unionida > Unionidae > Unio > Unio pictorum. Next base: position 10,255,231 of record JARLTB010000203.1, read on the forward strand.
CCTCATGCGATTTCATTTAATAGCACACAAAATTAGATCAGCATATCAGCATATCAGTCAACATTATTATGATTTTATACAACTCATAACTGTTCAAATATTTGAGCCAAATTCTCAGATAAAGTCTACACTTGGTTGGACACGATTCTCGACAATTTCCAAATATAGTCTTTTTTTGTTAATGTTTCAGTTAATCAATAGCATAGAATATACTGAGTTGATAAAACGCTTAATAACAAGTATTCTAACCAACAAGTGTTTCCGAAATACTCACCACAGAAAATGTTTTTTCCGTATAAGCAGATCGTATACAATTTTGTTTTGGTTATTTGTATTAATTAAATAAATAATATAAGAGGATAATAAGTGGTGTCCATTTTTCTTAACTTCGCGTAATGGGATTATTGATTTGCAGTATTTAGGGCCCATTTTAAGAAATAGATGCCTAAAAGTATTGACACATTATTATATTATCAATAACTGTCCGTCAGGAAAGTTCAGTGAAAGTCTGTCGCAAAACAGATCATTTATTTCTCTAATTTTGACGTTATCATTAACTTTGCTTTTAAGTCTGAAATGGAGGTCGTCAGCTTCTCTTCCATTATGTGTTGAGATTAAAGAGATGACATTTCCAAAGCGATTTTAAAGAAACGCTTCCCAATTGACAAGGGTGTTATCACAACCTTGTAAATATTTTCATGATCCGTTTTCAACCGAACTTGGGTTAAATATTGATTAAGCAGGATTGCGTGCGATCCCAATATTTTCGGCAATCCCTCTCTCTCTATACATCAAATTATGCAATAGGCTATCATTTAGTTGTGAGGAAGAAGAGTGATTGGGGAATTATTATCATTTGTCTATTGAATTGTATTAAATTATTATTCATGTGAATTTCACCTTTTTGTGTACTCTATACTTTAACTGTCGGCATTACTGATTGGGAGCTCTCTCTCTCTCTCTCTCTCTCTCTCTCTCTCTCTCTCTCTCTCTCTCTCTCTCTCTCTCTCTCTCTCTCTCTCTCTCTCTCTCTCTCTCTGCGCACTCACATGTGGTGTGTGGGTATTACAATTTAAGAGAAATAGTTTTATTAATATCAGTTCCAAATCGAATGTTTTGATGTTTTAGCTGTTGTAGCGTTCTTAATTGCTCGCATCACGTTTAATTTTCACTTTTTCTTTGAAAGATGAGAACATGAATGCGTGCAACTATCCTGCTTGCATAAAATAAATCGCTGATTGGATGAACATCCCAGATATTTCAAAGTTTAAAAGAAACGCTAGTTATTGAAAAACTTTCAAATTAGCCTAAATAATATTCTCAGCAGAATACAAAATGATTCATAATTCTCAATCGTTAAATTGGATTATGTTCCATATAATTCATGTATTGAACAAGAACTTCTATTGATCTCCAAACGTTTTGATATAACTTTGCCACATGTTTAATTATCCCAATTAGACATTTTCCCCATGCCCACTTCAAAGAAAATATCAGAGCTCATTTCGAGGGAATTAATAGTATAATATAAACATTTCTTGTAAAAGAGCCCAAGAAAGCGTATACACGTACACTGTTTAGGAATATTTAAGCCACCAAAATCTTGACACGTAACGATTCAATATGTTTCGAAGAGAATATGAAATATGAAAGTGTTCTAAGGTAAAATACAAGAAATAAATACTTTATCCAGAAGATATACAGGTTAAAGAATCCAGAAAGTTCCTTACATAAAACCGCGCGCGCGCGCGTGTGTGTGTGTGTGTGTGTGTGTAACATTAGCATTTGTATCCCTATATCATTGCAAAGTAACTTGGAAATTTTGATCTTTTTGTTATTCACACACACACACACACACACACACACACACACACGCACGCACCGACACGCACATACACACTCATTTTTTGCAGCTTATAGATCGTACACTAATTTTAATTTACCTTTTATAATCATAAGCTTAATATAGGTCATGCACTTCTCTGATTGTTATGTCTCTTGTCTGTAGATGTCTCTTGTCTGTAGATGAGTTTGAATAAATTATTTACAGATGGCATACTGCTAAAATTTTGTGTCATCTCCTTTTACCCCTCCCTTATGCCTGTCTTCGTTATCCGCGTTTTGCTTACTATACCGAAACCTCAAATCCGTGTCAAAGCTTTAACGTTTAGCGTGCAGGGTTCTTTTATCATAATGAAATGTTTGAGATAAAGTCGTCTAATTGTAAATTATTGAGACATTCACTTCAGTTAGCTGTTTTGATAATGAACGTGAAATATGTGGGCCCGATGGAATTATAGTCAAACATTATCATTTAAATTATTCCGTGGGTGTACTAGAATCTGTTCGCATTATATTTATTTAACCAAATACAATATTATGTGACAAACTCATATTTTCTTTAATAAAATAGCAACAAAGGTCATCATTAGCTGCAGAAGTCAGAATATTTTTGAAAGTTACCAATTTAGTTGCATAAATTAATGGACCGACGGAATAATTTTTGGTGTATATATATATATATATATATATATATATATATATATATATATATATATATATATATATATATATATACTTATGATATCCTGTTTCGAAATAAATCCCAGCTCTTCCTCACCTTTACTACCTTCCGAAAATTAAATGGTCGGACCCTACGTGAAGAGTAATAAAGCTGTATCTGTAACGGCGATATAGTATGGTAACTATCAACGATGTTGACTGGCGTATTGTTTCTGAGGCTGAGTATATCAGGCTTTGAGAAATTTGGCAAATACTATTTTCATGGGTATGGTTTCATTTCAGCGATATTTTATTTTAATGAAACTTTACTGAAGCAATATATAGAGCAATTGTAATTGAGTAACAAATATTTCATTTTATGTGTATGTCTGTGATAGAATTTTCCAGTTTTTGCAACCGAGAACCGAAGAAACGCAATGAGAGAACATTAATTTTAATGAGAACAGAACGTTCGCTTCGATAATTTAATTGCTATAATATTTATTATAACAACAAAACAAAATGACTTATATTCCACTGTATTTTCTTTATGAGGCAAACACTGTAAAGGTGTTAAAAAGTCTATATACCAAGAATTTTTCCGACAAAATATTGCTAAGGGGTTTGATATCATTTTTCATTTTTCTTTTCTAGATTGGTACTTTCATTTGTGCAACCATCATAGGAAACATTAATATTACTATCAAATCTAGGAGACATTTTGTCCATTCTTGAAAATTAAGACATTACTTTATAAAAGTCTTTTTTGGGTGTAATTAAATAGTTTTTACTAATTTACCTCCAGCTTATGCTATATTGGTATTTACCTAGTATCAGCATGGCCAAAGGCATGGGTAGCAAAAGTGTCACAACCAGCATCATGGGCCCTTGAAAAAGAAAACAAAATAAAATAAAAGCTCCAATTCCATATTTTTCTAATAAAGCAATTTGAGAGAAAAATGATTGGTGGTTTGAGCTTCGAGTCTATGAGGAGTCCGAATTTACCAACGCAACATTCCATTGAAAGTTTTCTTTAATATATATTGTAAAGTATCATTATTGTATGCAAGTCTTAGTTTTGGTTGAATGTCCACATTGTACAATTCACACAATGAACTATAAACAAACAGAAACAAAATCAAACAAGAAAACAGTATCGCACTCTTCATGATTTTTATCAAATAAAATAGCAGAAACAAACTATAGACCATTCTGGAAAACTTGTTTTAAAAGTTACCTTGACATTTAAATATAATTATTTTTAAATCTTTTTACGACATGCCAACAGCCATTTCCCAAGAGTCATCAAAATACAGTTATGTTTTGTTAATTTTAGGTGAGTACTTTTTGTCATTTGTTCTATTTCACTGACCATGTACATAATCAATGCTCTGGTATGATATGCATCATTTCGATGGAATCTGCAAGCTTCTACCTGAAGAACGGGAACCTGACTTTTGGTTGTGTCCAAAAGGTTCGCATTAGTTTAAAGCTTTAGAGTGTTGACCATTTTATGTCCAATATCAATGCACAATAATTCATCCAATCTTGAACCAGAGTTCTTAAAAAATGTTTCAAAAGTAATTGAGTTATGCCTGCCTCATTATATAAGCATTATCTCACCATAACGTCAATGATAACAAAACTTGTAACACATTAAACCCCACACCAATGGCATTTACTATGTGCAGTTTCTTGTAGTAAATCAATAGGAAAGAATCGAACTCTGAATCGTGTATGTATGTAGATTGTAGATTCTGACAATCACCAATAGGATATTCTTTGAATCTTATTACTCTGATTCTGTGCATGTTTGGTTCCTTTTACGTACATAAGTTTTATTGATGTTTGTCGTAACGAATTTCTTGGTAGATCAACACTTTACTGGTGCTCGTATGATTTATAATATAGTCAGATCTTAAGATAGCGCTCTTGTGTGCAATCAACAGTTTCTGCGCAGCTCGAAATCGCGTCATCATTGCACTACATCGCCATTGATACCACATTACTTTTTCCTATGTGTATTGTAGCTCTATGAACTCTGGGGAGAATAGACGTAACATGACGTATTTGCGACTTCTGACTTATGAAATAATAATAAAAAAGTTCGTATACATATTTGATTATAGCAATAACAACATGTGAACGAAAATGATAAATCAATGAAAAGCATACGAGACAGTTGGGAATCGTTAATGATTTACGACCTGCTGTAAAGGGACAGTGCAGGATTTGTGATATGGAAACCTGTTGTAATCTAAAATAAATGTGTCATACAGAATCCAATTACTTAGCATACAATTTTCTTTTCATATTTGAGAAATGGCGTCAAGTGGAGTCTATTGTCTGCCATCTATATAAATCGCATGACCTTTAAATGCATATGTAGCTATAAATTTAAGGGCAATTGGTGACAGGGTACTTTTCCAAATTTTTCAGCTACTTACCCTTACACCTATGTATGTATGTATGTATGTATGTATGTATGTATGTATGTATGTATGTATGTATGTATGTATGTATGTATGTATGTATGTATGTATGTATGTATGTATGTATGTATGTATGTATGTATGTATGTATGTACTTGTACTAGAAACAGGTGTGAATATTATCAGTCGAAACTAGGATAGAAAGATAATCGATTATGCGTTTAAAGAAGTGGTAATATATTTTGGACTAGCATTTCATCAATAATGATTATGCTATGCCTTATTCTGGTTTGAAACGTTTATTCAAGCTAAACTTGTTTTTTCATCAATTAGCTCAGATCTAAATCATGCTACATCCGTCTACACTAGTAGCCTCTTCAAAAAGAATAGTAAAAAATTCATAATTATGTATTTGCTAAATCCTGGAAACGTATGTCTATCTTGAAGTCCTCTGTGTACAGATTGGAGTCTGAAAGGAGGCCTGTGCTGTTTCATTGTGAATAAAAGTGTTGTTGCACGGTTCATTGTGCTAAAAAGTGAGGAATGAAAACATTGGTAAGACATCATCCCTTCATATATGATGCTTGCGAAACCGTGGAGAAACAGAAAAGTCGAAGGCATTGTATCGCCTGGAGGCTGACTCAGACAAGACCTACAAGAATGACTCTTAGACAGACTCACCTGGAGAAACGTAAAACAGATGATGACATTACTTCATCTGGAAGAGAATTATCACAGGTGAATTCGATGAATTAATCTAATTTTGCTGTAAAAGCAGTCAACAAAGATGTAGTGGATGATCGTTGTCACAATATGGACGGGATTTATGATGCAAGTAAGTCCCACCAATCCATACACATACGACGAAATCTCACAATGTCTAAATGTTTAGAAATCAGGGCGTTAATTCGTACTTCACAATGCAGGCAACATGCTGATGAAATCAGGAATAACAACGAAAGCAGATCTTCTAGAGACAGAGACACCTTTGGGACATCAAGATCCTCACAATATCATGCCACTGAAGGCGAACCGATATGTGACCAATTTCAGAAATTAAAGCGAAATCATTTTGCCAAATATTAGTATAAAGAAAATAATAATAATAATAATAATAATAATAATAATAATAATAATAATAATAATAATAAAGAAACTGATGATGAAGAGGTCAACGTGGAAGATAAGAACGGAAAATGACCTATTCAGAATTTAGTTTGAAGATTATAAAAAGCTAAGAGGGTTCCAGTTATGAGCATTTATTATGGGACTCCTTTGCAAATGGATTTTATCATCAGTGGTCCTGATTGCTACCAGCATTTATATGCACTCCGATACGATCATGTCATTCTCCACGCTTTACGTCATCCAGTTTGGAAAGCTGGTACACTAATCTGAAAGCTTATTTTGGATTTTCCTCAGCAGTACGTTGTATATTATTCGACTTGTACAGTTTCGTTTCATTACATAATTTAATGACAGATTGAATTATTACGGCAATGCATCGGCTGAATCTAGATGTTACAAAAAAGAAGTAACCGTCTGAAACGGAAATAAAGGATTCATGATTGTGCTTACGCAGTCATTACATTAAAGATTGAAAAATAAAAACTCCTTAAACGTTATGTATTTCTATTAAGACAGAAAGTTTTGCTGAGAGGTTATTCAAATTGTCAGTTGCTAAGATGTTTACCATATCAAAAATGCATTCGTTGCAGAAAGAGCAATAATTATTCACCTGAACAGATGTATATAGCGGTTTCAGTAGTCTGTCGAACATGCTTATAGTTATTTAAAGGAATATGGTTTACGAATTTCATTAATTGTTTGACTTTACACAAATCTTTCATTCACTATTTTAATGCATGTGTCATAGTTTCAGTAACATAAATGAATTGTATAGCTATCACGTTATTTACTACAACTAAAAAGATGTAGACATTCCAATTGTAGCTTTCAGGCAACTGTTCTTCTACGCCACTCAATCTCTTATGGATAGAGAGTAAGATGTTTCTGTTTAAAACTATAATGGAGAAAAAGTGGCATAGACAGAATCCTTTACTATGCGATATAAAATCAAAGACTTCATAACTAACTGTTTTCTACTTCTTATGATTATTATGCGTATTGTTCGGTTTGTGCTGTGTTTATTTGTATATAGCAGAAAGTGTATTGTGCGGTTTGTGCTGTGTTAATCTTGTTACGAGTCCCGCTGAAAGTCATATGTTTCCTCAAATTTCCAAAGACTTCAACACAATTTGAGTTGTAAATTGAGAAGTTAGACGTGTCTGCTTTTATATACTAAATTTTACTCTAATCAGTTCAAGACCACAGATAAAACAACTTGTCAAAAGTCCATCAACCGCACATTTGCATGGTTTGTCTTCATCATCATCAGATTTCCGTACCGCCAGCCGGTTATGCCACAGAAAATACACTAGTATCCCCTTTTTCACTGGGAACTATTTAACTCCACCACCTTAGGCCAGTCAATATACGATTTTACCGGCACATTACGCCAATATAACTGCATCTATTTTCCATTATGGACACATAAACGGTATCTACCAAGTTCCTACTTATTGATTCCATTGAGTAATTTACCGGTTTCCTACCGTAAATACTGCCACCTCATCCACACCACTATTGTACACCACTAGATTTTAATATGGACTATGTTACACCACAGGGACATTCATTCGGTTTGGACCCGAATTCACTACTAGCGAACCATGACATCTTTCAAACTCACTAACACTCGACTCCGTGACGTTTGCTTCTAGTAACTGGCTAATTATTTCGGGCTAGGAATATTTCCATGGCGCCGAATCCCAATAATCACACAAATCTAAGAATTGATTAAAACGGGGCGCTATCAAATGCGCATACTCCAAATTTATTACAATCTGTTATAGCGGAATGTGTATTGTGCGGTTTGTGCTTTATTTTTTTGAATTCCTCTCTTGTTATAACTTCTCTTGTGTGCGTTTAATTTTATAGTGTTCTCTCTTTAGTAAACGTTTCTGTGCTTGCATATTATGTTTAATGTATTGGCCACTAGTTAATGATTCTGTCGTCGTTAGAAAATATTTTCGCCAGAAAATATAGTTTTAGCAAAACTAAATTTTTTTTATATATAAAAAAAATATACGATATTTCATGCGAGATTATGCTTCACTGATCGTTTGATACAATAAATTTTATTGTAATGTTGCTGCTGCGCATTGTAGTTTCTCGATATATTTCTTGACACGGAGATCAAACGTTTGATTTATTCAGTGGAAATCAAACTACGACTGTCAAAACATCTCATTTTATTCTAGTAAAACATAATACAAGTTAACAGGATCGAAGGCAAGAAGGTGTGTTGATTGGAATGGTTGTGACAATAGAAAAATGAAGCTGGGACAGAGTAAAATCGGATTCGAAGTGTAAATTGGAACAAACTTTCATAGCATGGCTGTTGGGGGAAGGGAGAAAAAACGAAAATTGGAAAAAGATACTTTCACGTAGAAAAGGTATAACAGGGTTTAAAATAAAGCAATAAAGAAGCATGCCTTATTTATTATCTTACACATAACATATTATGAAGGCCTAGGGGCATCCACAGGGTTTAATCTGGCACTGATGAAGGCGATGTGTCTTTGGTATTGGGTGTAAAGCAAAGTTTAGAATAAGCATATTTTAACATCGAATTCGTGAATGCAGAATATTTGTTCACAGTTACAATACCGCTGAGAGGGCCCCGAGTGGCCGAGTGGTATAAAGAGTAATAATGAATATGCTCTTCAGGCCGTGACAGATGATGTTTTTTTTTGGAAAATAAAGTAAAAATACAAAACAATAATGTATAATTTATAGATTCTTCAGAATTTCCTTAAAAACAAAAACCGATTCTGACAACGAGAGAATAATTAACGTTGCGCGATTGTTTTGTTTCTCGCTTAAATAAAAACTGTTCTCGACGGCCACCTTCAATCGACAATCGATTGTTGTCCAACATTACTCTTTCCAGGAATTAGCGTCTTTCTGTGCACAGTTAACGGATCCGAAGGTATTCAAATGGTAGGAATTTGTGTACTACAGTGGATCCAAACGTCACGACCCTAAAATATATTTTTCTGAGCCACGTTTCCGCGTTTTGACGAGTTTTGCCACCCTAAAAAAGCAAAATACACTGGCGACCCTACTTCAGTCCAAAACACCCTCGAGACACTGATTTTGGTCGCGACATTGGTGTTGGGAACACTATCCTACGATTTACATCCTGGACTTAAATTTCATTGTTTGTACCTTTTATCAATGATTTATTTCAGAGTTGATCTTAAATGCGTAAAAATCGAATGCGTCGTTTGCAAATCTTGTAGCTTGAGATGACATCTTGCCTGGGCCTCGAATACTTATAGTAAGGACTGCATAATGAATTATAGAACTTGAACCCGTGCTGACTACAGTTGGTATCATTAGGAGTATATTCTTGTCAAGGACAATTATGATAACTAACTACTCATTTTCATAATCTACTTGAGCATGTAGTTGTTGTTGTTGTATGGTTTAATGCCATTTTTCAGCACAAGATAGACTATACATGGCGGCCAGTATTGATGTTGTTGGAAGATCCCGGAAAAAACCACCGACCCACGACAAGCTACTGGCAAGCTTTCTCACATACCCTCATTGGCCGAATCCGAAACTCGAACCCACGCAGACAGAGATGAGATGGCAGTGATCCGTGACCACTCGGCCACTCGGGGCCCCTATTTGAGCATATAAAGTGTGCTGTTACATTAAGAATTAAAATATGTCATAAGTGCATTATAAAAGTAGAACACAACTTGCTTCAGATTAATTTAAAAGAGATCTCAGAGTTGACGAAAATCTGTTCAACATCGATACAAATTTATGTTTTGCGGTTCTTTTGATTTACCAATCGATTTATAGCTTTCACATTTATGAAAGTGAAAACCGTCATTCGCAGCATATCTTTTCTAACGATAACTCTCCCTGTTACGAAAACGGAACGCTTTATCTGATCGGTTACTAAAACAAAGTACACCATGTGTTTCAAAAACTCTCAGAACATTAATTTGATATCGTTGCCCGACAGATGTACTTTAAATACACATCAGTTTTAATCAGATTGCAAATAACTTATAGCTAAAAGTATTGGTAACAGTAATACGTTGATGGATATACGATTGCTTGCTCTGCTCTCCTCAACGTTTTCTTCATTTTTATTACTTATTTAATATGCAGATGGTAAATCACATGACAAAATGTTTTATTGCTAAAATTAGGATTTCAAAATACGATAAAACGTTTTAAAAGAGAAATTATACATACCATGTTCTTTGTAAAGGTACCAGCATAGCGTAAATGTTTCTAGCAGCTCTAAGATTAAATTTATATGAACTACTTTTCATTCCAGTTCTTTGAAAACAAGATGGTCAGGGTTGGGTATTTACCTGTGTGTATATTTTACCTAGTCACTTATTAAGTAAAGTACGTTTGCAGGACCTTTTTATTCTAACTTCTTGAGTAATTACGTAAAATATTAATCTTCACTAAAATACCCAAACATGATCATTGAATGATTATAATTCTGATTTGCTGCCTTTATGTATATTCATATTAGTCAACAAAGCATTCGATTTAATTAGTTCGATGCTTTCTTTTATTTGTCTTGTCACATTGCAACCGAATACCTAGCTCATCATCGCTAGCCGAGGATCATCGTTTCACATCGTTTATTATGGTGAAAGTATATCACCTTTCCCTTGGCAAGCAATGATGGAAATAGCCAATACAAAATAACATCACCAATTTTAACGAGGATCACCATGACCTCTTCAATGTGCAAATACACTTGTTGCGTGTCAAGCACTCGTTCTTCCTGCTTTCCTCGTGGTTCTTTTCTACAAAAGGTCGAGTCGATTCCCTTGCTCTCACATAATGTGACTTTGACTTCAATCACAAAAAGTACGATGGCAAGCAGAAGTGAAGTACTTTATCCTCTTAAAGACTACCATATACATGTGCTTTATTCGGCAACTGCGACGACTGTTTGAGTAGATGAAGAACATGCAATTGCAATCTTTGAAAGTCTAATCGGATATTTTGTATGCAGTACCATGTAGCAAATGGGGGATTTGTTGTGATTATAACGTTTTCAGGAGTTGATACAGGTTAAGCTTGACATAAAACCATTGACATTATGCTACATTTGCAAAATCCATATCTGTATCACGTGATCATTTACAACCAATCATACGGCAGGAAACAAGTTTCGTGATCGCATAAATCAGTAATGTTTTGAGATTTTTTTTAATGATAATCTTTTTGAGATTTTCTTTTATAAAACTATACAGAGTCATATCTAATACATGGGTATGTTGGCATTTTTAATAAGTATATATTTTTTTTTCTTCGAAAATACAAAATATATTCCGCAATCGACAGCTTTAATCATAGATAAAGATTGTGTCCGCACTAAATTCGGATGCTTTTCAGAATTTGTTGATCGGCTTTCCGTTGTTGTTCTTCTGATCTTCAACTATTTACCTTATGCTCCAGTGACTTGGAGATAAATAAGATCTACAGCACGCAGAGATCACCTTAATCTCGTGTTTTTTCAGAATAGTCTCGTGTAGATGCTAAGTTTAGTGCTTTCTTAAAGAACATTTGACACGCACTGTGGGATTTTACATTGATAATTGGGTACGATGCCATTTTGCTGGATCATTAATCCTCACCCACATCATATGTGTGTGTGTGTATATATATATATATATATATATATATATATATATATATATATATATATATATATATATATACTTTGAAGCTCTAAGCACTTTACAACATCTATAACGATATTACTATCATGAGTATTGGATTGTAAGGAGCGTAAGTATCTTGGTGTATACACATGGGTTGTAAGGAGCGTAAGTATCTTGGTGTATACACATGGGTGAGGCCAGATAGCTATGTTAGACTGGACTTAGTCTGTGAAACGTAGCACAGAGAACAACACATTTTGTGATTGATTCTGGATCAAATGGATAGCCACTGTATGGTACAGAGCAGCAGGGAGGTGTGCTCTGATCGTGGTACTCTAAGTATGATCCGAGCAGATGTGTTTTGAGCTTTTTGAATTTTCTGGAGTAGATATTGAGACGAACCAGACATAATTGAGTTACATTAGTCCAGTCTTGAAAGTACTAATGATGAACACACAAGTGTTTTAGTGGCATTATATATATATATATATATATATATATATATATATATATATATATATATATATATATATATATATATATATATATATATATATATATATATATATATATATATATATATATATACATATATATATATATATATATATACATATATATATATATATATATATATATATATATATATATATATATATATATATATATATATATGTATGTGTGTGTGTGTGTGTGTGTGTGTGTGTGTGTGTGTGTGTGTGAGAGAGAGAGAGAGAACCAGTTTAAAAAGAATGTCACTGACAAACTATGACTGACAAAAGCCATTCTCAAACCTTGACGATACCATAAGAAACCATAAAATGTTTTCTTTTATATTGTAAAATTAAAGTTTGCAGCTGCATTTATAAAATGTTAGCCTATTTGTTTGCTTATTTTGTTTCATACTTTAAGACCGTCGCGGAAAAAGGCGGTATTAGCTATCTTAACGTACTGTAAAACGATTTTAGCTGAAAAAATGTAATCTTTGAGATATCTATCAGATGTGACTATCTGTTCTGGTCATTAAGGTATGAGTGTATGACAGTTATAAACATCCTACCGAACATGTGAATTAAATCACAATAGTTACTTTTCTTTCCCATGCGACCTATAATCTAGCTGTTTTGCTAACCTTACTTTTCTTATCTTTCTTAGACCACCTCAGTTATGGTGTCCACCCGCTGTAACTACTTTTAAAATGAAGAAACACTATTTGTTTTAAGCTGGGATCGAACAGAGTTGTTATAAAATCAAACAACAACTAGAATAAAAAATATATAACAAAAAAGGAAACTCACCCATAATGCAACTTAAGGTCTCTTCAACTTTGATAACCCACCATACAAACCATTTTGAGAGAGAAAGACTCACAATCGTACAATATCGATGTATTTGATATTATGATAGAACCAATAATAGGTTCAACATGATGGTGAATTTTATCCTATCTGAAACTCAGTAACTTTCAGGTTAGCTCATTAATATAGCTCAAAGTACCTAATTACTTTTAAATACTTCCCATGAAACGAATTAGGTACATTTCGCTACATTTAATGACACTGATCTGAACATTTACGTTGATCGTTAATATGTTAACGATGCTATGTGGATCGAACCATACCAAATAAGGTTGTTTCATATACACAGCATGTATAAAAAAAACTGGCTGTACAAATCCAAACTCTTGCAAGAGCGAGCGCAATAAAAGACAATCAGTAATGGGTTATGTCTGACCTGCGTTTTTCAAACTGTGTCAACACCCGCTATCCAGCTCCAGTTGAATAAAAAAATTGTAAACAAAAGAAAATTCTCGTAATTACCAATCAGAGTGGTTCATTTATCAGTTCACACACTATTCCACAAGATTTCCATGTGGTGTATCATTGCACTAGTAATAGCAATACTTACCATATTTCTGGGACTGATAATATAAATGTCCATGACAATCATGAATCAGAAATCATCTCCATCACTACGCACTTATTTAGAACTTTATTCATTCTTTGTACTCATCACACCTTTCCATACAATGTAACTTTTTTCAGAATTAGGACTGTTAAATGTTGAAATTCTCCGTATAAAATATATTAATTAATTACTGTTATTTTCATAAGATATAAAGCGATTCAATGCTGTGACAGATTAATAATACCAAATGATTTTATGTTTCTACTTATTCCTGCGTATACCGTTTGTGCTTAGAGTTGACTGCACACTCATTAGTTTTCATTATCACATTCGTATTAATGCGCGTTCACAAATAAAAAGCACGTGACTCGAAACGCTCGTGGTTCAATCCTTGTAACACGTAATAATTATAAGCTTTCTCTTGATTTTTTTGGAGATTTTTTTCTGAGACCAGCACATACAAGTAGATTCTACTTAGATAATTATTTAGCGTTTCATAAAAAAAATGCTACGAAACGTGATGACCTTTATACAGAGTGAGGCAATAATAGTAACTGATGAAAACTGTTCTTTGATTATGTTTACTATATTGTTAATGTGCAGGGCTACTTTAATTTATTTGAAAACAATTATGTAAGTAAAAACTGTCGGTGTTTGTACCAAGACCAGGGAATCCCAGTCGCAAAGGTACATTTGTTGTGTCCCCCCTCTCAGCAAAGCCTCGTGGGAAGACAAATAATGTAACCCCTTGACTGGGATTTCCTTGTATCGGTGCAGACCCTAACGTAAATTTGTCTTAAGCTCATCATTGTGACAGAGAAATATACTTACTATTCATATGTAAAATACAGTCATTCGATGATTTGATTGGTTGGTATGGTTTAACGCTATTTTCCATCACATGATAGGCTATACAAGGTTGTCGGTATGTTTGGTGGAGGTAGAACCTGGGAAAAGCCTCGAAAGAACTATTCAGCTAGGAGTCCGCTCCACTGGCCTAGTTTTTGGAGCGTCCGCCTCGGATGCGGGAGGCTCGATTCCCAACCGAGTCTTACCAATGACTTACAAAAATGGTACTTACAGCTGCCTCGCTTGGTACTCCACTTAAAAGGTTAATGTTAGGACTGGTCACCCTAATGTGACTGGGTGGGAGATCATGCTACATGTCTGTGGCATGATGCCCCATTGCTAGACATCATAATAAATTGCCACACTTTAGACATCGTTGCGATATTACTGGAAAATTGTTAAAGCAGCGTTCAGAATCCAAATCACACACACACACACACATACGCACACACACTATCCAGCTTGGAAAATCTAATGGCAAGCTTTCTCACATAATCGACAGCTCAGATGACCTAGTGGTAAGAGCATCCGCCTCGAATGCTGGAGGTCGCTGGTTCGAACCCTGGCAGTGTCAAAGACATATTTCTTTACAAAATGGTACTACCATCTGCCGCGCTAGGCGCTAAGTATTAAGAGGTTAGTGTTAGGTCTAGTCGGCATGGCGTCAGGATAATGTGACTGGGTTGAACATCATACTATATGTCTGCCGCGTGATGTCCCATTGCTAGACATTAATATAAACGGCCACATTTCAGACATCGTAGTGATATGACAGAACAATTGTTAAAGGTGAGAGAGAGAGAGAGAGAGAGAGAGAGAGAGAGAGAGAGAGAGAGAGAGAGAGAGAGAGAGAGAGAGAGAGAGAGAGAGAGAGAGAAGAACATAGTTGTGGGCATTTAATTTGAGTCTGTCTCAAATGCTGCGAGTGAAAAACTGCCCCAAACTAGATTAGAAGCAATACTCTACCATCTGATAGCTAATAACATTTAAAAGTAGATGGTTGTTTTTGCAAATTAACATTCCAAGAACAAATGTCCTTCCAATGAATGGAGCACTTTACATCAATATCGATATTTAATACTTGATCTCTGATTCCTGGGTTATGTCACAAAGTTTCACTCGGTTAGGTCAGATGGAGTAATTGCGTCGCCATATACGTAGATTTTAATTAGCCTGTTTCAACGTTTCCACTGTATAGATCTATGAAAGACATTCACACTGAATACAGTGTTTGGAAAAATATGTAACGTTTCATTAATTTGATATTTGTCTGCAGGAATGGTTACTGGAAGCAGAAACTTGTACTAAATCAAAAGCTATTGTTGTGATGAATATAAATTGGTGCCAATTTGCATTTAAATGCTTCTCGTGGAATCATATTCCATGAAATAATACTTTTTGTGACCAGGTATTTGCATTATTCAATTCGGAAGAATCATATAGTTGGATAACTTGTGTCAGTTGAGAGACCAGCATTTGTCGACATTAGCTCTGTAACAGAGGTTAGTTTATTAAATCTTATGGGTCGACATTCAAACATGTTTTTGTCTTTTGGTTGGGTACATGATCCATACGGCATGGTAAAAGTAACGTAAATGTGATTGTATTATAACACGTTAACTGCCATTA
This sequence comes from Unio pictorum, assembly GCA_030141615.1. Lineage (NCBI taxonomy): Eukaryota > Metazoa > Mollusca > Bivalvia > Unionida > Unionidae > Unio > Unio pictorum. Next base: position 10,271,330 of record JARLTB010000203.1, read on the forward strand.
TTATACATTTACTCGGCGTTGGACAGTGTGAGGAATTATCTCAGGGTTAAATCACTTCGATTTTGCTTTCAACTATACCAAACCTTAACTCATCTTCTAGATTTTGTATGCAATTCGGAAAGTCCTGTGGAGGATAAATGGGTTATAACCCAGTCTAGGCAAGTACTATCGCCCGTATTTTGTGATAGTTACCTGCGTTTCCTCAGCGTCAATTTGACTACCGATTGAAAATACGACATCCATCTTGTTGACAACAAGAGTAAGTTAATGAATTCTAGAAGAAGGTGGGGCAGGAACAAATCCCGTGGTTGAAGTCAATCAGTTTTGAGAATACTGGTTTTAGGCTTCAGTTTTCTTTTGCCTGATTAGAGCATGCTGCCAACAATGCCGGGTCTTACAGTAATTAATTAGCCTAGTTTGCTTGTAACAATATATTAATATCATTAGCCCAAAATAAATGTAACATATTGGTATAAATCGGAAACTTTTCAAAAAAGAGATTCATCTGGAATTCTCAGCTCAGAATGAATGTAATATATTAGTATAAATTGAATCCTTTTCAGATAAAATATGCATCTGGAATTAATTTGCCCAGTTTTATGTAGCATACTAGTATAAATGGGAAACCTTTCAATTAAGAAATTCATCTGAAATTATGTAGCCCAGTTTTAATGTAACATGTTTTAAAATCTGAAACCTTTAAGATAAGAATGCATCACGAAATCATTAGCCCAGTTTGAATGCATCATATTAGTATAAACTGGAAACCTTTCAGATAAGAAATGCGTCTGAAATTCATTAGCCCAGTTTTAATCTAACATAGTAGTATAAGTGTGAAAACTTTCAGATGAGAGATTCATCTAGAATTCGTTAGCCCAGTTTTAATGTAACATATTATTATAAATCGGAACCCTTTCAAATAATAGAATCATCGTAAACATGCTGTTATCAACCCCAGAAGTAGCCCCTTATTGGCTTTTCACATTGTCATGTTAATATGACCCATATACCATAGATTTTGTTGCTAATACTATATTCAAACTGTGATATATTTTTGTTCTATAACATAATCGAGAAACTGAATTTGCCTACATTTTATATTTCCACACATTCATTATCAAATTATTTACAGACACCAAAGCATCGACTGTACCATGCGTTATTGTAAATTATAAAGTAGTGCATTTTTTTTAGAATTTATCTCACGACTCGTGAAACTAAATCTGAAATCTAAACTTATTTACCGCGAAATGTCTTGCATTTCTAGTACGTAAAGGGAGTCCGTTGTTGAGAACAATAACGTTTCATGAAAGGATTACACTTTTTTTCGATTAGCTCTCACTCTTTTAAAAGCTTTGCTATTCATGCACTGAAGACAGGTGGCGAATCTTCGATTATTTATAAGGAATGTCAAAACTTAAAAGAGCACGCCGTAAATAGAAAATTAAACAAATATAAGACACGTGTAAAAGTTACTTGCGGTAAACCTGCTTTAAAAGTTGCTCTTGTTTTAAACTTTACTCTAAAGAAAATTACAGAGTGAAAAACAATACATCATTTTGAAAATCATGACTGATATAGGGCCACATTAATGCTTCGTAAAAACTGGATAAGACCACAACCAGTCAAACCTGAGGGGTGGGGGTGGGTAGAAAATGATTGGTTGCCTTGGCGATTATATATTGCTAATTCAATTGAGAACGACGGTCGCAAAAAAATGTTTAAATAACGTCTTTCTACGGCCAAGACAAGGACATCAAGGTAAGGGTGTTGAAAGGTATTGGATGCGGTAGCGATTCTATGTTGCTAATTCAAATGAGAACGACTGTCGCAATAAAACGTTTAAATATTGATACTGTCGAGCTTAGTAAATTGGGTAAAGTCTTTTTACAGTCATGAAAGGTACAATGTCGTCAAGGTAAGTCTTTGGTGAAGTGATCGTCTAAACTTTAGAAACTGAGGTAGTAGTGTAATAATGTCTAGTTGCTGAAGAAGAACTGTCGATCATAAAAGAAAGAACACAGGACGCGAAATAAAAGATAAAGACACTTTAAGAGAAATGATGTTTTGAAGATTGTTTTCTTAGTGGAGTTCCAAGAATGTCTGCCGCCAGGTTCCATCCACGTCGTATTGATTAGTACATGATCTTGTTAAATGGACCCGACATTAGTTTAAAATAATCTGAGATGGGAAATCACGACTGGTCTCGAAAATAAACTTATATTAGCGAAATGCAACAATTAATGACTTTTCTGTAAATTTTTCTTTAAGGTCATTAACAAATGTGTACAATTTTCCTTATGCTTAAAGTAGAAATATTATAAATTATACACCAACAAAATATCAAATGATCTAGAGCTGAAACAACAATTTAATACAGAGAAGGATAATAACTAGATTAAGGAAATTAAGGGAGTGACCTAATTAATACGACTTCAATTCAAACCGAGTTTGATAGTCTGTAGAGCGAGAACATTGTCCGGTCCATAAAGCAAAAGCAAATCAATTAAATGAAGAAATACAATATTGATACATTTTGAAATACTTTGACATTATTCCGATCATAGAATAGAGAATGTTGTTAGATCATCTATCTACAGAGAAAACGCTCGTGGATTATCGTGATAGCTATTTAATTGCATACCCATTTAACCTTACACGGCTGATCTGGCTTTCGATACATATGTTGAATCTGTGATTCTGTATAGCACACCAAATATTTCCGTATTGCACACACAGCCTTGAACTAGTTTTACAACTTGATATATGATAGAAAGCTCACCAATAAAATAACGGAAATGACATATAACTACACATTTTAAATTATTCAGAAATGTCAGCACATGTCATATTTGGTGAAAATGGCCGTTTTTTCGCTGGGGATTATGGGAGAGTAGTGTAAGTAGTAACGAGTAGTTTACAGGCTTTTCACCAAGAGACAGAGATCAACTACTTTGCCGCTGAAAACAAAAGAGGCGATTATAGGTCAGTATCAGAGAGTGATGATAAGTTGGTACACAGAAGGTGATGATAGGTCAAAATAAGAAAAATCATGATTGATCAATCTAGTAAAGGTGATGATAGGTCAGTACAAGAAAGGCGATGATAGTTATATGCAACAAGGGTGATAAGAGGTCAGTACAAGAAATGCGATGATAAGTTAGTGCAAGAGAGTTAATGAAATGTTAGTATAAGTAAGACGATGCCAAGTAATATAATAAACATGATAGGTCAGTATCATACAGGTGATACAAGGGCAGTACAAGGGGTGGTGATAGGTCAGTATCATAAGGTGATACAAGGGCAGTACAAGGGGTGGTGAAAGGTCAGTATCATAAAGGTGATGCAAGGGCAGTACAAGGGGTGGTGATAGGTCAGTATCATACAGGTGATGCAAGGGCAGTACAAGGGGTAGTGATAGGTCAGTATAATAAAACGACGGATGAAGGTGATAAAATACGACAGCATAAGAGAGGAGATCAACATAACGAAGGTTTTGAATGGCCGTGTATATAAAAAAGGTGACGGTATGCCAAATTAGGAAAGGTGTTGATAGGTCAGTGGATGACAAGTGACGATAGGTAAATGGGGAAAAATAATAATGATAGTCATGTACAAGAAAGGTCATGTGATGATAGGCCAGTAAAAGAAAATGACAGGTCAGTGCAAGAAAGGCGATGATACGTTCATACAAGAAAAGAAATTGTAGATCAATACAAGAGAGATGATAATATGTCAGTACAAAAAGGTCACGATAGTTCAGTTATAGAAAGCTATGATCGATCAATACAAGAACTATGATTATAGATAAATGCAAGAAAGTTGATAGATCAATACAAGAAGCATGATGATATATCAATACAAGAAGGTGATGAGAGGTCAATACAGTTAATAAATATACGGTTGCTCGATCAATACAAGGAATGAATTTAAAACGGACAATGGGACTCATCGATTAGGAAGTCACAACTATTTTTATGTAGGATATATCTGCATTCGTTGGACATTAAATCTACTGATACATTACTAAATTTCAATTACTTTAAATCATATAGCTTCTAATGATATTTTTATGGTTATTTAGTATGTATATTATAAAAAAACAAATGTTTGGAAATCATGATCTAAGGTTTAAATAGCACACAATGGTCCCTTCGATGGACCAATAATGCAATCATGCGTAAATAAATTCAAATTTCATGCAACGATCGTGCAGAGTGTATTGTAGGGTATGAATGGTTCCTTTACTTTGACAATATAATAGTTGGCGACTATAGCGGGTTCTCTTCGTAAAGGTACGAGAACCCAGCTACCTTGGGTGTTAAACGTCGCACGTGGATGTAAAAAACTTTGTTTAAGAACAAAGGACCCTTATAGGCGTCGTAAATCTCACCACGTTGACAGATGGCCCGGGAGTATTGTCTGCTAAGTTGAATAGAACAGGGTAGAATCGACATCCAATCGGAATTGAAAGAGGGTGTGGTCACCATTTCAATCCATATTTAATTTAGTATTTTCGAGATAGGAACATAATAATTGCCCAAACATCATGCTGGAAGGTAATACAACAGTACTCCGGGAAAGCCACTCGTAATTTGGTGGGAAAATTTAGGAAATTCTAAGAAAGACAAAGCTTCGTTTAGGATCCTTTTAGGGACAGACTTCCGATATAGTTTAGTTGCGAGTCTCTAGGAGGGAGACGGAATAAAGATTAGTGGGGAAGTCGAGTGTGAATCGATTGCTAGTCGGAAAAGGAGTCGCGGAGGAGAAATTAGAGAAGGAGCAGTAAAGGAGGAGATGGATTTAGGAGGGAAGCCGGAAGGAGAGAAGGATTTGGTGGGATAATAGAGATACAAATGAGTAAAAAAACAAGGACAGGTGGAAAAGCTATCTCACACTATACATCAAATTATGCAATAGGCTATCACTTAGTTGTGAGTAAGAAGAGTGATTGGGGAATTATTATCATTTGTCTATTGAATTGTATTAAATTATTATTCATGTGAATTTCACCTTTTTGTGTACTCTATACTTTAACTGTCGGCATTACTGATTGGGAGCTCTCTCTCTCTCTCTCTCTCTCTCTCTCTCTCTCTCTCTCTCTCTCTCTCTCTCTCTCTCTCTCTCTCTCTCTCTCTCTCAGCAATTTTACTTTCTTCAAAATCGAGCCTGTTTGGGACTTCTATAGTAATTGAAATAGTTTGGAAGCACCCCACCCCAACCATAATAACACACTTGCCACTGTGACGGCATACCAAAACCCGCCACACGCCACAATGTCACATTATGTATTGAATCCATTAGTTAATTCATACAAACCTTTTATGCCATGCCACTAAATTCCAGTTGAAAATTTCAGTTTAAATATTAATGATGTTGATTCACTATTATAAATGCCTTTAAAAAAGAACGCAAAGCGATTTCTGGTAGCATTATCATTTATTGAGTATTTCCTCTGCATGATTTAGAAAAAAACGATTTTTGTTCGGTGTTCAGCCTTTTCTGCAACTCTCCAAATTGTCTTATTCCTTTGCATTTAAGACTCATATTAAATTAGCCCGCTTTAAGGTATTTTACGATTAGGATTTGACTAGTTTACTTGGGCAATGAGAATCAATTGTCACGCCCACAAACTCAACATGGTTAGCCAAACCAGCTTGGTAGGAGTCCATAACACTAATCTAAGGTTCTTTCTGGAGTGTCGTATCATGGTAGTTCAAATTCCTATGATTGCTTAAAAACATATCAAGTTTTGAAAACGATTAGATAATATTTTAAAAAGCGACATTATGTCTTGCGATGCAAATATTTTATTTTGGTTTCATGTACCAGATGTTCGCTGGGGACATGGTTGATGGAGTGGTTTAAGGCGTTGGCCTTTATTAGATCATTGACATCTCACCTATGTGAAGGCGATTGTGTGTGTGTGTGTGTGTGTGTGTGTGTGTGTGTGTGTGTGTGTGTGTGTGTGTGTGTGTGTGTGTTGTGTGTGTGTGTGTGTGTGCAGACCCAGTTCAGTATATACCAATGTGTGTTTGTATGTGCAGACCCAGTATATACCTATGTGTGAGCATCGTATACTTGCTTTAAAGCAGAGTCAAACTATAAACAACAAAGATTACGATCTACTGTGGTATAATGCACATGCAGATCAGGGTCTATGCTGTTTGTTCTACTGGTTACTCCTAACAAACTGCAAATATCCAGATTTGCTGAGACAATCTGCGACGGCAGATCTGGGTCTGTGCAATTTGCAGTTGATTCATATTATTATTGAGCAGAACGGTAATCGGGTGCTCTGATTTCTTCATTTCGTTACAGAGTGAAGATGGCATGGAAGCAGACTACAACTATAGTATGAATTCCATACAATATGGCCGTCATAATCTAGAGAACGAGATGTTAATATTCTTTGTATAAATGTTTGTTTATGTTATGATACATACATGTAAGTTATTAAACTTTAAAATGAGTTCAAAGTAGTTATAAAAGATTAGTCATATAAATTGTTAATAAGAGATAAAATGATTGCCAAGAAATTCACGCGAGATAAAGTTTAACTGGGTTAATTTTTATGAGCGGTAACCTGAAGTTCAATTTAGATATAGAAATGCTCTGTTCGTTTTGTTATTTATACAAACTAGCTTTAAAGTCTAAACCAAAAGTCTTAATATTTTCAAATGTCTAATCCACAGCGAAACTTCTTGACACTTATGCAAAATGAAAAGGAATTGTTACCTCAGAACTGATATTCACCTATTTCCAACCGACCATAATTGATTGTACTTATCAGTCTTTATTTCACTGAATTGTAACATTTTACAAAACATTCTCTTGACCGAAACCTAAACCTAAACATATTCTTACTTGAAAACTGAGCAAATTACAACATTCCGACGCTTAACGGAATTTTGAAGGCTGGATCTGTAACTAAAACTTTATTAAACATTCCTATATCAGGGTGTAACGGTAATATGTTTATTGTACATATTGCTCAAGGAATTCCAACGTATTTAATATATCAAATAAAAAAAATACTATCTTGGAAAGCATCAAACTAAGAGAGACATATCAGCATACTTCAACATTTTTTCTCTTTAAGTTCGGATGTCAAATAAGTTGTATCAGTTTTCTTTTAAGTTTCATACAGAACAACCAAGAATGTATTATGAAGTCTTTTACCTTTTATATATTAGGAGCATAAAATTATGGCGCTCCGAGTTGTAATTGTATACCAGGGGCACAGTTTTGTTTGTGTCATATTTTTAAGTCAGCCACACTACTTGTTGTGTGAGGAGCTCTTTATTTGTACAAATTCCTTATGTGTACTTATTCCTTATGTGCACTATTTCTTTATGTGTACTAATTCCTTAGGTGTACAAATTCCTTATTTGTACTAAATCCTTATGTCTACTAATTCCTTATGTGTACAAATTCCTTATGTGTACTAATTCCTTATGTGTACAAATTCCTTGTGTGTAATAAATCATTATGTGTACTAATTCCTTATGTGTACAAATTCCTTATGTGTACTAATTCCTTATGTGTACTAATTCCTTATGTACAAATTCCTTATGTGTACTAATTCCTTATGTGTACAAATTCCTTATGTGTACTAATTCCTTATGTGTACTAATTCTGTATACAAATTCCCTGTGTACTAATTCCTTATGTGTACTAATTCCCTATGTGTACTAATTACTTATGTGTAAAAATTCCTTATGTGAACTAATTCCTTATGTGTACTAATTCCTTATTTGTACTAATTACTTATGTGTACAAATTCCTTATGTGTACTAATTACTTATGTGTACAAATTCATTATGTGTACTAATTCCTTATGTGTACTACTTCCTTATGTGTAATAATTCCTTATGTGTACTAATTCCTTATGTGTAATAATTCTTCTGGGGCGGTCAAATCATCAGCAGTAACATTACTAGTAAGATTAGTTGTAAAATGTATCAAAACAATGAAAAACAATTGTTGGGAGAATGATAAAGTGATATTATGAAAAAAGCCTAGGTTTGCTTAAGGACAAGATTAATGCTTCTCAAAGATGCATGGTAGAATTCATAAAATGAACAAATCAATAAAATCTTATTGAAAATTTTGCTTCTATTTTACAGGATTCATAAAGCTACGAAGTTTGATAATCGATTACACACTTTATGAACAACATAAGCGAAGCGAAAGCTGTTAATGCATGGCGTGTAATAGATTTTCAAACTACATGAATTCATGAACTCTGTATAATATCAATTAAATTATTATAATTACAAATAGTTATAAAAATGGTAACAATACTAAAAACATAATACCATAATTATATTTTAACCATTGTTTAAAGATAGCGATAAAAACATTAATTTATTATTAGTCCCTTTCTGATAACATTACAATAATAACTTAATGTTTTCTGCATTACACACTGTAATATAAACCAGTATAAATGCTTGTTGCAGAATCACACACTGTAACCAGTCTTAAAGCTTGTTGCAGAATCACACAATATAATGTAACCAGTATAAATGCTTGTTGCAAAATCACATTCTGTAATTAAACCAGTCTAAAAGCATGTTACAAAGTCATACTGTAATTAAACCATTCTAAATGCATGTAGCAATGTCACACACTGTAATTAATCCAGTCTAAATGCTTGTTGCAAAGTTACACACTGTAATTTAACTAGTCTAAATTCTTGTTGCAAAGTCACACTGTAATTTAACCAGTCTAAATACTTGTTGCAAAAACTTGGCGAAAGTTTGTAATTATTTCAGCATATATTCAATTTCATTTGAGCGTAATCTTGTTGAGTTTGTATTTTTCTTAAAATGGCTTAAACATATATAAAAGGAAGGATACATGCAAGGAATGATGGTGACTGTACTGGACTTTACCCCATCATGGAAGATATGGGATGGGGTGGGTGGGGAGTTTACATAATTATTTATAGAAAAATAGTTAAGATCTTGAAACCTTAGGTCTTATATTTTTGGCTTGCATGTTCCTATTATTTTTCACAATCTCAGGATTCTTGAACAGTGCATGTATATTTGCGCTGCTGGATTTATCCGCGAAGTTGAAAGCGTTTGTATACTTCAGTCTAAAGGGTGGCGTATTCGGAACGATTTATTTCTTATGGTAATATAATTACAGCGTTATTAAATTTTTTTCGTCTGGAGATAAAACGAATTATTAAAAAAATTGACTGAGTCTAGACAGAAAACAAACGAAGCAACTGAAAGATGGAAATAAAATGTCCACGGATATCAGCAGTAGCAGCTTATCACTTATAAGACTAAAAGAAAACGTTGGGAATTTTATTGTTGTCGTTAGGTTTCTAATACTCTGCAAACGGATTTTAATTCAGTTGTTTGCAGCTGCACAAGTTCCAGATCCTATTTTATAATCAACATAGTAAATAGCCAATAATGTGCTGGCTTGTCACTAAACCCTCCACATACGTGTTCTTACGCAGCCGGATGTGAAAGCTGCCAATTTATATGGTGAGTGGTATTCAGTTATGGCAAGAAAGATAGGCATGTTTCAACTGGTCTAACACTCAATGCAACTCAAGAATATTTCAAAGATCTTGACATCCATGCAGGTTTGTCATTAGTCAAAGCTGAGTAATTCTTTACGACAATATAGACATGTCAGTAGACAGTATGGAGTGCTTCCTTTACGACTACAGATAAATGTCAGTAGTCTGCTTATAGTACATGCTTTACGACAATATAGACATGTCAGTAGTCAGTATGGAGTGCTTCCTTTACGACTACAGATAAATGTCAGTAGTCTGTTTATAGTACATGCTTTACGACAATATAGACATGTCAGTAGTCAGTATGGAGTGCTTCCTTTACGACTACAGATAAATGTCAGTAGTCTGTTTATAGTACATGCTTTACGACAATATAGACATGTCAGTAGTCAGTATGGAGTGCTTCCTTTACGACTACAGATAAATGTCAGTAGTCTGTTTATAGTACATGCTTTACGACAATATAGACATGTCGATAGTCTATATGGAGTACTTGCCTGAGCAAAGTAAACGGACATTTTTTATTTTAAAGTCTAACTGTACACTCTTCTATAGTTCCATTTAATCGTTAGATTATACAATGCTCCACCCACCTACAAGTCAACTACAGTTTCTTGCAGCAGCGGACAGTCAAAACACCTAATGGCTTTTCTTCAAAAATCAACATTTGAAATACTTTGATGGAGTTATACAGCGTTGGGAGGGTAAATTAGAATCATGCCGAAAGCATTATGGTACATGTATGGATTTATTCGCACTTCAGTAAGATATAGTTCCAAAGTAAGTTCACACGTAAGAAAGGAAAAAATTGGAAATGTTTTGAACAAAACAAAAGCCAGCTCAGTTGATAATCTCGGCAACAAATGCTAGCCTGGTTTGCGACGTTCACATCACGTTTTTCGTAACTACGTATGTGCATGCACTAATGGCTGTTGTTTTAATTTTTAGAACGATTTGCGGAAGGACCCGAGCATGTTCCAACTGGTAACTGACATGAGCTGCGTGATGTGTGTGTATGTGATTAAGATTTTTATATTAGCTTTAACAATGTTTCAATCATATCGCTACGGTGTCTGCAGTTGGCAGTTTATAACACTGGGGCCACAGACATGTAACATGATGTCCCCACTCCTGACACCTGACCGACCAGTCCTAACACTAACACTTACTGTAATCCTGCAAAGGATTTTGTGTCGCAATGAAACGACAACGACAGAACGTTTTATTTCAATTATTCATTTCTATTTTTTGTTTTCTTTGAGCTATGTACCAAGTATTCTTAAGATTCAATTGAGCATGACAATACTAATAGAGTCATACCGTTTGAGAGAAACCGCATACGGACAATGCACTGTCAGATTAACAGAACATCTGATGTGGTCAGTAGAAATGAATTCTTCAGTAGATACGCCATCTTGCCATTATGCAATGAAAATATTTATTATTTTGAGTTGAATCAAAGGCGAAAGTACACGACACGTATTATCGGAACCTTTTGTCTGTGAAACGACGAATATGCAACGGAAGAAGTGATTGGCGCAGCATTGTATTCATCCACATTTGCATAATCAAGCACAGAAAAATACAACTAAAATATCTAGAAGGAAATACAAAAGAAAATTAAATTTGCTGAGGTAGTTCAGCCTGGATAATTGATCTATTAACAGCGAAAATGGAAAGGAAACATCACCGCTGGATATAACACATGTCCATTTTGCGTGATACAGTAACAATAGGCACGACATCGACGGCGGAATATATATATTGCGTTAACTACCTCACTCATTTGCACTAAAAGAGGATTTAGTTTATGTAGGAAATTGAATCCCAGCATTGTCCACTTAGACAATTTAGAACATACCGAGTAGCAAATTGTATTAGCGATTTTGTGACTTTGAATCAGTTCACGTGTAATAAAAAAAAACATGCATTATCAAGATGGGGTACACATCTTTTACAACGTTATCGACAAGCCAGTTTATCTTCACAATCAAGGCTGAATAAATTATTGTTAGTATAGCTTCCCATGTCTCATGAAAGGAAAATCCACTGATATGTTATACACAATAACGCTTTACGAAAGTAAAATCCACTGATATGTTATACACAATATGAAAGGAGAATCAACCGATATTCAATGCACTATAACGCTTTAGGAAAGGAAAATAATCGGATATGCAACACGCAATAATGCTTTACGAACGGAAAATCTACCGATATGAACTATGCAATGACGCTTTGAAAGCGTTTTTAAATTAAAAATAATAATATTAGGAATCCCCAAACAATATTGGATGAATCTGTGTCTACTTTTTGCTACGGTGCTAGAAAAATATCAAATTGTAAATTAAAAAAATACCATTGGTTTATTTGTATGTGTGGTTAACGTTTTTTTTCTATCAGATTCTCATAAACTCTACTGTTTGGTGATCCGGCTGATCAGGGTCTTCGTTTGTTGTTCTAATGCTAACTGCTAGCAAACTGCATTGATCAAGATCTGCCGGGGCATTAATAGAAGGCAACAGGAAGATCTGGATCGAAGCAAATTTGTATTTGGATCCAATTCACATGCGAGTATATATAGTCAGAATGGCTTTTAGCAGTATTTAAAATATATTTCTCATTCAGAAAGCCAGCCGCTTAAATCCGATACCAGATCATAATGCAATAAGTCTCCATCTTACCTCTATCCTCTTACAAGCCTTTGTACACATTTCTGTTTCTAAGCTTAATAAATGAAATGTGCAATGTACAAAATTATGTCTTCTTTCCCTCGATTGACTGATTGATTGTATTTTAACGGCGCAGCAGCACCGTTAAGCTATTTAGCACCAAACATTAGGTTTATATGTAAAAATGTTTTAAAAAGGTAAAAGTTTTAATATCGACCAGCGATATAAAAAAAACAAATAGTTGAAAGTACAACGGTAAGATGGTAACGGTAAAATATAAAATTACCCGATTAACGGGGGATGAATATGGTGTAATGCAATGAAGACAGATGAAAAGATCTTGAAAATAAGGAAGGGTATTTCCAATACATACAAGTACTCTATATGATGGCATAAGAGTTATAGTTTTTTTTAAAAAAAAGGTTTACTTCTTTCAGGAAGTACGATTGATATGTATAGTATCAATAAGTTCCTTCATGTCATGTACAATATTATACTTATCACGCGTAGTTTGTTATGAAGTTTGTTGTTCACTGCATCATTCCACGATGCCTGCCACTTCTGGCGTAAATACTCTTTGATGCGAGGTTTAAAATCAGTAAATGGTATTTTAAAATCAGATGGTTCTTGGGATAGGGCCATTTTAACAGCGTTATTGCTTTTTCATTACATTTAATTCCAATAAGGCAAATGAACCTTTGTTATGTGTTTGCCACTAACGAATGCTGCAGCAGTCTTTTCCTCATCCTTTGATCCATTAGTATAAATTCTAGTGTAGTTTCTAAATTCGGTGAGGAGTTCATCATAAGAGTTTTGGAAGATGAAAGGGTTTTGTCTCAGATTGTTCCCCATCGTGTAAGGAAAAAAATACTTTTGTTGTGGTGTTTCGGAGACAAACGTTTTCTGAATTGTAGAAAGATTAATTTTGTTACTGTCAAGGATAGATGATATTCTGAGGCCAAATAAAGTTATGGCATTTGGTTTATTTTCGTACAAGGTTTTGTATTTGGGTTGAAAAACAGACGAAATTGCATTGTTCAGAGGGTTTGATCTTAATTTGATAGCCATCTGTGTAGAAAGCATTTCTCTACGATGAGATAAAGGTGGTTCGTTCGCTTCCGCGAGAAGGCTTTCACGTGTAGATGTCTTAAATGCTCCCAAAGCGAGTCTAATTCCCTGATGATGATCTGGGTCAAGCATTTTCAAATATGACTTTGCTAGCTGAACCATAAACATCGCATCCGTAGTCTAGTTTTGAGCGGATCAATTGAGTATGCTTTTTTTATATCAGCATCCCAGTCAGTGTGCACAACTACTTTAAGTACATCTAAAGATTTCAAGCATTTAGCTTTCAAATTCTTGATGTGTGGAATAAAAGTTAGTTTTCTGTTGAAGAAAATACCCAAAAACTTTGTTTCCTCAACAACTGGATTAGGTGTTCCGTCCAACGTGAGTTTAGGGTAATTACTGTCTTCGCAACTGACAGAAATGTATGCATACTATTTTCGATTTTGAAAATTTGAAACCGCTAGTGCTGGCCCATTGTTGGATCTTGTTGATATTTTGTTGTAGTTGTCTTTCAATTGTATGCATGTGCTTTGATCTATAACATAATAGAAAATCATCAAAGTCTTTCCCTCGAAACTATTTCCATTCAAATAAAAACTTTATGATGAATAAAATTTCAAAAGGCTCACAAAAACTTTACATCATTAAACTATTTTCATAAATTCAGTATTAAATCATTACCCATTATATTTTGTACAGAAGGCAATTCAATCAAACATATGGAAAAAAAAACAAGTCTGCATTTGTCGGCTCATATGCACTTTTTCTATCATCAGTGTGTTGTGACGTCTGTCACATGTTACCCTTTAATATTCTCAGCCCAGTGATAAGTCACTGCCAGTAAAAAGTTCGTGTCTTTTTTCCTCAAACTTATTTGTCAAAATCTTCCATTCCCACACTTAAGTAAATACAGAGGAAATATCGCTGCGGTCGATATTGAGTTTGAAGTAGTTTTAAAAGCGTACGATTATCTCCGGGATGCATTTTATCACCAAATTTAAAGCGCCATGACAGTGTTGTTATTCTATAAAAGGAGGTAAGCCACGTTGAAGCGTTATGCTAAACTACTGGATGTCGGTTATATAAGGTTCTAATGGAGGTATTTATCTGCGTGCGTAACATTTTCCAGAATGTAATGCGTGTCTCTATGCTATGCGTTTCTTTTTTAATTTCAATTGTACTCAGTTCTCTCTCTCTCTCTCTCTCTCTCTCTCTCTCTCTCTCTCTCTCTCTCTCTCTCACACACACACACACACACACACACACACAAACACACACACACACTTACACGTACATACAGTGAAATATTTTACATCAAGACACTGCAGAGGCATATGGTGCAAAGACGGCATATTTCTCAAGATGTACAATTTCAGTTGTATACTGGTGGTTGATGACGTAGTAATAGTAATATTAAAATGTTGTAGTAGTAGATCTGATAATAGTAGTAGTAGTAGTTGTAGCAGTAAAAGCTAATTCTTTGGTTGATTGTGGATTTTACGGCACACCAGCCCTTTGAAACTTTAGTACTAATAATAATTGTGTTAATATCAATTCCAGTAGTAGTAGTAGTAGTAGTAGTAGTAGTAGTAGTAGTAGTAATATCAACGCAAGTAACAGAAGCAGAAACAGCGATAATATTAGTACTAATATTAGTAGTGGTAATATCAATATCATCATCATCAGTGATCACGGTATTGTCAATCTCTACTTAAGTAATAGAAGTAGTAATATTAATAGTGTTTATATCAACACTGGATGCAGACGTAATATTATAAATAGTAGTAACAATAACAGCATCAGCAGCAGACGTAAACGTAGCTTTACTAGTACATGAAGTAGTGGATGCATCACTGGTAGAAGCAATGCTATTATCAATAACAATACCAGTATTAGTAAGAAAAGGTAGAAAAAGTTACACTTTTTGTGTGTTTGTTTTGCTGATGTAATTGTAATGGCAATTCAAATGGGATCGCTACAAGATATCACCAAACTTTATTATTCAGGATATATTTCCTTCATTTCTCAGCAGTTACGGTAAAATCCGTTGCATATGTGTCAAGTGTCAAATTTTTCGTCAGTGAAATTCATTAATTAATTCGTAGGCTAGCCGACAATTAACTGTCTTGGAGTAGAGTTTTGAACGAAAAGAACGTTAGTTTACCTCGGTCAGACTGTTACAATATTTAGAGTGAAAGCGGACTGAGTGTTGACACGCTTAAAATAGGTGATTCATCACGTAGAGCTGTCAGAGTGATTGGAAACAAATGATAAGATGATATTTCGACCCTAAGTGGCATTTTTGGCATCTTGATAGACGGTTTTCAAAAGGGCCGTAGGAATAGCATTTATTCCGATTGGTCAAATGTATAGGGAAGGGGGGGGGGGTGTCGAACCCCAGAATCGGGGAAATATATATACTACGTATCAAACGAGGTTAGTCAGTCTAAAAATTTCTCTGCAAGAGAGAACTGCCACTAGGACTCCGAGGGTTCGTTGCAAGAACGACTTCGTAAAATTGTGGTTCCAGGGTGCTGAATGTGGAACGATTGTAAGACGCCAAAAACACAAGGTATTTAATTCAAATTCACCTTTATCATGATGTAATGTATAGGATGTTTTTCTTTCTCATAGATGCATAATGTATCGATACTATGATACAAATAGTTCAGTATTAAGTTGATTTAATAACGTACTTTGATATGATGTTTCTTTGTTACAGATGCATGATGTGTTCATATTTTTGTATGGATAGTCGGTTTTACAGTGATTTAATAATGTATTTTTGAATTCTGAATTAGCATTTTTTACCTTATATACTTAGGTAGGTAAATGGGTGGTGTAGAAAACCCGCATGTACATTTATGATTGGAAAGTGTTACATTAATTTGAATTTATCATATTAGTGAATATGGATTGTGTGTTATGATATATTGCCTCACTTTACGTAATGATTAACGGGAATACATGACTTTCCCAAATTCTGATCTATTGATCTGAAGACTTGTGTTGTATTTGTTAGCCGTATAAATGATAACACTGATAGTAAGATCTGATTGTTCGAACCTGAAGACGGACGGACAATCTCAACTCTTAAAGTAACGAGATACTTAGGGCGTTTTACCCTTTTCTTTTACAAGGAAAATAGTTTGTTTGGAAAGAGTGAGAATCAGCGAGGTGTCAAAGGAAAAGAGGGAAAAGAAGCCAGAAGTTAAGAGTGTGGAATTCCCGCTCAATCAAAGGGCAAGCTGAAGTCGGACGCACGCAGAAAAAAAAAAAAACCCAGTCAACAAACAAGGTCATTGTGAATCACCCAACAGTCCAATGTTAAATGAACATTCGATTCCATGATGAAAGTACTATCAGTCATTAACGGTTAAATTCATTTATTTTATTAGTGTTCTAAATTTTAATTAACGTATCTGCTATTTTAAAGCTTCGGGTTTTGAATTACTTCTGAACGAAGAATCGTCAGAAGGAAAGAACATTGTAATTTATTGTGTCATTCTTCTCTTAATTGTATTGTAATTAAATTCATATTTTATCTTTACGGGGGCTCGTGTGTTGGCTTTGTTCAAGATACCGTTTTCAGATTACTATATCCATTTGAACCGGGCATATTACACTGTAGAGGTCATTCCTTAGATAAACGAGAATTAGCGGGAGGCGGTTTCGAGTGTTGTTTGTACAAGTTGCGCAATACCTATGACCAGCGGCTTGTGCAATATTGTACTAATAACCCTTGATAACCGAGCACCCTTACAATATGCAGCATGACTGTTTTACTAGGTTTGGTGCATTCAAATTGCATATACTCTAGACTGTATACATTTAAAGGCGGGACATAACCTGATTTTATCTGGTTGTATTAGAACTGTTGCAAAAATTCGTTCCGTGAGGAATATATTTTGTTAGTGAAATCGCACATCGAATATAAAGAATAAGACAGGTAACAACATCAAAACGACATCAAGAAGACTGGCATGTCGAAACGGAAGTTGCAATTTTGATGGTTAACTGGTGTCTACAATTGTAATTCATCTTCCTCTAGCTCTAAATTTCTCACTGAACGAATTTTCGCAATAGTTCTAACACAATGGGGGGTGGGGTGGGGTAAAATCAGGTGATGGACACGCAATTAGTGGGCATTGTTTAAACGTTGTGTAGGAACACTTGTTCTATTAGATATCTGAATAACAGTATTGTTTGGTTTTCAGTTTCATATAGTCAATCAACACCTGACGTTCCACGTTCCCTCTAAGCGAATGGTAGATGTGCGCGCAATGCTCGCTGCATTGTGCAAGCATTTTGGAGACATGCAAACTTTAATGTTGGATTGACAATTCAAATAATTGCTACAGATAATTTTGAAGAAGTTATCAAAGCACATCGAGGTTCCAAAACAAAAATAACACAGAGGTTGATTCCTCTTGACTGTATGCCTTCGCAGGACAGGGCACATGACATTTACCTATTTATAGCCCTGTTCACGTGGGTTAGGAATCCACTTCAATGGGATTAAAGCTACACATATACCATTTTCAGATTATACTAAAACATCTGCTATAACAAAAATGCAATCTGATTTGTTCCATTTTAGGACCAAAACAGCAGACACAATAAAGAAGACGGAAGATTCGAAGTCGATACCTTGGATATATTTCACTCGACCCAATGAGTTACGGTGTGAAATTAGGGTAGCATTAATTGAGCATCAGAGATTTCCAAAAACATTTTTTTGCGTAAACCACAGTTTAGTACCTTCATAATTTATTTTTTATAATAAATATGATTTTATCCGATTTTTGGGAGTAATATATGTAGACGTTCTAAGATGTGCTATATGAGAGAGGTACTCACGCTAAGCTATATGAGAGAGCTACTCACTTACGCTATATGAGAGGTACTCACGCTGTATGAGAGAGGTACTCACTTACGCTATTTGAGAGGTACTCACTTACGCTGTATGAGAGAGGAAACTCACCTATGCTATATGAGAGAGATACTCACTTATGTTATATAAAAGAGGAACTCACTTATGCTACATGAGAGAGGTGCTCACTTATGTTATATAAGAGAGGTACTCATCTATGCTATATAAGAGAGGTACTCATCTATGCTATATAAGAGAGGTACTCATCTATGCTATATAAGAGAGGTACTCATCTATGCTATATAAGAGAGGTACTCATCTATGCTATATAAAAGAGGTACTCATGCTATATGAGGGAGGTGCTCACCTATGCTATATGAGAGAGTTGCTCAATATCGTGCCATTTGTGAAAGTTGTGTGCTATATGATACAAATTTATTCTAAAGTAATAGCTTTACTATACACGTGAATAGTCAACAAAATTACTTACAGTATCATTATTTTAGCTCAAACTAAAGTTTGAATCTGTCTTTTAGAAATTTAAAAAAATTTGGAACAGTGAATACAGAATTAACCAAAAATGTAATTGGTTTTCTCAATAGTAAACATTTTGTGTTAAAAACCGTCCAACCTCTTTTGGTACAAATGACAATTAAGTTTGGTTTTGACTTTATATTTTCTCTATTGACACAGACTTACAAATTAACCTAGCTTATAGGTCTTTTCAACATTTAAATATAACTTCCCAGTTGCTTCTTTAGACCCTATTACGTGCAGAAAAGCCATGTCTTAGCCACCGTGGAAAACAAGATGAAGGTATTCACAGATCCCATGGAAAACGCGATATAATCCATGTCGAAACTACCATGGAAAACGCGATGTAAGCCATGTCGCAGCTATAGTGGACAACGCGATATGCAGATACAAAAGAATATTATCTAAACCTTATTTTCAATAATGTATTATATGTTGAAAATAATTGATACACACAAAGTAAGCCGAGATATCTGACCTGGAGAAATTAAATTTTCTTTCATGACACTCTGTGAGGAGCCTTTCCATCAACAGCAGTCATTTTCATTCCAAATCGTGAAATCACCGCATAAATGATACATGCTATTACATATTTTCTAGGTATTTTCTTTTTGCAGTCCAGTTGAAAAATGTATATGGGTCCATTTCGTTTGTTAGGAGTAATCAATAAAACAAAAAACATAGACCTTCATCTGCCAAAGCAATATGTGATGGTATTTCAGGATCTATATTGTTTGCAGTTGGACTCAACTTGTAACCGAATATACACGGTTTATGGTATCTCCACGATAATGAACATCAAATTGGGAAATAATATTATGGTGTACCTTCTGTTTGAAAATGAACGACTTGCTTGAAGGGGCCCCGAGTGGCCGAGTGGTCTAAAGCGCTGTCCGTTACGGACCACTGCCATCTCACCTCTGTCTGCGTGTGTTCGAGTCTAAGATTCGGCAAATGTAGTTATGTGAGAAAGCTTGCCAGTAGCTTCTCGTGGGTCGGTGGTTCTTTCTGGGGTTTTTCCGAGTTCTTCCTCCACCATTAATACTGGCCGCCATGTATAGAATATATTGTGCTGAAAAATGGCGTTAAACCATACAAAAAAAAAACTATAAAAAAAAACTTGCTTGAAGTTCAGTAAACGAACATGGAAGGCTGTATGGAGAACATGACTTTCTGGTGTTTCAATTAATAACTTTTAGATTTCTAAATAACATAACCAATCCAGAAAGATGTTACCAAGGAATGCTTAGAATTATTTTGGTATGCTTATGTGTTTCTTTCAATCGCTGTCCTATGAGAGCTTTTATCTACTTTTTCTGTAATGTTCAGCTTGTAATTGAACTATCAACAGTCCAGTCTCATCTGTCACAATTCTTTATACCACAGGTGCCCTCAATAATATTTTTCTAAAACGAGAATCTTTATATTCCAAGATTCTTAACTCCATCATTGTCTCCCAAAATTAAAAACAAATCAATTTGTCTTTACGGTTTAGATTGTATAAGCTTACGTCAAAATCATCTTTGTTGTATTATCGATTTTGCTTTAGCTGTGCCGATATCGCTAATATAATTAAATTAACATCATGACGTTTCTCAAAACAGTGTTGAGCTGTTGAAGGTTGTCAGGAGCGCTTTTCTTGATGGTCAGGCTAGACAGAGTACTGCTTTTTGAAAATGTGCTCGAAAGGTTAAAGCAGATTTTGACCCTGATTTGTTTTGTTTATCTCCATGTCACGGATGCTAAAGCGTAGGTCGTATGCATTTAGTTTACGTTAGAGGAGTGCACGAGGGTGGGTAGAGAGGACTTAAACAAAGTAGGCGATGGGGTTTGTGGAAAGGAAACCCAGATTTGGACCCATTGACAAAAAAGCATCAGATATATTTTGCAGTTGTATATTATCCAGGGTATGGCTACAATTTAAATGTAAAGAGAACGTATAATAGGAAACCTTCGGCTTCTTTTGTGCTCATTTGTTTGTTACTGTTTTTTTTTTTGGGGGGGGGTGCGGGTGGTCAGGGGGTGCGACGGCTCATTCCCATCCTCTCTCTGCTGGATTCATCCCAGGTTTAGAAACATATTTTATCTCTTTTCAAAGAAAACAAATTGTTACATGTTTTATGATTTTATTTGGTGAAAACACGGGTTGACATATGTATAAGATGTGGGCAAAGTTTACGATGAGGGCAAAGGATCATTGGTGATTTATTTGGCAGACAAAATATTACATTAATTACAGCGTTCACTTAATGAATTTTGGATCTTACGTGCGTTTGTCAGGCTTTATCAAACTCAAGAAATTGCAGTCTCTATACTTTTTCTGCAAACACGAAAAACGATGATCAGATCATTGATCGTCAATATCAGTGAAGTCAAGAAAATCATTAGAAGTCGTTGTAGAATTACACGTCCATTTCATGGGTTTGATGATTCTCCTTCAATAGAGCCTGCACATACGTTACGCATACAATGGTTATATTCAGATTATTATATTTGTGCCGAGAATTTAAAAAGCATTGTTCAGAATACAGTTCTAAATGGCGGCGAATCACATCCGGATTTCTTATTTGACTTGACAAAACATGATTAGGATTCACAAAACAGAAGAACTTCTGATAGTCCAGATATAATGATTCACGTATTGTAGATAGATGTTAGATGTTAGCATATTATTGCCTTCGGCTTAGGTATCTTAATATCACGGACGCACGGACGCACGCACTCTGCCACACCACACTCCCGGATTTCACTATTTAAGATGTTTTGGTCTACATCCGTAAAACTTAATAGCTGACCAGTACATGTTTGCTCCTTCCAACTCCCCAAAAAATAATGCGGCGCTATATATAAGGAAGTAACGTAGCTTAGATTTAAAGTGTAGAAACTTTATGATGACTGAATGACCTATATTCTGACCACTAAGCTTCAGGCATGAGGATACCAATTCATTGAACAGTTACCAAACTACGGTATTCGCACACTTTTACATTTGTTTGTACCCTTCCATAGATTTCAAACACACACTGAATCAAGGACATATAATTGCACAAAACGCCAGCGCCGGATTAAGCACCGTGGAGGCCCATAGGCAGTCAAACTTTTGGGGCCCCAGACCCACGGTCACGGTTTCATGGGGGCCCCTGATGGGGCCCATAAATGTCGCGGGGCCCATAGGCAGTTGCCTACTCTGCCTAATGGGTAATCCGGGACTGCAAAACGCTTACTTTTCTTTCATCAGTTCATACTTTCTTAGCTGAGTGTCGCCTTGGGGTCCATACCACTGTCAATTTATTTGAGTTTCTAATAATATTTGAGTTTCGTTAGAAATACGGTAGCCATATTTGCATGGGCAGAACTATGTTTTCAAGCAAAAGTTGTGACATAGTTCACCGTCTTTGATAATGTCAATAATTCTGTAAATTTTGGAATTATATCTCCTTGAACGCTTGTTTTAGAAATATTAAAGCTGGTCATTGCAAATATCGGATGCAGATGACAGTCTTTACTGATACAGACTGTTCTAAAAACCTGTAAAAAATAGTGAGCAATCTGCGTTTGTTTATTGAGCTTCCTGTTAGTTGGAAACGCGGATAAAATGACAATGTTAATGGCATCCTGGCGACAGCCGGGTTAGAAATTATAAGTTGATAAATGAGATGGATATGTTTTGTGCATTTTTATACTCTTGATGTTTTCATTTTAAAAGCTTTATATAAACAAAAGGAAGAGTGTGCTAATACTATATGAAGCTACCGATAAAGCATATGTCTTCACTCTCAGTACTGACGCGGTCTGCGCCATAGCCGCTATTTTAGTAACTCTGCTATCTGGCGATTTATATTCCATTTAGGACATTATCAAGACGCCAACCAAGTCTGAGGTCACATCTGTAAGTTAATAACAACAAAATAGTTACAAACACGTGGCCCCATTCCTTTGTTAATTTTCATGACTTACTGAAGTATTAATACATTTATTGGAAGTAATTTAAACTAAATACAATTCTTATTTTAACAACAAAAGTGTGTTAATATCTGCTTTTGTTAAAGCGTAACATTGCCCAGGCTTATTGGAGCACTTCCGTTGTCAAATGTTCTTTTTCGGGGGTGCGGTAGTTTTGCACGTTATAAAGCTCTTCAATTTTGGAGGTTAAGTAAATCTTTTATGGAGTTCGCAAAACTATAATGCCTAAATAAAAGTGATCGGTTTAACAAAAACCTCAGAACTTGTGCAGTTTGCTGACCTGATTCTTGTTTGCAACATTGTTTACTGATGAGGCCTTATCTGCTACAGTGTTTAGTCTAGGCATGCTAATTTATCAACGTTAATAATCCTAAGGAAAAACGGGCAAATAAAGCATTGCTGTTATCTGCATTCCTGCATTTTCCATCGGTAGCTCTTTGTTGTCATGGAGAATTCAAAAGATCACTTAGGTAATTTATCTTAATCAAAGCATGCGTTGGGTATGCAAAGAAATGAGCGGCAAGTTTTCATATCATGGTATATCCCGTACGCTAAGCTACAATTTGCCCTTTTCATGTGTTAGTAGTTTAATATTCAGTTGATTCACGTGTTATTAGACTAATTCAACTGATTCTCATGTTATTAGACTTATTCAACTGATTCACGTGTTATTAGACTAATTCAGCTGATTCCCGTGTTATTAGACTTATTAAACTGAATCACGTGTTATTCGACTAATTCAACTGAATCACGTGTTATTCGACTAATTCAACTGATTCCCGTGTTATTAGACTAATTCAACTGATTCATGTGTTTTCGACTAATTCAACTGAATCACGTGTTATTCGACTAATTCAACTGATTCCCGTGTTATTAGACTAATTCAACTGATTCACGTGTTATTAGACTAATTCAGTTGATGTGTTAGTAGTATAATTTTTAGCTGATTCATATGTTAGAAATCTCATATTCAACTGATTCATATATTTTTGTTAGTAGTCTCATATTCAACTGATTCATATATCAGTAGTCTCATATTCAACTGATTCATATGTCAGTAGTCTCATATTCAACTGATTCATATGTTAGTAGTATCATTTTTAGCTGATTCATATGTTAGTAGTCTCATATTCAACTGATTCATATGTTAGTAGTATCATTTTTAGCTGATTCATATGTTATTAGTCTCACAGTCATCTGATTCATATGTTAGTAGTATCATGTTTAGCTGATTCATATGTTAATAGTCTCATATTCAACTAATTCATATATTAGTAGTCTCATATTCAACTGATTCATATATCAGTAGTCTCATTTTAAGCTTCAGCTGATTCATGATTAATGAATAATGTTTTCGTAGACTCATTCAGCTGATTAATGTGTTCGTATACTCATATTCAGCTAATGAACGTGTTCGTAGACTTATATGCAGCTGATTAATGTGTTTGTAGACTCATATTCAGCTGAATAATGTGTTCGTAGTCTCATATTAAGCTGATTAATGTGTTCGTAGACTTATTCTGCTGATTAATGTGTTCGTAGACTCATATTCAGCTGATTAATGTGTTCATAGACTCATATTCAGCTGATTAATGTGTTCGTAGACTTATTCTGCTGATTAATGTGTTCGTAGACTCATATTCAGCTGATTAATGTGTTCATAGACTAATATTCAGCTGATTAATGTGTTCGTAGTCTCATATCCATCCGTATCAAATCTAGAGGTGTTTTAAAAAAAACATATTGTCTTTACCAAGAGTGACAAGCCGGAAAACAGTACCAGTCCTAAAAACAGATTCAGATCCGTACAAGAAAACAAACAAACAAACGTACAATAAAAATCAGGTTCGAAATTTAAGACCTGTATGTGTTCATTTCTTTGGATCATGCCGGGATCCTGTATGCTGTGTCGATTAGTTTTTAATTCTTCAGATACCATCAAATAGTAGCAGCATTATTTGATTCCGAATATTTGGGATAGGGAATGTTTTGTTCCCTCGCTTCCGTCCTCTCTATTTCTCGCCATCTCCCACACTCCGACATTACTAATGGTCCGTCCCTGTGAGAAACCTGTTTATTTTAACTTTTTTTAAAAAGACAAATACTATTTTTTTTAAATATAGCAAACAGGACCAGGCCTCATGTAAGTTATCTGTTAAACTTTAAAGCTTGACATTTGAACTATTTTTTAAAAATTTTGAAATAAATTTGAATTTAAAGAAAAAATGGGCACCTGCAAAAGATCATTATGTTTGGTACCTGGTGTTATCTATTACAGACATTAGATTTCAAATACTGGCATAGAAAAACATGATTAATCAGTTTTTCTATATAATAGTAGCTTTCCAAAGACATTGATGATAATACTCTCCTTAATCCAAAGGTGAATGGACTCGAGGTTCGTGTAAAAGTCTTGTAGTTACGGTAAAACATGTGAATGATGAAGTACATCTAAACAGACAGCTATGTTTCTGTTTTAGGAAGATGTTAGTGTTACTCTTCAGTTGGTAAAGTATGTCTAGTTAAAGAAATATATCGGTATTAAAGACATTCCATCGCAGAACAACAGGAAGCAGGTTTTGTATACCATTTTAGGAGAGTGTACATCGTGCAAAATGCAATACCTAGCCGATTTACAACGCACGTTTTTGTCATTCGATGTAAGAAAACATACGGTGTAAAATTTATAAAGAAAGGTTTAGTAACGATAAAGTATTTTTGGAAAGAGATAATCCTTGTTTCTCGAACCCATAGTTTGTTTTCTAAATATGGAGTTTAGATTTACAGTGTTAATACATCTATTGTGCTGTATCTGCAAAAATATGGAATTAAGAAGTAGTAAAGTGGAAATTTGAGAGCATGACGTAAAACATTGTGCATACTAAGGGGCAGATCGTCGAGGGGTGTCCACGTACTAATAACACTTGACGGCGGAAACCTTTGGTTGTTGAGTAGAGGAAGGCCTAAGGTGGGTGGGTAGGAGGGGTAAGCTACAGAGTATTAAGAAGGTTGGTCACGTATGGGAAATTGAGATGCTTTATCAGTCATCATATATACAAGCAGTTATAAAATGAGTGGTATTTCCTCCAAGGGAATGGCGACTGGAGTAACCATCAAAAGTACTCCTACACATGCAACATCCACTGAAATGGTTACGGTGCCAGACGCCGCTACCACACCGTCGAAAACATTGACAACCCGCAGATACATTTTATTTTGCAGAGACAGCATCTTTATTCGATCTGAGCATTGAGCTGTGCCTCTATATTTCCGACGGTTAAAAGCCGGTAGTAATGGGGATTATCCAAATGAGAATCGAGGGATACATTGCAATATGAATTTTTCAGACGTGTTCATCTTTAAGGCTATTTCTTCGAGAAGCAATACAATATGTACACAAACATTTCCAAACTCTTTGCCTCAGTTTGCAAAAGTCTGATATAAGAGATGTCAAAGAATGAGTAAATAAGGGATCTCATATCAATAAATAAACTGCCAACCAGCCGAACATTGTGATGTCCCATATCTCGCGCCTCCGATGTTTGTCTGACGCAAAGTAAATGTCCATTTTCTCTACAGCGTTTCCTATTGCGCGCTTAGCGATTGTTACGCATTATAATTCATGCTCTCCAACGGCGTCTACATAACAAAATGAAAAGAAATATAAAGACTGGATATTTTATAAAAATGCTTTGGGTTTCCCCTGGAGTAATTTAAATTAGGTCTGACTCTAACATCATTTGAATATTTGTTCCAAGGTTAAACAGAGCGAGAAGTTGATAGGGCTCACAGATCCATAAACATTTTGTTGCTTCATCACGCTGATAGTAGTTTTCCTAAGTTCATATTTAAAGGGAAACTAATAAATCCGTTCCGACCTGGTTGTTAATGCAATGGTCGCAGCGTCTTGATGGGCTACACGGTCTGCTTTTGACGTTACTTTGCTATTTACCATATCCAAGGGACCAAACATTTTGAGCCCAGTCTAAGTTAATCGGAGAGTGACCTGATGATCGACATACCGGTTGCTATCGCGCCGAACATGTCAAAAGCGATGTCAAAGTCAGTCTTTTCAACACCTTATCCTGAATGCCATCTCGAGAGCGACAATGGTCTTACCACAACAGGCTTCGATGGCTACATCTTGAGGGTTTGCAAGATCCACCACATCAGAGATTTTTTTTATATAGTTGTTTACTTGTCGCCTTTTTTGTTATCGTAGGCTTTTCTTAGTCTACAAAAGGTCATTTCCGTTCGATCGTCTTTGAGATCAACATGTACTTCGGTGGTCGCTTCTTGATTGTTTGTTTGGTTAACCGTGCATATGAGCCTACACGAACTCGTCTAAGTTACCAGTCACGATGTCACTCGTAGCATCAAGCATCCATCATCCAGGTCAGCCTTCGTGACATGAAGTATCGGCGAAGATTCATCCATTGAGGCGCTTTGTCATCGCTGGCTTTTCCTCACGCTCTTCAGGAGTAAGTAAAGCTTCGGACAATAACACGAATAGTTCCATTTTGATATAAAAGCTTTCCTTTCCTAGTAATGCATCTATAGCTGAAATCGTCGAAGATCTCCCTTTCTTGGACACACACCAAACTTGTGGGAAGTTATCACTGCGGAGTGAAAATGTTTATCGAAAGGTTTAGATATTGTTTGAACAGGACAATACGTTTCATATAGCTCGATGTAATTAATATCGACAGTGTCGTGTCAGCTCAAATCCAGAGACGTTAAAATACATCCATAAGTCACCAAAGGATGTGTTTTAGATGAATAACCAATCGCCATAACACATCTGAACCCATGTACCAATAACAGTTTTCATAGGCGACATACATATAAGATTAAGTGGGTGTGTAATAAATAATTAAACCTCACTTTTAGAAAGAAAGAATAATGAGGGCAAACAGAAAAACGAGCAACATAAATTGTCGTTATCCGAACCGTCACTCAAGGATATTTTCTAAAGTAAAATTTTAATAGTAAAGAGGGTTGCAGTTAACGATATAATAGGCACCTTTCTATAATACATTATTAGGCACCTTTCTATAATACATTATTAGGCACCTTTTTTAATACATTATTAGGCACCTTTCTATAATACATTATTAGGCATCTTTCTATAATACATTATTAGGCATCTTTCTATAATACATTATTAGGCATCTTTCTATAATACATTATTAGGCATCTTTCTATAATACATTATTAGGCATCTTTCTATAATACATTATTAGGCACCTTTTTATAATACATTATTAGGCATCTTTCTATAATACATTATTAGGCACCTTTCTTGCAGTTATATATCCTTTTGAATGGTTTTGTTTGAGAGACATCGCATTACTGTATATATTATATTTTAGAGAGTTTAATTATCGTGTTATATTTTAGCTCCGATGTCTAGCGACATAGCGTTGTTATCGTATCAAACGAACCTGGCTACAACGATGATTTTTTCATTTAATATTTTGTTTTTGTTGATTTTAATGACACTTTAAGAACATTCTTGGTGGTAGCATGTTCCGGAAATGAGAGCCTATTGCCTTTTCAAAGGGGACACTAACGACAAATTCCTATAAATTGATCGCGTTTTCTACAAATTGATTGGATGTAAACAGTCACGTGATACTGATCTGGAATTTTTTGCACATCGATACATTCTGCGGAGAGCTTTTGGTTCCTTGTTTCCAAGTCATATTATACGAAGTTTTATCTAGTAACACTTGAATATTTGTTTCAAGTCCTTCACATTTCATTTACTTTGTGAGTCATCAGGTACAGTTTTCAAATCGTTCAAAATAGATAAATACCCAACCACAATCACTCGATTCTATAATAAAAGTCATTTATTAAGGATGATATACCCTATAAATTAATTTAAAATGTTTTCAAGAAATGACATATCTAAGAAATATATTTTACCGAAGTTAATATTAGTGAGTGGAGTTTCCTCTGAACACAGAAGACACGCTATTCAGAATTTCCAGACAATTTAAGTATGGATGCCTTGAATTATAATTTTGCATTAATAAGCCTTAGAGAAATGTCGAATAAATCACACTTAAATCACATATAAAAAAATCAACGTAGCTTACATGTTCCACAAAGTAAGTGAAAGGCACGGTAGAGAAATTCACAGGCAGATATGCTCTCCGACGATGCCTCCATCAGACCACTTAGAAAGGTGAAGGACGGATCTCGATCATATGAATCTTGCCACGTGACTATGGTGTCATAGCATTTGTCAGCCGGTGACAAACTTTGCTGAAATAAAGGATCAAAACATGTTATTGGCCGCAAAATTCATTGAATCTAGTTAAGGATGTTAATAGATGTATTAGGTTTTAAGGATATAATTTGCATAATACTGACTTGGTCTAATATGATTAACGTAAAACTTAACACCACGGTATTGTCTTAATTTCTGTCATCATTTTTCTACAGCTTTTTGTTTTAAACTTTATTCAAACTTTACAAGCAAGAACGTAGTAAGACGAATACAGGTTACACTTTGTGGCACGTCTTTTTGTTCCGGATGCCATAATGCAATGGGTTCCGGCTGCTGTAAGGCATTGGGTACACGTTTGTGTTCGATGCGATAATTAAATATTTTTTCATGATGTCAGTTTGGTACCCAACACTTAAATCAGTTTTGCCTTTCTTTTCCACTAAGTACTAAACTGCAAATGAATAGTTGAAATTTATTTGTCAAAAGTCTGTCTTATTTGTTCTATTCGTGGCGCTATATTTAAATATTTAAAGACGGTTTTGAAACGACCAATCCATGGACTGCATTATCAGACTGTCTTTAATATATATATATATATATATATATATATATATATATATATATCACTTAACCACGTATAATGATTAGTTGCTTAATGGTATTATGGTATTAATCGGTAATCGGCCCACGAAACAAAATGTATTGATAAATGGCGTATGAAATGCTATGGCGCGGTTGGACTGCCATCATTATGCCACTGAGTGACATTTAGAAATAATAGTCGTGTCTTAATGCCGACAAATCTATACAAAAGACTCCATTATCAAAATGCTCTGCAGTCGCTAAATGACTCAATCCGATCTATATAATACTCTATGTGGCAAAGTGACTTAGTCCCTCTTCAATTTATTGTAAGAAATCCAATTTACACATGACTTATTGGGAAATGCTGCTGACTTAAACAGAAGACTGTTAGAGTACGTTAGACAATTATATTGCGTGACATGGCCTCCCCCATGTTTGTGGCACGCCCATAGTAATTAGCAAACCAAAAATGTATGATAAAGCCGGTTTTGGTTAAGAGACTGAAAGAAAACATAACATAAATGAAAAAGAAGCCATGTGCTATGAAACTCAGACAGTTTTGTCACGAAACCGGTTTTGTGACCATGAAATGAAAATAGAGCATGGAAACAATGAGATGATGGACTTTTATTCTTAAAATGGAAATTCTGCAACAATTATATAGCAAGTCATGAAAGAAAAAAAATTCAATTTCAGCTGTAATATTATCGAAGGTTGTATGAAGGACAACGAATCACTATTCCATTGTTTGTGATGATAGTGTTATGGACTGTATGAGCTATATTGTCGGTAAATCATCCATTATGAAAGTAAATGATACTGTTATATATTTAATGACGTACACAAGCATAGGGAATAGCACCGTGCATATATCGATAACTTAGAATATTTGATTTTAACATAATGCGAATATTACCTTTAAAGGAGATAGAAAGTAGGAATATACAAATTAAGACGATGAAAAGGAAAAACGAAATCAGAGTAATAAAAGAAACAATCGATGTTTAATGTATATCAACTAAATTTGATAATTAATCACTATTTGATCATTTTTTTCTACAACAACAATCTGTCCGTCAATGGTTGAACTTCTAAAATTCCATTAGATCGATGACGTTCCTAATTGCAGGCTATGAGAGAATGATTACTTAGTGACGGCTGGAATTATTTTTCTTTAATCAGACAAGGTTAGACGTCTAAAATAGTTATTGAATAATATACCACATTCAAACTATTATAAATTTATAATTTCATCCGATTCTAATTTTTAAATCTATTTTTTGTGTGATGAGGGATACTATCGCCTAATTAACTACAATTTGGTATCTTTTAGTCAACTGTACACACATCATATAGTCTTAAGTGGCAGGTCTGTTCTCTATGTTTTGACGCAAAGATAGTGACTGACTTGCACGCCATTACATTAAAAACATAAACACTTGTTTATTTGATAAATACCCCATATACGTTTAAACCTTTAATATTTAAATCTTTGAGACATATTTTGTGTATCAAGTATTTGCAATTTTCAGAAATTGCCTTTGGTCTTCACTACTCGATGCATTTTGCATAATTTGCTCGCCATTTTGTATATAGGATGAGTTAAATTTAATTTTATTTTTTATTTTAAATCACCTAGGTATATGTCAATTAGAAATATTCTGCAAACCCTCGACATGCTTTCATTGTGCTTCCAATTTTATGGCTAGCAGCTAACCAGCGAAAATGTTAGCGTTCCACTGGTACTTGCATTATGTCCTCGCCAGACTAACATATGGGCTGTCGTAGCTTTGAGTCAATCAATATTTAATCACTAATTAAACAAATTGAAATACAAATATCTTCAACATCAGTATTTTCAATTCTATTTCGACAGGAAACAGCATCTTTTTTGCATAAATTAATCGCCTTAAACCGCCGTGTTAACATAACATGAACACAAATAAATAATTTAGTAAATTTATGCAATAAGGTTTATAAATCTTGATTTAACGTGAGCACGGACCATCAGAAGTACTGAGTTATAATCACATACCCAGCTATCAAGAGTTGTGTATCCAAAATTACCATGAAATCCTGATCGAGTATAACACATGCAGCTTGTTAATAATTAAGTAATATACATTTTATTAGGTAGAGCGACCTTGTTTTGCACTTAAATAGTTTGTAACACTTAATAACAAATTCAAAATTTAAAAAAAATCTCCCGTCTTGAACATATTTCACCACATTTTGGTGAAAATTTCACTAAAGCATTACATTTCTATTAACGTTTGTGACACACGTTTGAAACGGACAACAGTTTAATCTCATGCAAAATATATGCAGTTCTGTATGAGAAGATACTTACGATCAGCTAGCTAAAGGTAACGATATATATATATATATATATATATATATATATATATATATATATATATATATATATATATATATATATATATATATATATATATATTTGTGCATACATCAAGAGCGTAATAACAGTATGGAGAACGTGGAAGCTCAGTACATTTTCGTCGTACTGTAATAATATTTGATATGTCTTCATTTCAAATAAACGATTACTTCTTCATTGGAAACGAAATGGGATCTGAAACCTGGAATGTAAGTTTCTTGCTACCTATAATTTTATTCGAGTTTTACCTGGAAGAATAATCTTATCAAGACAAATAATTACATTACTATATTTTTGTAGTTTTTGTCAACTGTAAACAGTTTCTCTGAGCCATTGGTCGCAATATCTCTCCAAAGATCTAGTCATGTTGCTGAGTTTTTTTTAAACAGATATTTTATTATTGTTTTTAACTATAAACAAGACATGTACTTCTGCTCTTGATGGACTGAATGTTTCAAACAATTTTTTCTTCTGAATGACTTATGCATAAATCGTATAAGACTCACCCTTGTATAAAATCCAAACGATTATTTTTTTAAAATGAGAAATTGAAAGCAGGATATTACGTTTAAAATATTCGACTCCACCCACTCATACACCTTCTACTTTATGTCAGTTAAGAGTTGGTCGGGTATGTAATTATGTATTGTAAACCAGATATAAGTCATACCTAGATACATATGTAAATGTATATTGAATACTGGAAGGGAGACGGCTGTGTGGAAAGAAAATACACCAAATCAGTTAGAATAACTAACGCAGAGAGACATGTTGACAGGTTACTTTTATTCAAATGTGGTGATTGTAATTAGTACAAGATGAAATGTACCATTTCCACTGGAGTTAAAGAATATCAAAATTGTATTAGCATAGGTGTGTGTATATATAAATGTAAATAAATAATACCTGAATTTTTAAAAAATTCCAAATAGATCAAGAAAAATAGTAGAGCACAAAGGACTGTGTTATAATGTATAACTCGGCAGATATATTGCACAAGGAATGTTTAGTTATAAAATTAAGAAATTGACTACTACACATACAAGCTGCATTTGTTCATTAATGTAATTTTTTAAAGTATCGACGTACCGCAGACTGACTATTGTAAAAGTATATGGATTACAGTATCTAAAGCTAAAAAGTACGTGGAAAGTTTAAAAGTAGTTTTTAACATTAATTCTACCAGAGTTTTGTTTGAACATTAAAGCTGGAAGGAAAGAGAGCGTTTGATCAATCTGATGTTTATCATTGACTCACTGAACAAGATATACGGTTGTGTCTAAGAGAAGCAGGCTACATATTGGCAATCATTGGTCTGACCCGTCCGGAAATGAGACAAGGCTTTACCCTCTTAGAAATCTGCTCATTATTAGACGTGTTTCATGGTCGTGAAACTCCCTATCTATGGCTAGATATGGTTAATTGGCTGTACGTACTGAGTATCACATATCCATAATTGAGGCAACAGAAACAAATTGGACACATCTATTTCTGTATAGAAATAATTATTTTAAACTTTTTACGGAGCGAGATAAATGATTAGTCGCATGCCCAGTATAGTAGAGAAGCATCTTAAATGATATATTTGACTTCTTCGGCGCGTTTGTGAATAAATCCAGATAAAATAGTGCAGTAAATGACAGATGATTCGAACGTTATATGTTCATGATATAATTGTTTAGATACGCTTAAGTTATTTCATGATTGTACCATCTATTCAGAAATTGATTTCATTATTTTTCCCATGTTGCACTTTGTGTATAAATTTGCCATTTCATCTCATTAATGTCGTCTTTTACCTCATTCTATCTTGATATTGTTTTCGTTCAGAAATACGAGTATCAAAAGTTAAAAGTATCAAATCTAACAAAAACAAAATCAAATAACATTAACCCACGTTTCCATATAGCATTCCTTAGAGATCTAAGAAATGAAATCAATGGGCTAAATATGGACATTTGTTAATACTAGAGGGATTAATTTACGGGTAGTTCGGGATTTTTGCGTATTCATAAAAATTGGTTACAACGTACAGGTTTTGTGTTTTATGAATGGATACTATTGTGTGTTTGACAATAATATGAGATAATGCAGTTACATTATCCAAACATTATCCAAACACACTAAAAACGGATTCAAAATTTCGATGCACGACAGTGACGGCAGATAATGTAGTTACATAATAAGAAAAACACACTGAAAATAGATTCACAATTGCTTCGCGACGTTTTTTATCGATCATTTATCGTTTTATTAAATTCTTCGTTCTACAAATTATATCAAGGATGTTTGCTTGTGAGAAACACAATATCAACGGTGCAAGATAAGATGACGTAATTATTTTATTGCTATATCAGCGTTATAAGGCCATTCATTAAAGATAGTTGGCAAAGAGATTGTACTCATAGAAGACATTCGATGTCATTAAGATGTAATAAATACATCGTTCTGCAATTAAACGATGAAAATGAAAGATCCTGATGTCTATATTTTAAATGAATATAATTATTGATAAAGAAAACCATTGATCAACCTAAATATAATCCAAACCTTTTGAAATATTCGTAAATTAATGACAATAGTAGAGGAAATTTGAGTACTGGACAATATTGCAATTTAAAATAGTACGAAATGTTTCTGAAGTGGGCTGTGGAATTCTAAATGTTGCAGTTTTAGCAGCTTTGCTTGGCTCATTAGCACAACACACAAACAATCTGTTTTTGATATTTTAGACCTACTTATTTGCTTTTTGCAAATTTGCAACAATACATGTCGATGATCAAACGCTATAATTGTGGCACTGAAATAAAATTCCCTAAACCTGGTTGATGTAAGTCTATGATCATAGAGAGCACATGTACAGAAGGTAAGATCACGATTGCTTTGTTTTGAGTGGATATCAGCGAGCGCCAAAATACAATCTGCTAGTATTTTTGCAAGTTTAGAAGCTGAAATATCTTCGTTTTAGTCACAATGGATTATAGCTATTCATAGTATCAATACAATATATGCAAATTAATTTACACCATTTGAATACTCTGCGACACTGCCTAAGTTTTAGTACAAGTCGTCAATATTATTGATAGCTATGGATAGCTTAGTAGTATGGTGCGTTGGCCACATTTGTTTGTCTGCTTTCGGATTCTCACATATCGGTGGACCGTTAGTGGGTACACCATAACTTCATATGTGGACTTATCCTCAATGTTTAATGAGAGATTAAAAAGTAAATGGATGAACCAGTCGCTGATTTCAATGCACCTTTTGCATGCAATAAACGGCGAATTATGAAGGCAATCTTTTTGACCTGGTGTTGAACTATCTTTTTTCTTGGCGAGTAGACGCGCCATAATGAGCAGTGAGTTATTGAAATGGATATATTCACAGACAGAAGGCACGATCTAGATTGTTAATGTAATTAGTCACCGAATTGTATTATTTCAGACTTCATTCGAATGTTTTAGCTCTGTTTTCATTGAAATCTGCAGTTTTTTTGTATTATTGTCTGGAAGTCAGAGGGAGACATAGAAAAGTCACAGAACAAACCCACGTGGTTCTTTTATGGAAATATTTGATGTGATGTACATTTGAAAAGAAGAAGGAAATTATCTCGAAAACAGTTCTGTACGATTATGTTAAAAAGTCTCTTACAATATGAAAACCCAGTGAATAACTGAACAATCATATTGATTACAATGGGCCTCCTAAATCGGACAGTTTGAGACACAGATCTATTGAACCTGATATGATTCCAATTCTGAATTAGCAATTGACTAGTAATAGCATTTTATCCTTTCTAAATTCTCTCTCAATGAGTGGGCTAAAATATTATTTATTAAATATAAATGATAGGCTACCAGAATAAGTATTGAGGTATATTAATACAGGATGTCATGTTTTCACAAATGTTTCAAGCACAATAATTCTTTATCAGAAGAAAATGACATCATACATTAGACCAAAGCTGGTGTTTAACAAGAAACGCAGAACTGTTGATAACATGCTTAATTTACAAGCCTCTGTGCACACATATTTATCTAAACATAAGTGCAGATTTAATTGACATATTTATGGTTTTATGAAGACGTTAAACGAAGTTGCTCATGGAAATTCATTGTTCAATTCCTCATAATATCCAAGCAAAATGATACAATGTTTAATGAACCATACATGCATCCTTGAAGGGTTGTATTTTGAGTATCTACAGTTTTTACATTATTTTGACAGTACCCTTGGGAGAAAACAAGATTTGTGCTACGTACACATTCTATTTGGTTTATTTGGTTTGTTTATTATTGAAAAGATCTTCAGAGTTAACAGATAAATTTAGCACACGTATATTCGGGACTTCAGACAATGAAAAGTTATTTTCTTTCTTGTAGGCAGACAAAACATAAAATTACTCTGAGTCACGTAAATTGTTAACAACAGGTAGATGTTATAGGAAAATGTTACGAAATAATAAAATACATTCCACAAGTTAAAAAATAGTATGCAAAGTGAACGGAAACATCGTATTTCAAAAGATGTACGGATGAAAGTGGTGGTTTGCGAGAAATACATTGGGTTAGTTCTTAAACTGTTGAAATGGTCTGTGACTGAACATATTTTGGCCACACAAACTAGACAAATCTATAACACGTACATTTTGTTTTCAAAAAATGTTTTGGACGTTTTCATGTGGCACATATGTCAAAAATATTTGCCCCCATTTGCAACTTCTATGTACCATTCCTGATGGTACTTCCAATTTCTGTAACTAGTTTTCGTCATTGCATATTCTGGTTTGGTCTTTAAAGCATACATTGTATTACTATTTTTTGCTTTCTACATTTCTACTTTGTACAGCAATAACATTATCACTCAATTAAACAACCGATATATTACAAAGGCTAGTAATGAGTTTGATCCAGGCTGATCAATGCCTGCTGAAGATGACGTAGTAGATGCTCAAAGCGAAAACAGAAGTCATTGTTACTGTAAGTCTCGAAAAGAATTTGTTCATACGGTACCAAATATTGATGAATCAATATATGGTGATCTTACAATGTTTACTGAAACAGCATCAGATGCAATAAATTGTTGTTAAAAGACATCAAATTAAAGTATCGAAGACAAATTTAGATTTTAAACATTGAAGTTGCTATATCGAAAACATATATTACATATGGTGTTAAAACTAAGGAATAAAAAAAACACCAACACCCCCCCCAAAAAAAAAACACTGAAGAGTTGTCAAAAGACATCAAAAATACATATTGATCAAACCCCCACGCTGTTTAGTAGAAATTCTTGAAAAATATTGAAACAAACAAATGCATGATTAGTTAGACACATAATAAACATATAGGGAAATTGCCAATAATGAAAATAAAAATACTACCATGATAAAAAATTTAAAAAATATATGGTTATTGCAAAACAGTTGTATTTGTCACTAATTACTTTTTATTATTAAAAATGTAATTAGATTTTATAATCACAATCAAAATTTTGACACTTGCAACGTAGTAGCTAAATAGGATGTTTTGAAAGATGTTCAGAGCAAGTAATTTTTGCGCTTTGTATTGTCTTATATTTATGTGTTACGTACATGTAACTGCAAATCATCCTAAAATTTTCATTAGAATATTTGTTTTGTGTTGTTATCTTCTGCTATTTGTTAAATCCACTACACAATTTTGCACTTTTGCTTAGTAAGTGCGTTTTAGGTTTACTGGGTCTATCTGAGAAATATCTTAAACGTGTGTTGGCTTCTCAAAGTTTCCGTTTTTATTATATAAAACATTGTAGCTGATTAATGGTTAATTTTCAGTGTCAGTACTTCTAGTTTATCAACAATCTCTCATATGTCTGCTTAATATTGTAATAAATTTAGAGTACGCACATTTGACAGCGCCCCTTTTTTAAGCAATTCTTAGATTTATTTGTGTGATTATAGGGATTTGGCGCCATGGAAATATTCCTAGCTCGAAATAATTAGCCAATTAGTAGGAGCAAACGTCACAGAGCCGAGTGTTAGTGAATTTGAACCATGTAGGGTTCGCTAGTAGCGAATTTAGGTCCCAAGTTGAATGACTGTCCCTGCTGTAACATAGTCCATATTTTAATTTAGTGGTGTATACTAGTGTTGTGGTTGAAATGGCAGTATTTATGGTAGGAAACCAGTAAATTATACAATGGAACCAATAAGTTGGGACTTGGTAGATACCGTTTATGTGTCCATAGTGGACAAAAGGCGTAATCATATAAGCGTAATACGCCGGTA
Organism: Unio pictorum; assembly: GCA_030141615.1. Taxonomy (NCBI): domain Eukaryota; kingdom Metazoa; phylum Mollusca; class Bivalvia; order Unionida; family Unionidae; genus Unio; species Unio pictorum. Next base: position 10,309,476 of record JARLTB010000203.1, read on the forward strand.
AAATTGTACTTAGACTGGCCCAGGGCGGCGCAGTTAAATAGTTCCCATTGAGAAAGGGAATACTAGTGTATTTTCTATGTCATAACTGGCTGGCGGTACGGAAATTGATGGTAATGGAGAAAAAGCATGCAAACGTGCGGTTAATGGACTTTATGGGCAAGTTGTTTTAACTGTGGTCATCAAATGATTAGAGTAAAATTTAGTATATAAAGAATGACACGTCTGACTTTCCAATTTACAACTCAGGTTGTATGGAAGTCTTTAGAAATTCGGGGAAAACATATGACTTCCAGCGGGACTCGCGCCAGGTTTTTGACACCGCTCGGTCAAGTGAATACCCCTGTGCGTGTAACAATATATTTCATGTGGTATTAGCTATATTGTTAGCGTAATCACCTATTTTAACAACAAATTGTAGGTTTTAACTTATACAATTTTTAAAAGCATAGTCGTCCACTATTAGTTATGTTCGGGCTTGAGACTTTCTTGTCAGATGAGATATTTTTTTTTCTTTCTTATCTAACGATACTAATATCATAATAGTGTGTTATTTTGTTGTACATCAGCGCACGCTATTTGTTTCATCTATTCTCAGACTGAAGGTTACATTTGTTTAAAAAGTATTCGGCCCCAGCTGTAGAACATAACTTTGCTCTCCCTGATAAAACTGCGGTATACCTTAGTACCTATAGCGGTATATTCATAAATACCTCGGTGCAGCATTTTTCGTGGTACCTTGCTCAAATACAAACATAACAAGCATGAAAGGCTTAAGCAGCTGTTTAAGGAAAACTTGATGACATTAGCTGCTATTGGGAAGATAGGATTAACTGTTGCTCTCTCTCTCTCTCTCTCTCTCTCTCTCTCTCTCTCTCTCTCTCTCTCTCTCTCTCTCTCTCTCTCTCTCTCTCTCTATCTCTCTCTCTCTCTCTCTCTCTGTTTTCCTTTCTCTTCTTATTTTTATTTTACTTCGTTCTGTCAATATACGTACTTTGGTCTTATCAAAGCTCATGCACAATATCATGATTAACAATTTGTAACCTGGTTTACTAAAAATAATACCTATTTTCAGAACGACAACGCTCGTCAAGAAAATATATAAGGTCACCACTCACAGCATAGTCCAATTTTGTAAATTATAAGCTCAACATAATGTTCTTAGTTGAGTCTGAAAGTATTTAGTTTATAAAATAACTTTTGAATATTTTATGATACTGAGAACTGGTAAATCTTCTATGCCTTATTCTGATAGATCGTAGGTATCTTGCAAAAACAATCATGTCTCGCCTGCTGCTTAACCTTCTTATGAATATGGTAATCTTGCCCAATTATTCCACTAACTAGCGTGTACGTGTTAGTTTGTCCCCCGTATATTGAATTAAGTTAAATTGATTCATGTTTAATTATTTTTGGGGTTAAAAATATCCAGTCGTATCAGATTCTGAAATTTGCTGTCAACTGCCTTTAATGGCTTTATCATTGCCCTTGATGCATCTCCAGTTCATGATTTGGTTGCATTTTTAAATTACTACAGATCCATTTAAACTGTGTCATACTTCTATATTCTGTTGCTGGGTTTGACCAAATATATCATCACCTTGGTAAATAGGTGTTATAGGCAGACAGTTATCTGAAAGTATTTGTGTTTATGTGTGTGATCTGAATTTTAATGCAGCTTTAACAAACAGTAAACAGTCAATCTGCAAAATGATTTTACTGACTCTGGTGCAAGTTGAACCGATACATTTCCATTTGGAAATGTCATATGATAAATTTCCATTTGGAAGTGCCACATGATAAATTTCCATTTGGAAATGTCGGATAAATTTCTATATGGAAATGCCATATGATAAATTTCCATTAGGAAATGCCACATGATAAAGTTCCATTTGGAAATGCTATAGGATAAATTTCCATTAGGAAATGCCACACGCCATTAATAAATGCCACATGAAGCTATTCTTACTACTCGGTTTAATTAGTTTGCCTAGATCTCATGTGGACTGCTCCGGTCGCTAAAGTGGTTAGAGTGTCCGCCTCAGATGTTGGAGGCCTCAAGTTCGAACCCAGGTCAAGTCCAAACAATGACTTATAAAGCTGGCACTATCAGCTGACAGGACGGGTCGGCCTGGTGTCAGAATAATTATATTGGGTGGGGCATGATGCTACCTGTCTGCGGCATAATGCCCTAGTGCTAGACATCACCACGTTTATTTTATTGCATGTTACCTATTCTTTAAAACAAACTAGCGTTGAACACGTTTTTATCTGACTAAACTTGCATCTTGTTCTTTAATATAAATAGTATGTGCACTAGTGTTATCCCATTAAAACTTTGACATTTTTCTTTAAAACAAATATCTTTAAGCATGTTTTCATCCCGTTAAAACTTGCACGTTATTCTATAAAACAAATAGCTTTGTGCATGTTCTCATCCAGTCAATACTTGCATGTATTTCTTTGCAACAACTAGCTTATCCCGTCAAACTTACAACTAACATGGATCACCTCCAGCTTCTTGAACTTGTGAAATATTGGTGTTACTGTAGTTATTAAATTCAATATAATCTAGCTTTAGTGCTATTTTTTAAAATAAAACTTATCACTAATTTGTGTTGCTCTGCTAATGTCGTCCGTGCAGTGCTCTTTAGCGCCATTAGTAACTCTAATCATTACCCATGTCCTGCATGCTGTTTACTTAAGCTAGATTCGGTGATTTCTGTATTTATTTTAAATATAAAATATTAGTTTTGGTTAGGTGTTTGTCGTCATAGAAACAGTAGGTTAGGTAGTACTTAGGGAAAGTAAAGTATCCTGCTCAAGAACACATCGGAAACTGACCCGACTGATCTGATGGTAGGATTGAAACCAAGACCGTTTCGGTTGACTGTCTAGCACGCTCGCCACATGCTCCTTTTATGACTTAAAGGCTCATCATTTTATTCGAATTTTGCATGCACGAAACCATTTCCTTGCATCTTTCGTTTTGTGTCATCGTGACTGTACGATGAAACATTGATTGAAATACAGTCGCACATATAACACATGAGACACCAATCTGCTGCGTGACGCTTTGATGTATACAACATTGTATCTCTTGCAGACTTACTATTGCTTTATGCTTAAGATAGTACTTGCTGTTCCATCCAGTAAATTAATTTTATTCATAATACATTTGGACGAGTCTTAAATCCTCTTTTGTTTTCTTTGTTTCCGTACAGGCATTATATGCAGCATTGTCGAGCTCATTACTATAATCCTGGCATGTCTTTCGCATTACTGAAAGGCGTTTGAAATTACATTTTGATCTGATTAGACCCAGTATATGACAATGATAGATTTCATCGATTCTATATTTTTAAACTGAAAATCGTCTGTCTCATGTACTAAAATATGAGAGAGAGAGAGTGTGACAGAGACAGAGACAGAGACAGAGACAGAGAGAGAGGAAGAGAGAGGCACACAGAGGTGGGGGAGGAAATAAAACAAAGGGAAGTTTTGAGACTAACAAAACTAATGCACGTGACAGTAAGAAAAGAACATTTTCCTTGTTTTTATTGCATTTGTGGCTTCGAAACAGTGATATTCAGAAGCAATTACGTTCCGGCGTGTCTCATTTCCTGATTAGTGGCTTTTGTGGTTTTTAATTCTCGATTCACTGGATCCGGCGGACAGAAAGCGCGTGTGGAAAAAATTGTCTTTGGTCATGACAAAATACTTTACGACATACAGTACTTTTAAAAATGAAATTTTTAATGTTATATGTCTTTAGGTTTCCTGTACAATCGTTTATATACAAAAGAATATATCCTAGGAGAAAAGTAGCAGAAGCAGTAAACCAAATATGGTTTTGGAGAGGTGGTATAGATGTTCAGCCCATGATAATCGATTGTGTTGACAATTTATGAGGCAATGAGGGAAGAGAGATAAGACAATAGAAAACCTAAGTTATTGAAAACGGAAATATGAAATGATCGAGATTTTTAACTAGATATTGGAGGATTACAACGGTATTGCCAATATGAGACCTCCACTAAACTGAATTTTTATTATAAAGTTTTAAATATATGTAGCATAATTGAGTATCCATGAAAGCAATAAGCGTTATCTTTTAAATCGACTGATTGAAACACATTCCTTCGTTAAGATATGATTTAAGGATAAGGTTATTCTTTCAATCATATTTGGTTTGGTTTTAAAGGATTCTTTAATCTCCATGCTGTCTATTGAACTGCATTCAGAACTTAAGTCTTGACATAAAATTTAATGTAGATTCCACGTCTAATTCAGACTATAGTTACGCTTTCAAAAGGTTCAAATATCGATCGAAACATAAAAACATGTTCGTAAAATTTTCATTTCATTTCATACACTCACATTCAATTGGAGCGTCACGACATTGAGCTTACATATACAAACGTGCATTATATCAAAATATGAAAACAAAACTTAAACACACCTTTATAAATATGTTGAGGAAGTTGTGCAGTTACGTACTTTTGTTGTGTTCTGACTAGGGACACGTTTCACTTTAGTCACATGTTGGACGAGGTAGGGGGCTCATTTCTTTAGTATATTAACTAAGGCAAAATGGAAAATACTAATCCACTCTTTTTCTCCAGTAAACATACCCCATTTCAGCATTACTAATTACTGGATGGAACATTCATTCGCCCTTTTGTTGGAGGAGGAAAAAGTGCACCAGTTGTTGAATATAAGTCCTTTTCTAAAGAAAATATATCACTTATCTGGATCAGATTTGAAACTCGTGAATCCTTTCTCTCAGTGAGAAGAAAACTAATACCGCCAGTTATGAAACTTTTATATGTTTTAGAACTAAAAGATACGCCATTCTTACGTAATGCTGGAATAAAATAATTTCTCACATCTTACAGCCAAATTAGTAGATATAATAAATAAAATTTAGTTTCCTTCATTCTTTCAAAATCAAGAGTAAACAAAACGTTAAAAAAAGCCATTGAACAAAAACTAATCTTGTGTACGGAACGGATATCGTTTTTTCTCCTTGCACAAATCAATCGATCACTAGAGATATGGGAAAAAGTAAAGAAATAAAATTCACACTTTATTTCATTACGTTTTACTTATGATATCTAAGATGCATCCATATTTTTTTATTGCTGCATTGTTATATTGACGTAGGACACATCGGATTAGATCAGATTATTTGTTACATATTAATAAAGAAGCTATATATATATATATATATATATATATATATATATATATATATATATATATATATATATATATATATTATACATAGAGCATTACGTTTTTCAGTCAATATAAGAATGCAGTAAATTTAAAATAATGTTAACCATGAAAGTATAGTATATGGTACGTACTGTGTAACTTAAATCAAACCATGTAAATATATGATTACATACATAGATACATACATAGATACATACATACATACATACATACATACATACATACATACATACATACATACATACATACATACATACATACATACATACATACATACACAACCTAAGAACTTTAAACTTACAGCTCTGTAGGATATGATGTCCCCTTGTACACTCAGACGTCCATTCCGCTCTTCAAATGTAAAAGAGACACTTTTAGCGGGTGATGGTTGTGGTGTGAGGTAAGGCCTTGAGACGAGTTGTGTAGAGGGGGAAGAAGGTTGTAGAACCACAGGAGCCGACCCCCTCCTTAACTTTCCACCAGACTTACGTCTATTCCTCCGAACAATTGTTGCCGTCCGGGAAAACATTGACATTTTTTGTATTAACTCATCTGCAATGGAACAGGTAAAACACGTCTATGTAAATACGCTGACACTATTTTGAAACTGTTGCTCCAACTTGACTTGTATTCCAGGATATCTTTGCCTTGGTTTCAGCTATCGATCGGAACCTCGCCATAGTTGTAAAGCAACATCTAGTAATGACAGACTAGACGCACCTGAGTGCCGAGCTCAGATCTGTGACGATAGCTCTTGGGGTTTTCGCTCATTGGTGGACGACAATACGAATCTGTTCTTCGTGTGCACTTGATTTGTTGGTGAGGGTTGGCGAGAAAGAGATTCTAGGGTTTAAGAAAGAGAAACGACGTAACATTAGTCTTGATAATAATAGGTGTGTATGCAAAATATGTCAAGGAAATTAACAATAAAGCATTCCAGTCTATTTGATAAGACAAACTGATGAAAAATTTTGAACCGCGAAAAAGTTGAAGGGAAAAATGTGGGTTAATTTCTTTTTTCACTTGACTCATATTTTCAATTGAAAACATAAATAAATAGAAGAAACATTCAACCGTGAAATTAGACAAAATACAGTCAAACGGCTACGGATAAATGAATTTCTGTTTACCAGTCATATAACGTTGTGTTGCACAGACAAAATAAATCGATTTATATTTTACTGCAAGTGATAGGTTGTACATGGCCCTAATTTGTTAGCATTTACAGATTTCTTACACAATTGAGAATTTATGCAATACCAATGTTACGAATGCTGCGTTATCAAAACGACTTGTAAATGCATTACTTTATTTTGATAAAAAGATCCTACTTTGCCAGAATTCGTCGACATTCTTAACTATTGACAGCCAGTTCACATCACGAGAAAGAAATCAAATTGAACAAAAGTTATTATACGTGCGATACCTGCGGAAGCTTTCAACGCAGTGAGATGCCTCTCAACGAAACAATGTGAAATTAACCCGATTAATGCGTTATCGTTTTCAAGACAACTCGTTGACAAAGAATCTTGTGAAAGAAAGTAATTTGCAATAACCAAGCGAGAAACATACTGTTTGAATGGGATATTGCTGTGGCCTGTCAAGTTATTAAAATTACTCTTGTAAGATTTCAAAATCATCTTTTTTGAAACGTCAAAATGACGCAATGCTTCATTGAAATTTTTAAATCAAAACATGAAAAAAAAGATGTTTGAATACAAGGAAACGTAAATACTTTGGACTTGTATCTTTATCCAAACGTTTCACCCATGTCTCCACACACACACTTGCTATTACCATATCTTTTCTTCAAGGCAACCTTCTGGCATATAATGTTCTCAAGCTACAAGATATTTCATTTTCAATTAAATCTAGGAGAAACAGATTCTTTAAAATGTGAGAAAATCTCCAATCAAACTTATGTCAGCGCCTGGAGACAGGTTTTATATTGGCGGCGACATAATGCGTTAACTCTATCAATCCGAGGACAATTTACAATCTTCTTTGGCACTGTAATCGCCGAAGTTTGTTATCCTTTTCATTATCTTAGACAAAATTGTTGTGTTGAGCCTTAAGGCTAATAGCTGGACTTATACGCAGATCGTTGCAATTACCATCTATACAGGCTGAAGCGAAGAAACATCTAATAGAATATTTACAAAAAATGCAATTCTGCTAGTACTATATCTAGAAAGCAAGACAAACAGTTCGTGCTTTATTAGATTCGTTGAGATTATCTTCAATGTGACAAGAATTGTTGGAAGATGCTAATAAACATTTCTCACGTAGTAAGCCTACGAATCTGGTGTGTGCTAGCAACTGCAAAATAACTTCCTAACATCTGCCGTTTCTACTGAACGAAAAGCTAATTTAGGATATAAATGACAATCTATTTTGCACAACTGTTTGTAACTTTGTTTTTTTTTTGTTTTTGTTTTTTAAACAGTGCACCAGCACTTATAGGCTATTTAGCGTTATACAATAGGTTGTATGTATACATGTTTAAAAATAGTAAAAGTTTTAATATCGACCAGCGATATAATAATAATAATAATAATAATAATAATAATAATAATAATAATAATAATAATAATAAGCACTTTGTATAGCACCTAATCTTTCGAAGCTCTAAGCGCTTTACACCATCAATAATGATATGACTACACTACAGAACAACAAATTACATAAATAATGAAATTGGAAAACATAAAAACATGCTGAAAACATATAAGATACAAAACATGATTAGGTCGCTAAGTTTGTCTCTGCAGTCGAAACAGGTGAGTCTTTAGAGCACTCTTAAAATGGACCACTGTGTCTTTATGTCTAATTTCAATGGTGTGCAAACGAACATTGTCCATATGACTTTGTTTTCACCTTGGGAACAATGAGTATACGATTATCAGAAGAAGAGCGTAAGTATCTAGCTGGTGTATACACATAGGTGAGGCTTGATAGGTATGTTGGACTGGAGTCTGTCATTGAAACATAGCACAGAGAACAAATTATGTGTTTTATTCTTTATCGACTCGATAGCCAGTGTAGGGTACAGAGCAGTGGTGAGGTGTGCTCTGATCGAGGTACTCTAAAGATGATCCGAGCAGCTGTGTTTTGAACTTTTTGAAGTTTCTGGAGTAAATATTGTGATGAAGCCGACAGAAATGAGTTACAATAGTCCAGTCTTGAAAGTACTAATGAACACATAAGTGTTTTAGTGGCATCAACTGAAAGATATTACGAATGGAACTGATGCGTCTCAATTTCAAGATATGCAGCCTTGCATATGTTCGTGACATGTTTGTGCAATGTGAGAGTACTGTCTAGAGTAACGCCTAGGTTTCGTACTGACTGTGAGAATTTAATGTTGGTGTTGCTGATATTTATTGTCTGAGGTCAAGGATGTGAATGAGAAAGTCTTTGTGTTGTGATCAGAATAGTCTCAGTTTTATCATATTTCATTTGCAGCTTGTTACATGTCATCCATGATTTCACATCAGAAATGCACTTCTCTACTCAATGGATGGTAGCAACAACTTCAGTTGGGTGGCTAGACTTGTATATTTGGGTGTCATCAGCATACAATCGATGCGACACTGGGTTATGATCTATCACACTTGAGAGCGGCTTCGTGTACAGAATGAAGAGAACAGGTCCAATAACAGATCCCCGTGGAACACCACAAGATACGTAAACTGGGCTACAGTGTATTCCATTTGCAGATATAATTTGTGTCCTGTTGACTAAGTAGGACTTGAACCACTGTAAGGCTATATTCTGAATGCCAAAGACATGCTGGAGACGGAGAAGTAATATATCATGGTCTATTGTGTCAAATGCTGCAGATAAATCCAGGAGAGTGAGGACTGTAATCTTTCCACTATCCAAAGCAGAGAGAATGTCACTAAATACTTTCAGAAGAGTAGTTTCCGTACTGTGGCAAGGGCGATATGTAGACAGTACATTGCTAAAAAGACTGTTTGAATTCAAATGAGATACAAGTTGAGTTAGAACAACCTTTTCTAAGACTTTTGATATGAATGGGAGATTAGAAACTGGGCGGTAGTTCTTTAAATCGTTATGGTCCAGTGTTGGTTTCTTCAGCAGTGGCTTTACGATGGCAGTTTTGAAAAATGATGGGAATTCCCCCGATGAGAGAGAGAGAGAGATATTAATAACATCAGTTAGTGAAGGCAATATTGGGTCTAAGCACTCAAGCAGCAGTGATGTCGGAATTGGATCAAGTTCGCAAGACTTTGGTCACTTTTCATCACGATTGTCAGTATTAAATCAATAGAAAGAGGTTCAAATGCTCCTAACGCTTGTCGCTGAAATTCTGCATCATAACTGTATGGTGACGAATCAGTTGAAATTGTGCTGTCAAGCGAATCTCTAATGGTTTGTACTTTGTCATCGAAGAAATTTGCAAATTAGTCTGGTAGGTCTAGTGGAGAGAAGGTTGTTGGAAGTGGTGTACATTTGTTCCTTGACATTAGTTTGTTAGTTATCTCGAAGAGCTCTTTGCAGCTGGAACTCTCCGTGATCTTAGTACTGTAGTGGGATGATTTGGCTAAATGGACTATGTGACGTTCTTCTTAGCGGCTTCGTAGATTTGTTTATGAACAGTGAGTCTGGTGGAAAGCCAAAGCCTCTCTGCTTTTCGGCGATGTCTTGTAGCAGTGCGAAGCTGGTCCCTAACACTGCTATATACTCTGCATTTGGTGGCTGGGGCATGATTTTCAAGCAATGAACGCAGGCATTTATCAAGTTGTTCCGCTGTTGGATGTAAGAAAGTTGTTAGGTTTATAAAACATCAAATAGTTCAAAGTATGTCACGGGTATAGGAGAAAACAGATGTTAGTATGGGTATGTTAAACCCTGAGGCTATAATTTCTCGCCGGCAAAATGTCTGAGAGGTGAGTTAATTGACATAGCCATAAACTCATGGAGCGCGTTTTTTTATTGTTGTAGTCAAAGTCAGTTACGTAACCTTGTTTACAGGTAAGTGCCGATTTCTTGTTAGAACAAGGCATCGTCCAGTTTTATCATAAACGTCTTTGACAGATGGTTGGGAAGGGCGATGTATGATCATTAGGAACCAAACTCCAATCGGAATTGAGTTCGGCGTGCCAGACATTGTAATCTTAAGTTTAAATATATCATCTTGAGAATCAAAAAGTTAGTAGTGTTCCAAAATATTTGGCGGGACAAGGCAAATAAACTACTCCGCGACCATTCGTAATGGCGGAATTATTCAGGGAATAATCAGAAAGTTCGTAACAGGTGAGTTATTATTTGCTCGATTGTTGTGAAATATTACTGCAAAGTAAGTGTAGTTAATTATTGCAGTATATCTATATATTTGAGTATTTATAAAATCACCATTGTAGTTTGATTCGTTCATAGTGTGCGATATACATGCGTATTTTGAGATTTGAGCAATGTGATGTGTAGAATTTATATTGTAATTCGTTATTGGTTTGATTCGTAATAACCTCATGCATGTATTCATTTGATTATAGATTTGGAAATGTTGAATTGAATTATAAACTTTGTATAATGTTACAGCGTGCAACATTAGTATAGGAATTTGCCTATTTGTGTATACTTGTAGGAGCATCATGTGTATGAATATATTAGAGCATGAATATGCATATATGTGTACACTTGTAGATGTGCAATGTACAGAAATGCGTCTAATTATATGATATTGTTTTGTATATAATAAGATTGAGAATTTATATACACACACACACACACACACACACACATATATATATATATATATATATATATATATATATATATATATATATATATATATATATATATATATATATATATATATATATATATATATATGTGCACATATCAGGGAGAATGTATATTTTTATGGGCACCAATGCGTCACCAAAAACAGTAATGGCCTATCTGATGATACTAATGTTAGTGTGTGTTACGTTGCAAAAGGTATACGTTTTGCTAATATCCGTGTATGTAATGTATTCTTTAGAAGCTTTTAGGGACCAGAGGGAATTACTTCGTGATGTGATCAGAGTCTCTGGCAGACAAAGGAAAGACGTTTGAGGGACCAGAGGGAAGTACTCAATGCTGTGGTCCGAGTCTCTGGGAGACAAAGAGAAGCAGTTTTAGGGACCAGAGAGAGTTACCCCAGCCGTGCCCTGAGTCTCTGGGAGACAAAAGAGAGAAGGAAGGACAGAAGGAGAAGTAGAAGATATAACGGAGGGAGACAAAGGAAAAGAGAAGAACACACAAATGAGTATGACACAGGACAGAAGGAAAAAATTCACACATTAATTCAAACGATGAACTAGGTCGTCACTTGGTGGGAGTGATATGATTTTAGCTGAATTGTATTTGAGAGATTACTGTTTGAATTAAATTGTTGTTATTTAAAATTTCAATTTGTATATTCATTAATTTAACTGTCGGCACCGCTGACTGGGGGCTCAGAGCTTTCCATCTCTCTATCACTACTTCAATTTCTGACAAAAACGAGCCAGGGTTGGTATGCTATATTAATTAAAATAAATTGGAAGCACCCCACCCCAGAAAGGAAAGCAACCTAGACCGTTACAAAATAAAACAGTAAGATGTTAGTAACAATAAAATACGAAACTTCCCAATCAACGGGACATGTAAATGATGTATGTTAATGAGGACAGATAACAATATGTTGAAAATATGGGGCGGTATTTACATAAAATAAAAATGCTATATAGAACATTTAGTTCCCTGGAATGCTAAGAAAATAGAAGTAAATTTCAGTGTTTAAGGAATTAGCTATTGTCACCAGTTTCTTGTTTATTAAACATTAGAGAACAACTATATGATGAATTGACAATACGTTTATTTAGATAGCTACGAAAATAATATTTAATGGGTACAACATCAAATATTTTAAATATATTTGAAAATATTAAACTATTTTTGATGTTAATTACTTGAAATAGTTCTTTTACTAATATTAAACTGGATTAAATGCTATTTCCTTGTAATAAATTTTGATCATATCAAACTGGATTCGATGCTAATTTAGATAGTTTTTGATAATATTAAATTGAATTAATTGTTTAATTACATTTGATAATATTAAACTCGATTAAAACAAATTAAAAATGCAAAATTGATTCAATTTTAGTTACTTTAATAAATAGATTTTGAAATATAATATAGATTACAATTTAGTTACTTTAAATAGATTTCATTATATGCAACTGATTCAAATTTAGTTACTTTAAATATATTTTGATAATACTAAACTGGATTCGAAATACATCTGAATAATGAATATAATTTTGACAATATTGCTACGCTGTACAGATGTAGGTAAAGGCCCGACCCAGTCTGCCTTCGTAAGAAAAAAGCATTCATGCATTGATTGCATTAAAGATATTTTTCAACAATTTAATAAAAATCACTGCATTTAGTATGGCGGGTATTTAAAAGTCTGCTTTATGCAAAAGTACATTTTAACGGGGTTCTTATCAAGCCGTGTTAGTTTCACACACTTATGTAGGAGTCTGGGCGGGAGTTTTCAAAATATGTTCGTAATACACCAGCTTTGCATCACACGTGTATTTATTTTGTGGAGACTGTGTGTGTATCTGCGTGTTTGTATGTCTATTTGGCTCTGTGTGATTGAAAGACCCAGAGAGAGAGAGAGAGAGAGAGAGAGAGAGAGAGAGAGAGAGAGAGAGAGAGAGAGAGAGAATGTTTATAATGAATTCTCTAATACAACGATTTGACGGGCGAAGAAGGTTGGCCGAATTCAGACCACATGAACCTTGACTTGTTATAACACGTTCTTTTTGTGTTGGTACCTTATCGTAAAGTAAGGCATAATCAATCAAGCAGGAAAACACTAAGGGCAAAAATGTTCGATAGCGTCAAAATCTGCAGGAACATTTATTAAAATGGGAACGGGTTGCAATCTTAACGGAATCATTAACATGTAAAAGATAGATTAGAAAGACACTGGACTGAAACACAGATAACGTTTGCTTTCTAGGGTGCCCGAAATATCAATGTTGATTCTCTGATCACTGTCGTCAGTACAATGTAATCAATACAATCAAATCGATAATTGTAATTTGTCTCCATCTTAGTAATGATTGACTGATTGATTGATATTTAACGGCGCACCAGCACTTCTAGGCTATTTAGCGCCATACAACAGGTTGTATTTAAACATGGTTAAAAATACTAAAGGTTTAAAATCGACCAGCGATATAAAAAAACAAATAGTTCAATATAAAATGATAAGGTTTTGGTAACAGTAAAATATGAAGCTTCCCAATCAACGGGAGATGTAAATGGTGTATGTTGATGAAAACATGTTGCAAAATAATGGGCGGTATTTGCATTATCCATCTTAGTAAGTGGGGTTGTTAATTTGATTTACTTACGTTAAATAGGGAATGTCCTTCCTCGATTAGTGAATGATGGATATCAACAGAGAACTGGGCAAGTCCATTGTGATGAAAAAATGCAATATTAGCCCCCTTAGACAAGAAAAAAAACCAATTTAAATCAAACAAATTAATAGTGGAAATTTCAGTTCAACTTAAATTATATCAAAATAATTTAATAGCAGTATCAAATTTGGATGTATTTCATGATCATAACGAGTGGTGAAAGGAGCGCAATGTCCACGACGTATCGCATCACTTTCATTCCGACCGTGTTCCAACGTTTAATATCTCCTCGAGTCTTCCTATTCACACGGTCTCATCCTTCTTGGAATTACTCTAAAGTCGTCACTTCCCCCTTTGGACTTCACTCGTCACTTCTATTTGTTCTGGACTTCACTCGTCCCGTCTCTTTTTCCCGGACTTCCATCGCCGGACTGTCGAGTCTCACTCTCCCTCGAAAACTGTTTCCTTAAAGGACACAATTATTCCTAATTCGCTATATGTACCACTTTGTACATGAACATAAATTTCCTTCACTTACATTACTCAGAACACACTAGCTATCCAGACAGTGCGTACAGCCTACCTACGGTAGTGCCTTGCCTCGCTTGACAGCTGCAGGTCATCAATTACCTGGTGAACTCTCTCTGGAAAATTTACCGTATGCTGTGTGTTGTTATTCCGTCGATTCGACAAGGCCCTTTCTAGTCATCCGAGGGTTGGATCGACTGGTTCTGTTCTGTGCGTGTTCAGGTGGCCGATGAAGCCAACCCTTACACGGAATGTTTGTTTGCATAAGGGACAAGGAGCATCTCCAGGACGATTGATGGCACTTACTTTGGTGGCTTGCCTCTTCATCTTTCCAGACGCTGTCTTGCTAGATTCGCACAACTTGGAGCCTTTGTGCACAGAGGAACACTAAGTGACTCGATCGCTTGCTGTTTGTTCCCCGGGTATCAGAGTTTATGTCGAACGCTCTAAATGCAGCAGATTGTCTTTTAAGCGTTTCTTCTGACCTCGGTGAAATCTCTGTCCTTGCTGTAGTTCGCTATAGAAGAGTCTCTTAGGCAGCCGATAGTCTGTCATGCTTTCAACCTGTCCCGCACAAAATGAGAGGCAGTTGTCCTTCAAAAATCAATTTTGGGGCTGAGTATGAGAACTGACTGAACTGAGTTCTATGTAGACCGATATCTCGTGACATCTCGCGTCCTTCATTGACAATTTCGTTCCACCTGCCACTCTGTCAAGGCCCCATATAGCAGTGTTCCGCTTATGTTCTGCTGTAGTAGTAGTAGTTTTTGTGGGGTCTCAGGTGTTCTATTGAAAACTTTTAATTTACCACTTCATTTCTTGCTGTTCGTGTAAATATTTTAAGTTTCATTAATTGGGGTGAAAGTAAATTCATTTTGTGGATTAGATTTTTCCATGTTTACCAATTTATTTTAGAAATAAATATGATATTAGTATATGTGGAATTGATATTAGGGTCACTGTGCTCTATGAAAGAATTTCGAGCAGGTTCTTGGGGATCCTAAGCGTTTTTGCTTGGTCTTAAAAATCTTCTGTTGTGCATGATATTTGTTCCACACGTTAAATACATGATATAAATCTTCGGGGGTACACAATGAGTGCAATTCACTCCCCTAGCATTGTTGATCTTGAAGATAGTTTCCGAAACTGCTGGTCAATACTGGATTTCTAGCTTTGATTCTATTGATACCTTTCTGGCCGTCTTTATTAGCGAGAGTCGGTGCTTTTATATGTATGGTTACTTTCTTTTTGTAAAGAGCAATGCGTGCGATCGTTTTTAATATTATTCCAATCCTGTTGCCATTTCCCTAGAATTTTCTTACTGAGTATCCTATATTATTCTCTTCAGCTCTACCTGATTATGGAAAGGCTATCTACTTGAAGTTTGTTTTGGCTGCTTGGTCCGCTGTTTCGTTTCCTGGGATATCGATGTAGGACGGTACGCAAATAAAGTCAATTTTCCTGTTTTTGTTTTCCATTTGTCTCAGTAACAGGCTGGTCTCTTTTACGAAATTGTCACGGGATGTAGAGATGCCGGTTTGAGTGAGTTTTAGACACTGTTATATATTGCTTTGCCTGTGTTTATGGATTTTATGCTGTGTATATAGGGCAGTAACACCATCAGGCACAAAGTAGGTTATTATGAAGACCTCCTCACCAATTGAGATGCAGAATGTTGCAGGTCCATGGTTTGGGATCCGGGTATTAGATTTTGTTCAGCTTGTGTGTTTGGGATTTCAAAGTTCCGAGACTAACCTACGCTGATGGGGATGATACGTTTCACTAAATAAATTTCAGTTGGGTGTGAGTCTTCATCGATCGATATTAGTGTCGCATATTTTAGTAATGGTTCTTCTCTTCGTAAGCGAGTGGGGAGTTTCCTATTAAAACTTGTATTTCTTGTATTGTGGAATATTTGTGTGCTTCTATGCATACACGTAGGAACTTTTGGATACTGTCAAGTTTAATTAAGCGGTTCGTCTTTGACGAGGCATATACGTGACACGCATAGTCCATGGTATATCTTTTTTTATCTGTATATGATATAGAGTGTATCTTGGTCCGCTCACCAATTCAGTCCTTTAATGTTATTTTAGGAGGTTTAAATCTAGGCTACATTTTCGAATGAGGTCTTGGATGTGATGCTTCCAAAGGAGATGTTCGTCAAAATACACACCCATACATTTGGCGACTTTCTGAAATTTTATTTGTGTATCTTGAATGTAGAGGATCGTGTACTCTATTTTAGTCTTGATGCTGGGTGTAAATAATATTCCTACCCTTTTTCTT
Source organism: Unio pictorum (assembly GCA_030141615.1). NCBI lineage: Eukaryota > Metazoa > Mollusca > Bivalvia > Unionida > Unionidae > Unio > Unio pictorum. The sequence goes on from JARLTB010000203.1 coordinate 10,325,966, forward strand.
TTTGAGATTTTTAAACCACATAAATCAGATCACTTTTCAATATGATTTACGTTCGATTCGATTTCGCTGATGTTTGTTGCTACCTGCCATCCATATATGCCCCTGTCGTCTGCAAATTGGGATAAATCTATTTTTGTGAGGTCGACAGTGCGCCGCAGGTCATTATTCATAATGTTGAAAAGGGTGGAACTTAGGAGACTGCCTTGTGGAGTGCTTTTTTTCTCTTAGATGGCTCTCCGAATATTGGTCCCTTAATTTGTAGTGCAGCAAGTCAGGATGATATCCAGTGTGCACGGGGCCGTTGATACCATAATGGTTTATTTTCCCAATTTACCCATTTGTCCATATTAGATTAAAATGCTTTCTATAAATAGAGGAAGATTGCTATTATATTGCGCTCGCATTTTTTTTTTGCATTATATGCTAGTTTAATGTTCGATTTCGGCCGGAATAATTGATCTAGAGTAGATATATTGTTGCGGAAGCCGCTTTGATTTTTTTTAGATTAGGTTTGTTCATTCCAAGTGGTGTTTAAGCCTGTTGTTGATCATAGTTTCCGTTACTTTGCATATATTATCTGTGAGGCAAATTTGCCTATAGGAATGTATTTCTGTTGGATCTTTTCTCGCTTTTAGAATTGGGATAACTACTGCTTGCTGCCATGTTGGGAATTTTCCCAGTTTTCCAGAAAGTGTTGATTCAGTCCACAATTATGGTCTCCATATTTCCGGTAAGTGTTTGTACAATTCTTATCCTAGATTGTATTCTCCTAGTGAGGATGTTTATTTCTTTCTCATTGCAGTTCTCCACTCATGAATGGCAAATCCATGTATAGTGGACTGTAGTCAGTTCCCAAATCTGTGAATAGTTATGCGTATTTGTCCTCCACATGTGTCCGGTGGGTTTGAACTTGGTAGAACGATTTTTATTGCTGCTCATCCCAGCAAAATGTTCTGCTATTAGGTTAACATTGTCCTTATTTGAGATTACTCCGATAATAGTAGGCGAAGGTTTAGTTGCTTTTCCTTTCATTGACTTTATTCACTTCCATACCTGTTTTGCATTGCTTCTATAGTCCAGAGACGAGAAGTACTCTTACCAGGTGTTCGTCTTTGCGTTGCGGATAATGTATTTAGCAGCTTGTTCCTAGCTTTTGCTGGTTATAAAATCCGAGGAAAGGCCGGAATATTTGAACCTTTTTAAGGGCTATTTTCTTTTCTTTAAGGGTTTGTTTACATTCCTCGTTCAACCATGGTTTTTTGCAATATGTGATTATCGTTTTCTCCCAAACTGGGTATGCTTAAGTCAGCGCTGCTGCGAGTGCATCACATTTTGATTGTATTTATTGATATCCATGTTATTAAGCTGTTCTAAATTGATTTCTTCAAGTGGAGACTTGAATGTTGGCCAGCCTGCTTTATGCCATTTTGGAATCCTAGCCAAGTTAGTAATAGGGACGGTTAAGTTCAGGGTGATTATAATTTGGAAATGATCACTTTTGAGCATCCTGGCTTAGTCCACTTCCCAGTCGGCTATTTGAGCCACTCTGGACGAAGAGATGGTGAGGTCCATAGCTGAAAATGTTCCATTTTCCTGGTTATATCTTGTACACGCTACGTTATTCAAAATGGCTAGGATTGAGCTAACGACTCATTCTTCTATTGGTGTTCCTCTTTTGTCCTTATGGTTACACCCCCACCCCTAACATGTATTGCAAGCGCGACATTAAAGCCCTTGACATTGACGTCAACACCGCGGAAGAGATTGCTTTAGTCATGCTCAGCTTTTGAGACGCTATGATCATTGGTCTGAAAATCGGCGAGGAAAGCTACGCTTGCCAGCTGATGAAAAGCGATTCCACAGGACGAAGAAACTCCAATACACCAGAATCAACATTAATGCCCTGCAAGTGCAGCAAGGACAGTCGCTCTCTTGTTGGGCTACATGGCCACTAGAGATGCTTCGCAACCACTAACCGGGACATCTTTCTTGGGTGCACTTCCATTGTCTCTCGAGACTAATGAATGCCATCACACATATAACTATAGGTAGAAGAAAGAAAAAAGGAATTGTCAGTTGTTGTACTCGGGATAACGGGGGATGGATTGGCTGCCGACCACTTAGGGATATTTGCAGTAGAATTGAATTGCCTAACAAATCACAGTTTTAACTCCGCCTACGGTGTCGTAGTAGGGAGTAGGTGTAGCTGTAGCATCGGTCCGCTCACAGGTTGGACCACCCGTACTTCGGTGATATACCGTTTTCCACCTAGGCACCCACTTCCCCCATCTTGGCAAAAGTTCATAAAAGCTTCTAGTAAATATGTAGTCGCCTGTATGGAAGTGGCACCAGTTATATAATTCGTTGCACTATATATATATATATATATATATATATATATACATATATATATATATATATATATATATATATATATATATATATATATATATATATATAGTGGCATCAGTAGTTATATTACATTGCTTATTGAAAATGTTATTAGATTTTTAGATTTTTCATACTTTATCCATCTCTTTTGAAGGCGATTAGTATGGATTTGTTAGTTAGGTTTGGGTTTGGGTTGTTCTGATATAGTGATTCAGGATAGGAGTCGGGAGAGCCAACGTTCTTAAGATGACTGATCAGTTTTTCCCTTGATATTTGGTGTCCAGAGTAAATATTGAGTACCTGTTGTAGATCCTCACTCTTGTGATAGTAGGGGCAATTGCTTTCTCTCTTTATTAAGATAAATGTACTTACCCATACTTTAATGGTGTTGTCCGTTTGATAATTAACATCATTCCGTAATAAAGAATCTTTATTTATAGTGCATAAATTGCAGACATTTCCTTATAAAAGGAATTTGTAATCCATTTTCTAGTCAAACAATTTCGTAATCATTTTCACGATGTTTCCATAAATTCTAGTGTAATTATTATCCTGAATCAGCAATCCTTATTCGTTTCATTTTGTGATTGGCTAAGGAATTCAGTCCTTTTGGTAAATCTGAAATTCATTTTTCGAGTCAGTAAGCGTTCCAGTTTTGTATTGCATTTTTTGAATTTGTGATTTATCCATCAATTCTAGTGCATGTCTTATCCTTAATTAGCAATCCGTATTTGTACATATTTTTTGTTGTCGTTTGTACTTGCTTGTTTAGGTTCATCTTGGCGATAAAGCCATAATTCCAAACCAACTCAAAAGCTTTTCTGAACGTCGAGGAAAATCGCCATGAGATGACGATTGCATTTTCGTTTACCGTTTGAACGCTAGTTCAATGCGCGATTCGAGCCTTGACAGTTGGTCAAAAAGTGGATCATTTGTTACTAAAGTCACTGTGGTACTTGGATACAAGGTTGTTACCTTCGAGGTGATGTTTGAGTCTGTTGTTAATTATAGTCTCCATCACCTTACAAATAGGGTCAGTGACTGAGATTGGCGATGATAATTATGTACGGTCTTTAATGGCCTTTGAAATTGCGATGACTATATATTGTTTTCTGCTTTTTTCGGTATTTGTTTTGTAATACTGATCTGTTAGATCTAGGCGGATATCTTTGATATATCCAAAATTACTTTCTCCTGGTGAGGTTGATTTTGTTGTCTCTGATAGCTGTTTTCCATTTTTCAATGGAAAAATCAGCGTTAAGAGGGGAATATTATTTTGAACCCGTGTGAGAAGGTGGGAATACTTACGCTCTACCGTTCCTCGAAGTATCTGAAATAGTGCTGTATGATTGTTATTGCTGCTCATTCCAGCAAAATGTTTTGCCAGTTGTTCAGCTTTATCTTTTTTAGTTGTCACATGTTTAATATTTGGAATGCCGTTACTATTGTTGCCTCTCATGCCTTTTATTTCTCTCCAAACTTGTTTGGAATTGCATTGCAAGGATGGTGCAGTATGTCGCCATGATGTTTCTTCTGCTCAACAGATAACACGCTTATACTGTATTACTTTGGAATTATATTTAATTAACCGGTGTGCGCGGACCCAGTAGAAACACCTACGTTCACATTTTACCTACACAAAATTGTAATAGCACCCACATATAAAAATTACATGGACGATCTTACATGACAGGGAAACCAAGTGTTTATAGGCGCACTTCAATATTTTGACATAAAACAGGGAAACGATGTGTTTATAGGTAAACATACATTTTTAACCGACAGCAGCAGAGGAGGCGAGCCGGACAACATTTTTAAACAAGTTTTCAATGGATTAGGGCTTAAAACCCTATCAAAACAATGAAACAGGCAAAAAATCAATGAAATCAGGCCAAAAAAAATCAATGAAATCGGGCAAAAAAAAAAATAATGAAAAAATCAATGGAATCAAAAACATGATCCTGAAGGGTTTTCAAAATGAGTAAAAACTCTTTAACCGAATATTTTATCAAGTCCGATACGATATCGTGTCCTCGGGTCTGCTAAATTTATTGTCACAAATCCGTGTGGTTTTGACTGAGCATGACTAAAGAAATTTCGAAATTGATTATGATTCATATTACCGCAGCACCAAGTTTGCCAAATATTTCGTAGTGTATGAGTATCAACTCCGTTAAATACACACAGCAGATTGCAATTATCGCGAATCACTTTTGGTATTTGTGTGTACCGTTGAGTGACATATATCACGTCCGTGTTTTTATGTCCGCCTCGGGAAAAAATCCTAGCAGGATTCTTTTGATTATCTAACATGATATCGTCATACACGACTAAATTGTTAATACTTCCATCGATGTCTTCCACGGAAGGGGCTTCATCAATATCAGTAATAAATTCAATAAAATCATCGTCGATTTCAAATTCTTTTGCTTTCTCGTTAAAATCCTTGAGCACTTCATAGCATCGCTGATCGTCTACACTCGGGGCTATTAAATACAATTTGTCCCATTTCATCCATCTTGTTATCAAATTAAGTAACAATTGTGTCTTGCCGCTTCCAGATGGTCCGATTATAATCATTCTAATTGAATTCGGTAACATTTCATGGTGTTTAATAGGCTCCCGTCTTCGGGTAGCTGAATAATCAATTATATTCATGCCGTTATATATAAATTATGGATCTATATTGTGTGAAGTGTAAGGCGCGTACTGGCACAGATGACTTGACGACGATTACAACTAAAAATAATCGATCAGCGCTTTCTGGTAAATGCGTACAATGTAGTACAAAGAAATTTAGATTTGTTTCTAAACCCAAGGAACCTTTAAAAAAAACGAGGAGGTGATATCGCAGCCAAGCTAGCTAAACTCCCTGGAACCCCATGGGCAAAGTATCCAGGAGAAAAACACCTTCCAGGGTATAGTTATTGTGGACCGGGAACAAGACTTGATATCAGACTCAATAATCAAAATCAGCCCCGACCCGGTGAAGAACCAATAAACGCCATTGATAAGGCCTGTCACCTTCATGATGTTGCTTATAAAAGCAGCAATCTGCAACACAGGCATCTAGCAGATGTGAAATTAATTCATGCGTTGAATGCCATTCCTGATAAATCCTTCAAAGAAAAATTGGCTTCATTTTTGATAAAATCGGCTATGAAAAGTAAATTGATGTTAGGTGCTGGTAATTAATAACAACATGGAATCAATTTATTATTCTCCGAAAGGATACTGGCGGGGTAGCGCTGCAATCCATAAACTCGCTAGCGCTGCAAAAGTGAAAAAAACCACTGCGGCTCATTGGTTATCTAAACAGGCACTATGGCAAATTTATCTACCACCGCCTAAACAAATTAATTACTCGCATTTTGATGTGACCTTTCCTAATGAAGTTCATCAGGCTGATATATTTTTTCTGCCACATGACAACGGTTACAAATACGCTCTAACCATAATTGATATTGCAAGTCGATACAAAGAAGCAGAACCGTTAAAAACAAAATCGGACACTGAAGTTGCTTCTGCATTTGAAAGGATTTATCGAAGGGGTCCTCTGCACTGGCCAAATCTATTACAAATTGATCCTGGCAAGGAATTTCAGGGTGCAGTGTTATCAATAATGAAAAATCATAATGTCACCACCAGACGGGGGCATACTGCGCTACATCGCGATCAGGCAATTGTAGAACGGTTTAATAAAACCCTTGCTGAGCGGTTATTTGGATATCAATACGCAAAAGAATTCATCCAAGAAAAAAGATCCCGTGAATGGGTTAAAAGGTTACCAGCTGTGATTACTGCACTGAATAACGAGATTACTAGAACAATCAACATGAAACCTATCAATGCGATTAAAAAGAAGTCTATACCCGCACAACCACAAAAAGATTTCAAAGAACCAATTCTTGGTAGTAATGTCATTGTGAGGTATTTATACGAACCAGGAGAGCTTGAAGGGGGCAGAAAAAGGACTACTGATTCTATTTGGAGTGTTACTGCACACAAGATATCTAGTGTAACACGATCTACGGGTAGACCTCCAGTCTATAAACTGGATTCAACTGCCCCTCAGCGGGGTTTTACTAGACAACAATTACAAGTGATACCCGAGGATACTCAATTACCACCACGGGGTCTTAACTAGCGCCGTTGCGTCTGTTGCACTCAAGACAAGTCAACATCACATTGTTTCTGACATGACCGAGACTGTTATTTTTTCTGTCTACGGTAACTTGGCGAGGATCTTTATCCGAATACTGCCAACGCATTATACAATTGCAACTTGCGCAGTGATTATTCTGTTGTTTCTTCAAAGTGATTATTAATTTAGCATCAATATCAAATTCTCGTTGTTTTTTTTGTCTTGTTGTTTGTAACCGGAGAGTTTTTTATCAATAATTTTAACATCAATATCATCTATTGTGGTGTCATTATCTAAAACAATTCTTCGAAGTTGATTTATTTTTCGTACTCTGGATACTGAAAGATAGACTAAATTTGACCATTCGATGCGATTATCTACCATCCAAACAATTGTATCGGATATAGTCAATCCTTGCGAAGAATGTATTGTTGCTGCGTATCCTAGCGTCCATGGGGATTTATTAGCAAGCAATGCATCTTCAACGACATTGATATCAACCAGCACAATATCATTTAATACCAGAATTTGTTTTTCACTCTGTCCTGGAATATCAACTTCAATATTCTGTTTTCGTGTATCCGATGGCCTATAACATAACGGTACTGGAAGTGTTGCAAATTTTTGTTTATGCAATTCAAATAACTTCCTCTGAAGTGTGTCCCTGACTATTTTTCTACTTGCAATTATCAAATAATTTGGTCTCCATGCTTCCCAGAAATCATTCATTGGAGTTTCCGAAATTATTTCACGGGCTATTTCACACTGGATTTTATCCGGTTGTAATCTAATTAATTTCTTAAATTCTTTTAATTTTTCATCAAGTGATCTATGATCGGTATCAATTTCTTCATAATAGTCTACAAAACCCTTTAGCCATTCATGTGGGGATGCACCGACAAATGGTGGTGGTTGTCCGCATCACCGCACATAACGATTTTTGTATTTTTCAATAACAACCACTCAAGAAATATTTTTAATACATCTTCTGACACTGTGTCTATTTCATCCCAAATGATAATTTCAGGAATAAATTTCTCTCCCATGCGCTCAGGAGTCCATTTATCTCCCTTCCATCGGAAAAAACTGTGATAGGTACAGGCATTTACCCCTCTCTGTATCATTTCTCTTGCAAGTCTGTGAGTTGGTGTTAGCACAATCATGTTTGTGAAATCCGTAGGATTTTTCCCACGAAATAACTCAATTGCCCGGGTTGTTTTTCCTGACCCACCACAACCGTTTAAATAAACTGTTTTATACCGGCATATTGGATCAGAAATCGGTGGTGCATTAGAAAATTCTGAACACTGATTGCTTTCTAAATAATTATTTTCAATTGTAACATCTGCTGATTGAATATAATCATGAAGCATTTCCTTCTTAATTCTCCATGACCCCCAATTCTCGTTGCCAGTAGCCTTAAAATCAGCCATTTTGCTGTTTATGTAAAATGAATCAGTGGCAACTCTAACTGCGGTGTTAGGAAATTTATTGATCATCGAAAACAGATTAATAGAAGCATAACCGAGCATAGAAGCTCTTAAGTGTGTGTACTGCGGATTGTACCCATTTTTGTAGGTAACAATTGTACCCAATTTGGTTCCATCGGACAGAAATGCGTCTTTACGATTGACATATAGGCCTTTATTCGTTAGATCCGCGATTACAAAATCGTATTCAGCATTGTCTATAATTAATCGTGAAGAATATCTTGTATTGTCATATTTGCCACCCTGAGTGAATTTACCGATTATTCTTCGTCCAAGATCTTTTGCTTCATTGTTTCTGATTTCAAATAACTGTTTGGACCAATCCATGATTTGTTGTTCATTAAAATCAGGAAACAGTTTTCGCTGTTCACTAATTATTTTTTCTAGATCGGGTTGTGGTAACCAGACTGATTTCTGTGCTCGATAGGATATAATCGCTTCACTGACAATTAATGATTTTAACATCTTACAATCAAGCATATACCGTAATAACACTATTGGCATCCAGTGTTTTCAGACATGTGTTTACCAATCCAAAGATAACTACACGGATGAAGTCCTGTAGCCAATTCAAATGATACTACACGAGCGAATCCTGCTAAATCAAAATCAGGCAGTGGTCCATTAATGGCAACACGGGTCATTTCGTGTGTGGGGTGTCCAAATCGTTTGAAATATTTCTCGCATTCTCCATATCCAAGAAAACTTCCTGGATAACACGCAATCATATCAACGGAAATAACGGTTTCAGGGTCGTATTTTGTATTCCATAACCCTCCATGGCTGTATTCAAGACAGGACAATCTGACATCTGATAAAAACTCACTTCTTGTTGGTTTCCACGCGTTTTTCTTTCTAGCAAAATGTGCTGCAATTGATGGTAGTGTAAAACAGTTTGCTAATAATTGATCGTTGTCTTCCCCCGCCAGTGAAAACTCACTAGCTAGTTTTTTCATTTGATTATGCAGTTCTTCAGTACGGTACAATTCTCCGTTGGGCCTTACAAACTGATCAAATCTACATTCCTCGTCTGAAGTACTATGAAATAGCCACATTGACACAAGATCGTTTTTACTCAAATGGTAAATAGCATCAAATAATTTCTGCTCTGAAAAAAACTCTTCGGTTTGGGATAGATATTTTACGGTTCTATCCCGTGGGAATATTGTTACTGCAGATGACCACGCGTGTTCATTATGATCAATAATTTCAATTGGGTTTCCTCTTTTTTTGATTGATATTTCGGTTCTTTTAATACTTCACCGGTGATTGTCCTTACCGATATTGGAAATCTCAATGATGTTTCTAATTCAATTATATCCTGAATTGTTGCTCCATGCTCTTTTACCGTTAATTCCCATTCGGTTATTTTTTTTTCGTCTTAGATCAGTCAATTTATTTCCCCGGGACGCATTTGTGAAGTGTTCCATTATTCGTTCTGCTACACAATTGAGCCCTGTCGAATATTTCATGGGTGCTAGTTTTGAAATATCAGGGTTTTCATTGAGCGGATATATCCCGTAAACAACTGCTGTGACAGGATAAGATCTTTCGTAGTATGGTTTATCAATTCCGGTCAAAATTCCTGGTTTGGAATCTTGATTCACGGTGACAGTTTTTTTGTCCCTGAGAATGGGTTCAAATTTATCCCTAATGATCCATTTTCCAGTATCACGGATAAGGAATTTTATTCGAAAAAAATGCATTTTTTCCCCAACACGTGAAATTATCACTGCTGCTTTTTCATCATTCATGGTAGCGTCAACAACACCATCAATTCGAAATGTTGACCAACAATAAGATGCTCCATCACGCTTGAATTCATTAAAACAGTCTCTGATTTTACTAATCATGGCTTTATCAAGAATTTTATTCTTTGGTGTATTAGAAACTATATCAAGATTGAATTGAGCATCTTTCCAGGGTAATCTCTTGTTACGTTTTTTGGGTTTATCGAGATTAAATTTAGGATTAATTTTCAATAATCTCTTAAACTCCTTCATGTTTCCGTCTCTTGGACGTTTTTTGGTTTATCGAGATTAAATTTAGGATTAATTTTCAATAATCTCTTAAATTCCTTCATGTTTCTGTCTATTAAACGTTTTTTTGGGTTTATCGAGATTAAATTTAGGATTAATTTTCAATAATCTCTTAAACTCCTTCATGTTTCCGTCTCTTGGACGTTTTTTTGGTTTATCGAGATTAAATTTAGGATTAATTTTCAATAATCTCTTAAACTCCTTCATATTTCCGTCTATTGGATGTTTTTTTGGTCTATCGAGATTAAATTTAGGATTAATTTTCAATAATCTCTTAAATTCCTTATCAGTATTGAATTTAGCATTTTTCAAGGGTGTTCTCTTTAACTCCCTCATGCTATAATTAAAACAAGCATTTAAATGAAAGATTTATGTATAATGAATCACTGCAAATGGCTTATGATTGGATCGACGACACCGTGTAACAAATCATGCAGAAATGAATTCTGTGGGTATCATATGCAAAGCTTTCGTCGTGGAAGCCTTGGTCCGTTACCCTGTATTCGATGTGGGGTTGGGGTCAGGGGGAAATCACAATTGTGTATTGCTTGTGGTGGAAAGCGATACAGGGAGTTGAAGCGTTATTATGATAAAAGAATAAAAAATGGGAAATCAATCAGAAATTATGACCCTGACACTGACAACGTCCCTGACAAAATCATAAGAACCCCTCAAAGACTACATTGAAAGATTTATTATTAAACCAAACACTGAATTAGACAAACAATAGTATTAGTATACGAATGAACCAAGAATTCAGACCACATCCCTTGATTAAAAATTATGAAGCATCCAGTGATGGTACTGTCAGACACTGTAGACTGAAGAAAACGGTCGGTTTTGTGACTAATCAAGGGTATTTGATGTTTAGCGCTGGAAAGAAAAATTATCACAATCATCGTTTCATATTTGAATGTTTCAATGGATTGATTGAGGATGGTCTTGTTATTGATCACAAGGATTCCAATCCAAAGAATAATTCTTTATCAAATCTGCAAGCTATCACACAGAGTGAGAATACCAAACGAGGAAAGACTGGAAAATGCTCGAAAAAAGCGAAACCAGTAAAATCTTTGAATACAATAACGAATGAAGAAAAAATATTTCAATCAATGTATGAAGCCGGCAAGTATTTCAATATTTGTCGATCTTCTGTACGAAAAGTTGCAGAGGGGATTTATCGATCTGGGATTTCAAAAAAGACCGGACAGAAAGTTCAATTTAGTTATGTCTAATGCGTCATATTTTTCAATTAGAGATATGTCATTGTTATAGAATAATGAATTCTGAAAACATGAATAGCATCATAGTTGAAATTTTAAAATTGAAAAGTCATGATATTGAACTATCAGATGGGTTAAATCCTGATCAAATCAAGTCAGATTTTCAGGATATAGAATACGGAGTAAACAACAATAAATATATGCTACCAAAGAAATATGCACTCATCAAAAGAATTCAGAATTCTATTAGAGACTCTCTTGCATTTTCCAGTGACATCAGTGTGTTTGTTCCGTTGTATACTATCGTAGAACGAATACGAAAAGAATTAGGTAACGAATACGAATTGAAAAAAGAAGTCAACTCTAAAATTAGAAACCTACGGGCGTTAATTCAAGAAAATGAACAATTTTTATTACCCGACTTCTTTATCATTTTTGATTGAAATCGACCCTCAAAGAGATTTTCATTTTTTTAGCACTTTTTGATTGAAAATGACAAAATCAGTGATGTTAATGGATGATCAAAATAGAATGGCAAAAGTCACAGTATTATCTATTTTTATAGCAATTATGTGACTTTCGCCATCAATGATAGGATGAAATAACACTTCCACGGTGGTGTTAAAATCAGTGAATAAAAAATATTTCACACACACTGAATAAAAAATCGATGGACGGTTCTCTCGATATGATCAACGGAAAAGTGTGGAAAGTCACAGTATTATATATTTTATATACAATTATGTGACTTTCCACAAACTTGATAGAGCCGTTAAAACACTTCCACGGTGGTGTTAAAAATCATCCGACATGTCAAATGTTTGTCAAGTTCGGGATAATTGTTTTACAATTGAAAAATTGTTTGCGATTTCAAATAATGGTCAATGAAGCATTAACAACCCGATTGGCTCGTGAACGATTAGATGCAATTAAGAGATTTATACCAATTCGTGACTCTGTAAGGAATAAACTGCAACAACGACAGAGTCTTCAGACTGATTTTGCTTTGGGATCTGAAGAATTGTTTAAACCAGTAACCACAGCAACGAAGGGAGTAGAGCATGCTATACGGGGAGATGTTCCCGAGACGGGGAAATCTGTTATTGGTGAACTTGAAAAAATAGCAGCGAAAACTGAACAAACAAAACAGGCTGTACAAAAAATGGAATAAAAAAGAACAGTAGATGATTTACGCGTGAGATTTAACGAGGAAGGGTTAGCAGAAATTGATAAGACTGATCCAACAGAAATTCCTGTGCTTGTTGTTACGACTTATGAAAACAGAAAAAAATGGTTGAAACCAGAACATCATAAGTTTGTTAAGAATTTAACCCACTGGGCTGATATATTTTACAAAATCAAAACTAAAAAAAGTCAAATTAAGACAGATAGTCCATCATAAATTGAATATATCAATGCGGTGAGTATAGTGTATAATCAATACGAAGAGTTTAAACAACAACAAAAAACGCCAAAATTGCAAAGAAAGCGACAGCAACCTGCAAAGAAAATATCTTTCTCACCTAAAAAACTACAACAACTACCACCTGATGATGATGATGATGATGATGATGATGATGATGATGATATTTTTGATTATTTACAAGAAACGGATGAAGCAACTGGTTATAGCGGAAGTGGATTAGGAACCCCAAGTAGGGTATGTCCTGATAGTGTTATCAATGATATATCACGATTAGATGTTCTTGTAGGAGGTTTCCGAGCTGGAAATAATTCACCGGAAATAATTAATGAAGCAGCTGATATCTGTAGACGGTTATTTCAAGGTGGTATCATGGATATCAAAACATATCGAGATTTCATTGGCGAGTTAGCGGAAAGTGGGTATCATAGTGACTGAATTGAAAAGTCAATTGATTAGATAAATAACAATTGAAAACACTAGTGTTTTTATAATAAGATGATCATACACTACAATCATGATAAACCAACCCCCGTCTATGTAGTTAATTCACGGTTTCCAGTTTATAGCGCATATTACGGAGATGGTTTCGGTGATACCATTTTAGGATTATTTTCAAGAATGGCTCCAAAAGTGATGCCGTTAGCTAAACAATTAGGAATGAAAGCCATTGATGTTATTCGTGATAAGGGTATTGGTGCTGTTGGAGATTTTGCCGGAAAAGCGTTTTCTGCAGCAAAGGATAAAATAACATCATTAGTGAGACGAAAAAAGAAACCGTTACCGTATACAGCGTCTACAGCGGAAATGCCTGCAAGTGCAAGTGTTAGTAAAATTATAAATAACGCAGTAGATGAAAAATTAGCGTCGATGGCTTTAACCCAAATATGATAGCAGGAAGTGGCTTTAAAAAACTACGACGATGAAAATCGTTTACGATTTCACGATTTAGACTCTAATAAATAGAATAAAATGTTCAAACAGTCACGTGATCCAGCGTTTGATGATTCTGTACGCGATTATCAATATTACGCCTATCATGCAATAGACCCAAAGAGTCGATCAAGAATTGAACTTCAAGTCCATGATACCAGTAAATACTTTTTGCCTTGTGAAGCATTTATCGAAGTAGAAGGAGAACTTGTAACAGCTGCTGATACTACTGCTGTACCAGCACCGTATCCAGCTGGTACTCAAGTCGGTTTTGTCAATAATGGTATCATGGCGCTATTTGAGAGTGCTAGATATCTCATTGATGGAAAAGAAATTGAGTCGATAGATCGTGATGTTGATGTGGCTACAACAATAATCGGGCTAGCAAGATATTCCGATGATTATACAAGATCAGCAGGACCTTCTATGATGTTTGCAAAGGATGTTAAAAATACCGCTGGAGGAAATCAATTTGTTGTAAGACGACCAAAGAATAATGCTGGCACCGCTAATATTGATGCAGAGGATATGATTATAAACAACGATCCTAATTTCAATCTAGGAGCTGCAACACGTATTTCAATGTTGCAAGGAGTGCGTAAATTATTTTCATGCGCGATTCCACTGCATCATATTTTTGGATTCTGTAGAAATGTCATAAAAGTTATTTATGGAGCGAAGCATACAGTATCGCTTGTACGAAAGAGTGATGATAATGACGCAATTTGGAGGATTCCAGCAGATGATGCAAATCCCAATGCTGATGCCGGTAAAGTCAATTTAACAAAAATATCATTGTGGATGCCAGTGTTGACTCCATCAATTACCGCAGAAGAACGATTACTATCATTTATGGACCAGGGGGAAAATCATTACTAAAATGGCTAATGGTAAGTACAGATGTGAAGCAATCAGATATTAACGGGTTATTCACGTGGAATCTAGCATCAAAACAAGGCATGGCTGCGCCACGTCATATATTTATTGCGTTACAGGATAACACACGAGTTGGCAATCAACTCTCCAGCCATATGATATTTGATCCATTAGGTGTTAAAGACGTCTCACTGAGAATAAACGGCCAGCAGGAACCATCTGAAGATGTACAACTTAATTACGGTCAAAATCATATTGCACGCGTCTATCATAGGTTGTTGTCATTTATGGCACGTGATAAAAATGTTGATACCGGTCTGCAAATATCACAATTTGATTTTAAAAATCTGTATCCGATTTATTACTTTTCATTGGAACATCTTGATTTAACAAGACAATCTGTTGTTGATATACATTTTAGAGCTAATGTGCTTCGTGGTGCTATTGCTAATTATAGAGCGGTTGCTGTCATTCTCAGTGATAAATCTATGCTACTTGAAGGTGTTGGAGGAAGAATGAGAGTGGTAGATGCACCAGTGGAAAATCTTTGAACGATTTTTCCATTGAATCGCTTTACAATTTAGAATCAATCTATTATGTATAATATGTCATATAGTAATATTAGTGTTGCGTTAACTCCCGGTCAAATCAAGAAATTGCAATCGGAATCAGCTAAAAATTGTGGAACCACTATCACGCTGAAACCTAATCAAATGACTGGTGGTGCAAATAAATTATCGCTGACAACTCGTCAAGTAAAACATTTCAATGATTCACTTGTAGCAAAAAAAGGTGTTCAGATTACTCTTTCTGCGGCTGCTATCAAAAATATGATTAAAACAGGCGGTATCTTCCCGTTATTTGCTGCGTTACCAGCACTGATTGCGGCAGCGGCCCCAGCAGTTGCAAAAGCAGTCGCATTGGGGGCAGTTGGAGGCTTGGGGGCAAAAGCGATACAAGGCATTACTGAATCATATGAACCGAAGAAAGGAAAGGGTTTTAGACTAGGTGTGTTACCAGGATTAATAAAAGCTATCGCATCGAGGCCAAAAGCGAAACAAGGCATTGAACCGAAGACGGACGAGGGTATAAAAAAAGGGAAGGGGTCTAAGACTACCAGGAACCCCGTATTCATGGTACAGCGGAAAAGGCCTGAGACTAGGACCGTTTTATTAATTGAGAAACCGATGGTTCCAATGTCCAATTTTGATTTAATGGATGCTGCTAAAAAACTAGCGATTAAAAATTTCAGAGGTGTTTTTATGAAAGATCAGTTACCGGCACAACCCAATGATGTTGAAACCGGTATTATTAATTTAGATAACAGCAACGGACCCGGAACTCACTGGGTTGCATACGCTATTGATCCACGGGCAATCGTCTATTTTGATTCATATGGATTAGCACCGCCAAAAGAGTTTATGCGTTACATAAAAAAATTTCCAATGAAGACTTGGTATTCTACGCTACCAACACAACAAATGAATGATCCACCAATATGCGGCAGTGAAGTATTAAATGTCCTTGACGCTATTTCAGCATCTGGAAAACCACCACATATTGTCGTAAATGAATACACTAGTAGTCGAAGTCGTCAAAAACGATTTGAGAGAGAGATGTATAAAATATCATGATTGATATTTGGGGGAGATCTTTGAAACCCAAACCCGATGGCACTGCAACCTTTGATTCTATCAAGGATATAAAAAAATAATCGAAGATGAAATCGCTGAGACGTTGAACTTAACAAGTGTTGACCCGAACGAAATAGTTGTATTTCAAGATCGTCAGGGTAAATTGAAAACTAGTGATGTGTCGTTGGATGATATTTTGATTAAACAACGAAACGCAATCGAGAATACTATCGCGTTATTTTCCGATCAGGGTAAACTCAAACCGGGTGTACTTATTTCGACGATTACAGATCGATTTAAAACTCTCAACGATGAGTTGAAAAATTCTGTGTTGGAACTAACAGCACTTCAATCTAAAAGTGAAGAACACGGAAAACAGTTTACCTCATTCCGTAGAAATATCATTGATAAATTTATTGGAACCCCGTTAGATAAAATTGAACTAAAACTTCCGGATATCAAAAAATCCATCGATGAGACGAAAACCTTCATCGAAACCATCAAAAATGATTTTTCGAGGATGATAACAATCATTGAAAAAACAAAAATCCCTCATGAGAAAACCAACAATGTAGTATACACTATCCAACACGGATCATTTGCGTGGACACCTACAAACAACAAATTAGATATCACTGCAACCGTTAAGGGTATTTATCGATTAACACTAGTAACACCATTGACTCAATTTAATATTTCATCGTCGAGTTCATCCGGGGTCAATAATACGATTTCAACGATCATCGACAAGAATACAACTGAAAAGTTCACTATAACATATACTGATAAAAATTTGGTTAGGGTTTCAACAACGTGGTATGTGGAATTCGTAGCGGATTTAAGTTGAAAATTGCAAAGCAATTTCACTAACGGTTTCAATTGAAATCGTAAACTGATTTAAAAATAAAATGATTTCATCATCGCAATATCGCTATGATCAGGTCAGAGCATTTCAAAATAGACTCAAAACCCTCACTGAGGAGTATGCAATGAAAATTAAAAAATATCGCAGGAGAATTACCACAATTGATGTTACCGTGTATTCAGTGAGTGGTGTAATCACCGGAGCTGGTATTATACTGTCTTCAGTGACAATGATTGCCCCGATAGCTGTTCCAATTTGCATTTCTGAGGCAACAACAATCGCTGAAATTATTTCAATAATAACAAAAAAATATCATCATGCAGCCAACGAAAACTACAAGACTACATAATTCAATTTCATGTTGTATCCACTGCAATTATCCTCATTGATATCGTCATCTCTCGATGATACAATTATATCAGATAGTGAGTTTTCAGCGATGGTAGATATATATGATTCTGCGATGTCAAAATTAGAGCGACAACAACAGTATAATAACAATGACAACACAGATGGAATTGGAGAACACAAACCCGAAAACCAGCATGATCTCAATAACCTCAACGATATCAGATAGTGAGTTCTCAGTGATGGTACGTGTCTATGATTCCGCGATGTCAAAATTAGAAATACATCATGAGTATAATAACAATGACAACACAGATGGAATTACTTCAACAAATAGTGGAGAACACAAACCCAGTACAAACCAGCATGATATCAATAACCTCAACGAGTCCAGAATTCAGTGTGAATTTCCCCTCTCCGGTCCCAGTGAAGGAAATCGCGCTAGCAAAATTACGAGTGTATCACAGTTAGCCTAATATCAGATCAAAATCATTTGGTGGTCAACAACCGAATAATTCACTGGTATTTGCAAATAAGAATAAAGACGACGATACACCAGACTGGAACGTTGTTTCCATACCAACCGGATCATACCAAATTGAACAAATCAATAATGAATTCGCGCGTAGAATAAAATCCATTACTGGAAAAGAATCAAAAATAGCTATAACGGTTCATGAGCCAACACTATCATCTGCCATTGAGATAAGCACAGAAGGATACGTCGTAGATATCTATCAAAGCTCAATAAGGACCGTACTAGGATGGCCTGAATTACCACCCGGGGAAAAAAACGTTAAATTACCACCTGAACCACAAAAAAATGATTATATCACCGACAGGATAAAATCTGATAATCCAATAAAGAGTTATAGCGATTATGACAAATTGAATTTTTTTCATGAATTGGTAGATCCTCCCACTAAGAGAAAAAGCTACATAACTCGACAGGATAAAATCACTGAAAACTTCACATCAATGAATAATGATTTTTCATTGTTGTTGACATCTCTTAAATCCGGCACTCTCACCCGAGATGAATTTATCAGCGTTGTAGAAACATGTAACAAAATCATCAATGACATGGAAACATTTCATTCACAAATTATTCAAGAAGTATTAGGTGACAGTAGTCATGAAACAAGATTTTTATTTGCAAATGAATATAATATCCCCGTCAAAGATATTCCAGCATTCAAAATACCAGGATATAATATCTTAGGACTACAAAAATCTCTCAATGATGCCATCGATATTGGTTTTAAAAAAATCCATGACGAATGGAAAAAAACAACAAAACCACTAACAACTCTCCTGACACATAATAATGACCCAGATGGTGGTGGCAGGCATATTGCTCCGTTCAATGTGAATATTTCATCGGTGATAGCGCTCAATTTAGTATGCGATGTTATCGAAGGAAGCTATCAAATAAATTTAGAACGATCAAATCAAGCTCAGCAAGGATATATTTTGTATTCATTTGCACCAACAGCCCCTCCAGGATTTTTAATAATTGAGTCCCCGGTGAATCCAGTCTATATGCGATGTCATAATAATTCATTAACCAGAATTAATTTCAAACTCACTGACCAGTCCAATAATCTGATTGATTTACAAGATGAAGTTTTACAAATAAGTCTGTTTGTAAAGTCCTGAAGGGATTTTCGTCCTAGGACACGATATCGTATCGGACTTGATAAAATATTCGGTTGAAGAGTTTTTAACCATTTTGAAACTGCCAGCATGATCATGTTTTTGATTTAATTGATTTTTTCTATATTTGTTTTTTACTGATTTCATTGATTTTTTTTTGCCTGATTTCATTGATTTTTTTTGCCTGATTTCATTGATTTTTTGTCTGTTTCATTGTTTTGATAGGGTTTTAAGCCCTAATCCATTGAAAACTTGTTTAAAAATGTTGTCCGGCTCGCCTCCTCTGCTGCTCCGACAGACACACAAATGCACACATGTTTGGTAATAAAATATTGTGTATTTCTATAGATATGTTGGAGTTGTCCTGAAAAGGGCTGTTATTTTGGTTTGCTGTAGTTTCTGACGGTCTATAATGGCGTCCTCCGTCTGGTTGCATGCTATCCGAGTGAATAGGAGCTGCTGTTTAGATGGAGAATGTGAATTCCTTAACGCCCACTCTATAGTCCATACAACCTCTCTCTTGCTTTTTCAACTGTTGTTGTTGCTGCTGCTCATCTCTCTGCTGTTTCAGACGTCTGTATTGATCGGTTCATTTTCCTTCCTCTTTTTTATTTCTGATGACCTCTTGTGCCACATTGAGCATCCTGACATGCTTGGGCATCAGGTTTTGACTGACACGATGTAAATGGACGTGAGCTGCGTTCAGCTTTGCTAGTCTGGAAGACATCAGAGGTTCACACATTAACAATGGATGGTGAAATTGAAGACTGCAGCGCTTAATATGTCGCAAGCGCAGACACGATAGAAAACATTTCTCATCTTTAGAGTAAGACCTATATAGCTCATCTCATGATGGGGGGATAGGTAGAAGTCAAAGAGTATATATTAGTCATACAAGTTTTTAAACAAGCCACACACATTCCTTTTTTATCACATTTTTATTCAACCAACAATTAACCAAGACATGGTAAAACAATCAAAGAAAATATCAAAGAAAATATCAAATAACATATTTTTGACAAGATAGACGCCCACTGATTGAGATAATTTGACCATTAATGTACACTGTTTCCTAGCTAAAGACAAGACATACCCATAATGGTCATATCACCATCTATCTGCTTTTTCATCGTCACGATCAAAATAAGTCACAAAATGTTCTAAGGGATATCCAAAACTGCGCTGATGAAGAAAAGACACACAATATTGTACACTTACCATGGAATATGTGCCTTGTAATTTCACATTTTTGAATTGTGTCGTCTGGACATTTTTTCTCATGAAGTCGATGATGTTTTCTAAAGGCAGAACCCATACGAGTCCAAATACTATACACAGCAATCATAATGAATGTGAACGGCTACCTAGTGAGTTCCTGGGAGATTAATGCCGATCTAAGATTTCGTCGATGACTTTGAAAGTGGAAAAAGAGGAAGCAGAAACAGCAAATGTAGCATTAGCACATGTGTTGAGAATATTTTGAAAATAACAGAAACAAGACAATATTTATTGTTTCAGGACAGTTTTATTTCAAATTGTTTTAATTAGAACATAAAATACAAAAAGACATAAAACCAAATGGCTGAGTACATCGATAAAATACACATTAAAACGAACAAAGTAGAATGCAAAGTAGAATATGAAGTCACTGTATATAATTTTTGTGTCGAAGGCGTGGTGTCCAAGGGATACTTTGTAATGCATTAGTCTTCACACCCCTTGACACAGTCTCACAGATTTCCTCACGGAATGTTTTTTCCATGTCGATAACAGTCTAGTCCTGAAAGGTGGTTTTACTCGGTATCGCGTTCTTCTGGCAATACAGGTTTAAAAGTTACTTTTTTCACTGAACGTTTGAAGTCATGATCACAAGTCTTTGGTATAGTTTGACACTTCATTTTTCCAAGCCTCGAAACCAAGTAGTTTCCTGTTACGTACATATTGTTGTGAGGGTGTAAAGCACAAGTTACACAGACATCTTCGTACACATCTTCAGTGACTAAATGTGGACGATCCTTTTTACCTGTAGAGGTCGAGAAATATTAAGATGAAAGCACAAGGCTTTTACCAAAACAATTCTCTCGTGTACATATAAAGGATCTGCTCTCGTGATTTTGATGGTAAGTACTGTTCGTAACGTTTCCACAAGGAATCTGCTGCTAAATGAAATCCCAGAAAGGAAGGCACATAAGATACACACCACACGACGACCCCAATTAAATGGACACATTTCTCGTAACAAGTGTTGATAATCCTCCACAGTCAGAATAGTGGCGTTGACTTAATTCACCGGAATATGTTGTATCACAATTGATAATGGTCGTGGCATGGAAGCAAGTTTTTATAGCCTCTTTTGGAGGTAATAAATGTACTTTTTGAACAAAAGCGGTTATATTTCAGTACCGTGCCAAATTTTGTTTAGTTACCAACTCACAAGCCACACATCACACATAGGTTGCCTCTTGAACCAAGAATAGTTCTTGTAAATATTTATTGCAATCCTCTAACACTTCCATTGGAATTCGGTGTACTATGATCACCTTGTAAGTCAAATGAGTTTTATGAATCACACGTCATTCATCAATGTCTGATCAATTGAACACTTTAAAATGATTTAATCCTCTGATACCATTCAGATACTAGTAGCTCCAGCATCAGTGACGTAGAGGATGCAATTAGTCTTTGCGTTTGTTTTTTTATCTTGACAAACATTCGGTAAATGCGCTCTCCCAACTCCGTGGCGAATCGCGAATGTTCTCTTGCAAATTATGCATGACGAGATTACGGAGGTCGTCCCCTTGAAGGTAAGTAGTGACAATGCTGAAACCATCGATTATGTTCTGGGTAAGAGGAGTCTTTCTGCTACACCTGGTAAAGTGACACACCGCAACGGAAGCAACTTAACTTTATTACCTTCTCCTAAGTTGATAAATCCAGTTTTGGCTATTTGTTCTGGGGTAGGTCCTTCCGGATATATAGGCCAATTTCCTTAGAAACGACTTTCAAAGTCTCGGTAGTCAGAAGAACGTACAGGGAACGAATATTCTTTCACATGTTCATTTAGATGAGGGTACGGTGAAACCTACATTAATTTGGCTCATGAAGTTGAGATTCAGTAAAGAGTCCACAATAACGTGTGGCATCACCTGCGCATACGTCAGGGTTGACTCCCACAACATCACCTTCTATGGTAGGGGAGAGCGTAGTAGTAGTCATAGCGAAGTTCCGATAATGTTTTCCAGAATCGGTGAGGTCGCAACGTACGGCATCCCTGGAATAGCAAGACACAGCATCGCACTTAACACGAGAATCACTAAACTTGAATTGTGTCAGATGGAAAGGATTCATCTTTCTTGATTAGCATTTGTAGTCACAACGAAATATAGGTCTTGTCAGTTTATCCCTTTTATACTTTGTAATGAAGTCTCGATCTTGTAAATATTTCCTTATTTACGTCTAGTTTTGGAAGTGTTTATTTTTTCTTCCTGGACAAGGGTACTACCTTCTCTAAGGTAGCGTCACAAATGTAATGCAGTGTGATGGTGGAAAGGCCATAGAAAGGTAAGAGCTGTGCGGAAACGATCGAGTATGTTCCAGAATAACTGCATCTTTATAGATACATTGATCCATACGAAACGTCGGGCCACAACTGAAACACTGTACATCGTATGCCAGTCGAGTCTCAGGTCCAAAAAAAGACAAATGTTGTTCTAGCTAAAACATTCAAAGTGGGTAATCTTTCTCTATCCGTGGATTATTTTTTAAAACTTTACCATTCAACTGGCACAATCACAATAGTCAGACAAGAAGACAGGATAATTGTATTGCTTCAAATTGGAGTTCGCAGTGGGTCTCTCCCTGGATTATTGCTGTGTGGAAGAAATCCTTTTTGTTGGTGGCACTCGTCTTGGAACCATTTTTATACCGGCATGTCCATAAGGTAAAGTGAAGTGGTTGGTAAGTCGCACTTGCTTCTGGTACACGTTTTGATACAGTTTTCGAAAGATCGACTGACGATTTTGGTGTGTGGCTATACGTACATCTTGATATGTTGGAAGGTAGTCACTTTAAAATCTTGATCCTTTCTCGCCTGCCTGGCTTCTTTTTATACCCTAAAGTTCATCATTTGACTGATGCGATATTTGAACGCCAATCCTTTCCCTTTACACTTAGTGTGTACTTCTCCATGTAGGTCACGGTATTCGTAGCCGTAATGTGTAGGACCGCCACAAACAAAACTTAGAATCTTGCTGTCGGGGTGTTAGTCCGTTCGGTCGCCTTAACCGTCTTATTAGATGGCAGGTTCCGGTTACCCAGGAGCTCGATGTAGATGAAAATGTCCGCGTCAAAATACAGCAAAAGAACTCCTAGTAATTTTAAAATTTCTTCGTACAATTTTAAACGAACACGGGCTGTCACATAGGCCACAATGTTGAAATTTCCAAATTCCGCGGTTAGTACAATGTCCAGTCTTCATAACTGACCAAGATCGAGTCTTCACAAAGGACATTCAAGATTTTCATGTATTTGGTTTCACGTAAATCATCTGAAAATAAAAGCGGGAAAATATGTCAAATAATACGGTACATCTTGGGTAAACAGGGTCGTTGTGCCATTTCCCCCATCAAACAAAGCAACATCACTTTGGCAAACGATCGTCTTTTTTCGTGTTTCTCGATGTGGTATAAAGTGCTGAAAGTGTTTCTCTTCGAATTTCTTGTTAGTCTTCGAGACTGTACCACTAAGAAGGATAACCGCTGCTTTTTTTGTTTAAAAAAGACATCCACGTTGTCTGCAATAAAATGCGTTTCTGAGTTTCGTTGCCCTTGTGGTACAGTTCTCTCTTGGGAACGTGGTGCATTTCATACACTTCTAACAATTGCTATCCCAGGTAAAGAGTTTTGAACAATTCCACGCTGATCCACATTTCTATCAAGGCGCGTTCTTCCTTGGTCTGCCTTCAAGGTTGGTCTTGGTTGCACGTTTCGGCACAAGTACGACACAAGGAAACATCTGTTTTCATTGACAATATTGAGATTAAATGGGATAGTAAAAATCTGTGGGAGGCAAGACTTTCATTGAATCAATCCTTCGTATTGTCGAATGTTGTCCAGGTCCAGATCAATGTGTTATGTTAACAATTATGTGTGCCCTGCGAGAAAGTGACAATATTTGCACACGAAAGGATCCAGCGAACAAACATTCAAGTATTTAATTTCTTCTCATTTCTCTTCCTCAGCGGTGTACAGCAAACAGGTGCCATTCTTCCGTCCTGCATATGAACTGTTATGAAGGCTTAGAGGATCCACCACTTTTAACTTTCTACGATGCGCTTAAATTCGTGTTCAGTTTTCAATCGGTGATCGGACTCGTGTACCCACATCTCCATAATCCGTTAAACTTGTGCACGATCTCGGGCATGTTATATCCATTTGTTGTTGTTGATGTTGTAGAGTTTAACCCAGTTTTCAGCACAAGGTAGGCTATACTTGGCGGCCAGTATTAATATTCCATGAATCACCTGGGAAAATCCCGGAAAGAAGCGCTGACCCAAGAGAAGCTACTGGCAAGCTTTTTCACATACGCACATTGGCCGAATCCGAGAATCAAACCTATGCAGACTGGTGTGAGATGGCAGTGATCCGTAACGGAAAGCGCTTTTGACCACTTGGCCACTAGGGGCCCCCGATCTATTTGTCTTCCTTGCTACTCAAGCAACGCAGAGCTTAGATCGAGTATTGACGTTTGTCACAATTGGTCATTGTAATGCGTAAACCCGCCAGGGTCTACTCGGGCATGAATCGCTTGCGGTACACTACGGAACACACTTTGGCAATGGTGCACACTTTTTTCAAATGGTCAGTGCCTCAGTGTTCCATGCACAGTGCTCAAAATGTTCCACATGATCGCCGTAAAATCTCTACGTCGGAACGACAGTGCTTTAACATTTCTTCCTGAACGTTGAAGGGGGCTGAAGCGTGAGCTTGGTACCAAGCCTCGAAAGCTTGTTTTTCGGTGCGCATGTTGTCGGGTTTGTAGTAGTGAGCATCCGGCAAACAAGCTAAAGTGGCATGTTGATTGGCTTCGGTATTAGAAAAGTACGGAAAATAACCTTTGGTCACTTCTGTCGTTTCAAATGTTTTAGGCAATATACTCAGTCTACGGTCCAGAGGTCAGACAAAGTTTGAGGAAGAGAAGCAACTCCATTCAATGCACTCTATGTTAACTGAATGGTGTTGGCAAAAATAACAAAAGGTCCTTTTCAGGGCCTCTCAACGTTCGCGAGAATATGCCTATTATATCTTGCCTACAAAAATGTTAGTCTATTTTTTTGTGTGATAGATTTATGTCCATATATTTATTTTATGTCTATGTCTCTATGTATCTAACCCTATCTTTAACCACGTATCTTTCTCTACATTTGTCCCATATGTAACGAGTATTCAAGTCAGCCACATGCCGCACAGCTCCGCCCGATCGATTTCAGCACCTTACAACATAGTTGCCATTGTTTCCCCATTGTCCTGTACCGTGACCCCACCTCTATCAAATTAATATTGTCCGTAGACAGCCCCAATACATTGTCGCTATACATTCCTATGTTGTAATTCCCTTGTCTGTATAGTAGCCCACTTCTTTTCTTGGCCGTGACACCTTTTAACATGGAAGTCCCATTGTCCGTATACCGCCCTCATTCAATAGTTACACATTTATGTGACAAATCAAATGCTAATTAAAGAAGGAAATTCGTGAGAGGGTGTTTATGCCTCCACATTTATATATGTGGTAATACAGTATTACCTATTGCTACCGCACATGGGATGCTAGTACTAGTTTTAATACATACATAGTAATGTATCTTTCTTTAAGTGAAGCAGCTTTAAATCTAGTTTTTTGAGGCAGAGGATAAAACAAGTTAATTTGTTTATCTAATGCGATATTGGGGGCCATCTCAAAGTGTTACCGATTACAGTTACTTATGACAGCTCTCTCTCTCTCTCTCTCTCTCTCTCTCTCTCTCTCTCTCTCTCTCTCTCTCTCTCGTAAACTAAAATTATAAAATGATGAGCCTTCGGTCAGTTCATCTATTAGGCAAACACATACTAATCCCAAATTCACCATTGATAAACGTTTCATGTTAATAAGTGAAGTTGTAGGCCTACCTACAATTCAGCATGGACATAGAATACAGATGAACCCACAAACATAGATGGACAAAGAAGTCCCACATACCTGCAACGTATTGATTATTTCAGAATAGAAACCGACGGGGTTTTGGATTATATGAATAACACAAACACAATGTGTGAAAGATGGATGGATATTTATGAAATGAATTAAAAAGGAAAAATACGTGTTGACTCACGAAATGAAGTGAATTTCATTGGGATTAATAACACATGCTGTAAAATTATTAGATATTTCTTTCCGGATAATATTGAAATAAAAGTAAAACGTACAAGGCCTCTAATTTGCTCATTAAACGCGGTTGAAAGATTTATTCTTCTTATTGCATTAAACTCAGAGACTGATCATTGAATTTTCCGAAGATGTGGGGCTGTAATACGTAACCCCTAAAATTACAAATTTCTATCCTTGAAATATCTTTAAGAAAATTCGCAGTGCTCTGCGGAAACAACGTAATAAATCCATTATATCAATTAAAAATATGTAATTATCTTGAGGTAATAGAAACAAACAAAACTCAAGGTTTTCGCTATCAATATACCAAATTAAAAGTTGATCCCTTAGCAGACAGTTTTTAGTGCTGTTAGGAGTGTATTTTTAGTAAAATTAATAAGATTGATATTTTCTTTAAATTGTATTATTAAAGCAATGTTTTATGCATTTATAGCAAAACGTTGGCAACTTAAATCATTATTATACGAATGTACATTATTGCGTGGAAATAGGTTATAAAGCAAAAGTCAGTCAGCTTCTAAGTCTTATCAGTGAAACATATATTCCGTAAAACCAGGCATTGGCAAAAATCTTACAAAAGTCAGTCAGCCTCTAAAGTCTTATCGGTAAAACACAGAACAAACTTCCGTACTGACGTAAATACAGAATGGTTCATGTCTAATGTTGGACAGTATCTAAGGTTTGACGGACATTGCTGCTGGCTTAATATATTAAACATGTTGCTGATTTAGAATATTTAGGGATTATCATGTTCGGACGTAACTAATGCCAAACGAACTACAAATCTGAGTTGTACCTTATGTCAGATGACGTCAAATTAAGCTGGTTTGGACCAGGAAAAACTGACTTTTACTTGATGAGAGAATAAACATCTATTTCCAAGGGTACGTTAACCTGACACAGGATGCATATAAAAGACCACGCATTTAAGGGTCAGGTCAGTTCCGTACCGACAAAAGAAATAGATGTTTGCCTTCTCTTTACAGGTAAAATAATTGTATATTCGTAACTTCTTTAGAAATAAGTCTTTTTAATGATTGAGATTTTAATAGTAAAACTGTTTTGTGTGCAACATTGCTACTGAATTCTTTTATTTATAATATATTGTAACGGAATGTTTAAATGTTCTAAATAATTTATATTTAATTATATTTATGTACTTTTTATTGTAAGGTTGAGATTGCTACCAACTTCATGTTAGATTTAATATTGAAATAAAGTATTCTTTAAGTAAGAAAGAATATTATCTAGCAATATATTCTAAATCAATATTCTATTTTAAAATAAGTAAAATGCATTTCTTTAAATTAATTGTTACATTAACTATAGTAATTACATCTTACACTTTTGGTTATCTTGAAATTGATTGAGAATTAACTATTTGTATAATATTCTAAAATGCAGAAGTTATACGAATAAATGAAGTTGGAAAGCTTGAAAAAGGGAAAATATAATATGTATTGCATGAACTTTTATTATAAAGCTTTTAGATGTGTTTCTAGAATGTAGTCAATATATTTGTGTTGTTTAATTAAATAAAGGTCAGTTCCGTACCGACAAAAGAAATAGATGTTTGCCTTCTCTTTACAGGCAAAATAATTATGCAGATGTAGCTGGTTTAACATTGTGACGGCACGCGGTTAAGAGAGCTTTCTCTCTTTCTATTTCTCTCTCAAAGATGTAGCCGTACAACAACCTTTATTACAATAACAACAACTTTTTTTACATAACAAGTGATGGAGAATGTTACAGATCTCTGGAACCTCTCGCAGAGCCAATGTCCCCAAGATCTAGCCTATCTACACCGTTTCGAGTGATTATTTCTTTTGAAAAGTTATGGAGAAGATTCTT
This sequence comes from Unio pictorum, assembly GCA_030141615.1. NCBI lineage: Eukaryota > Metazoa > Mollusca > Bivalvia > Unionida > Unionidae > Unio > Unio pictorum. Next base: position 10,354,261 of record JARLTB010000203.1, read on the forward strand.
GGAAAAAACGACATTAGTGGACTAACATCTTCATAAAGTTTTCCGTAACAGCAAGAGTCTCATATTCCAGCTACGATTCCGTAACTTTCTACAAGACATTTCCATCATCATGTGACATTTTTTATCTAGGAACTCATCATTTTTCTCTTCTTCCTATATTCCTGAGTTGACATTCCAACAAAAGTTCTCATAAAAGTTGGAGAAGACAACATCATGAATACAGGTGTCACACGTATAACTATAATCCATGAGAGAGACTCGCACCAACATCTTTGCTATTATGAGACATCACGCCGTCAGCTACACTACGTGAACTCAGGAATGACAGAACAACTCTTCTGTGATTTTCGTATTTTTTCGCCCACACGAAGGGTCAGTTCTAAGACATCAGCGCCAATTTCATCACATGGGAATAACAATAAGTACAACTAAGACGTTTACCAGCATACAATGCTTATCGCCGATGACAATTCTTCTTGTAGTATCGTTTGAAACATCCCACATGTCGAATGTATATATACTTAGTCCAGTACCGATATCAAACTACCGCAATCCAGACTGAGATGCACCTATACCATAGACCCAGATTTCCGTGGATATAACAGCAACATCTCAGACCCAAAGTCAACGACAGCCGCATTGACAATGACTTGAACTTTTTACAATTAGAACTCACAGACAATATGTGCATTGTTTACTATTCCTTAATATATACCATTCATTCATAGGAATAATATTTCTGGACTGTAGTAATTCACACACAGGTATGTGTTTTGCTTAATCTTGTTTTGTTTCTTATAATAAAAATATTATAAGGTTAATGCATTAATTGATATTCCTAAAGAACTAATCTAATTTTTGCTGTATTTCTTATGTAGTAACATAATTATTGCTTATATCTACTACAATATTCATCACAATTGTAATGTTTTGCCTACAGAGCTTGAATGAAACACCTGACGTTTCTTGTATCCTTTGCCTACGCTATCAAAAACCCTGTTCGTACTGAAATCTGAAACTATCGTATACATGATACGCTAACAGTACATACAACATAGTATTACCGTATTTACCTATCTGAGGGAGAACTGTAAATTCCGCCTAGCCGTCTCGAACTTATTGACTTCAGATGTTTTTTGTTTGTCAGCCAAATGGTTCGACAATGTTTTAGAGGTTTTTCTCTCACAATTATCATAGCATTGTATAAATGTCTGTACCTTATGGTACGTACTATAGGAACGGCTATAATGCCTACCTTCAGCCAGTTAGAAGAGGCGATTTCCTTCACTGGTTTTGCAACATCCATTGATGTTGACTTAAATATATGTTGAAATGATATAAAATAGTCAAAGTGTCCTAGCGATTACTCGAATCCGAGTTAACGTAATGCATAGCTCTCAAGATATGAGCAGCTATTGGTCTATATACGGCCAGCTTCTGAGTCAAATTAGTTCAAAACGATAATGGCAATACATTCTCTTTCCATCGTCACAGATAACGTTAAAATACGTACATTTCAAAGCTACCAAACGCTTAAATGATATGTTCATTGTTCTTAGGTTAATTCAAAGGAGATACGTATTTCATACCCGCACAGGTCAAAGTTGATTGCAAGTGAACATACGTCATGGTTATTAAGGCTAGAACAACATTAAATTGTCAGTTTCCTAACTCTTGATTAATACTAAATGTTTACGCCATCTTCATTGCATCCATTCTTACTTCAAAGCTACTGTTAATTCTTTGTTGAACTAGGAAGATCATCTCAATATCGGCTTACTAGCATTATTCATAAGAACAAGAATTCTTTCATTACACTTGGCTGAACCAATCTAATACCGTAGTCACCCATACATATGTTCTGCTGATGTTATGCAAATAAATATAAACGAGAAGAAGAGACAAAAGAAGACATAAAAAGAAAAAAGTATAAAAAAAGAGTAAACTCAAATAGAAAAAGAAAAATAAAGATACCAAGAACTGCATGCTACTACTTTGTGTTACATTCGTCCGACAAGACTAGCTTATATGTAGGTTTTGTAGAATTTTATATTGTAAAGCTATTTAAGTTACGTAAACTTTTAATTTTTATCAAATGTCGTACTACGTTACGTTACTGTATTTTATGAAGGTATTCAATGTTGCTTCCATTGTATTTTTGGGGAATTTTATCACGATTTTTGCATTGTACTTTTTATTGTATTTGACTGAGTATTGTGCAACACACTTCCCATTGTGTTTTTTTGGGAATTTTATCAAATATTTTGCATTGTACTGTACTTTTTGAATTTGACTGAGTATTTTGCAATGTACTTTCTCATTGTATTTTTTGTACTTTACCTGGTATTTTGCAATATATTTTGCAGTGTTTACATTGTATCTTTAAACTTTGCGAAAATGTCTCGCAATGTTTTATCATTGTATTTTTGATCTTTCACCTTTTATCTTGTTTTGATGAATAAAATCGATTTTTCTTTTCGAGCCTCGAGGACTCGGCTCAAATAAATCAGAGGGTATTGTTAGGAGTGTATTTTTAGTAAAATTAATAAGATTGATATTTTCTTTAAATTGTATTATTAAAGCAATGTTTTATGCATTTATAGCAAAACGTTGGCAACTTAAATCATTATTATACGAATGTACATTATTGTGTGGAAATAGGTTATAAAGCAAAAGTCAGTCAGCTTCTAAGTCTTATCAGTGAAACATATATTCCGTAAAACCAGGCATTGGCAAAAATCTTACAAAAGTCAGTCAGCCCTTAAAGTCTTATCGGTAAAACACAGAACAAACTTCCGTACTGACGTAAATACAGAATGGTTCATGTCTAATGTTGGACAGTATCTAAGGTTTGACGGACATTGCTGCTGGCTTAATATATTAAACATGTTGCTGATTTAGAATATTTAGGGATTATCATGTTCGGACGTAACTAATGCCAAACGAACTACAAATCTGAGTTGTACCTTATGTCAGATGACGTCAAATTAAGCTGGTTTGGACCAGGAAAAACTGACTTTTACTTGATGAGAGAATAAACATCTATTTCCAAGGGTACGTTAACCTGACACAGGATGCATATAAAAGACCACGCATTTAAGGGTCAGGTCAGTTCCGTACCGACAAAAGAAATAGATGTTTACCTTCTCTTTACAGGTAAAATAATTGTATATTCGTAACTTCTTTAGAAATAAGTATTTTTAATGATTGAGATTTTAATAGTAAAACTGTTTTGTGTGCAACATTGCTACTGAATTCTTTTATTTATAATATATTGTAACGGAATGTTTAAATGTTCTAAATAATTTATATTTAATTATATTTATGTACTTTTTATTGTAAGGTTGTAATTGTTACCAACTTCATGTTAGATTTAATATTGAAATAAAGTATTCTTTAAGTAAGAAAGAATATTATCTAGCAATATATTCTAAATCAATATTCTATTTTAAAATAAGTAAAATGCATTTCTTTAAATTAATTGTTACATTAACTATAGTAATTACATCTTACACTTTTGGTTATCTTGAAATTGATTGAGAATTAACTATTTGTATAATATTCTAAAATGCAGAAGTTATACGAATAAATGAAGTTGGAAAGCTTGAAAAAGGGAAAATATAATATGTATTGCATGAATTTTTATTATAAAGTTTTTAGATGTGTTTCTAGAATGTAGTCAATATATTTGTGTTGTTTAATTAAATAAAGGTCAGTTCCGTACCGACAAAAGAAATAGATGTTTGCCTTCTCTTTACAGGCAAAATAATTATGCAGATGTAGCTGGTTTAACATTGTGACGGCACGCGGTTAAGAGAGCTTTCTCTCTTTCTATTTCTCTCTCAAAGATGTAGCCGTACAACAACCCTTATTACAATAACAACATTTTCTTACATAACAAGTGGTGTAACATTTTTCTTACATAACAGTGCTCATAAATACTGCTATTGCAGAAAATGTTAAACTCTTGTAAAATTTATATCTCTTTATAACTTGATGCAGTCCAGATGATAAACGATTAATATATATGGCGTGTGTCATGTCTCACTTTCTATGAAGCTCCTAGCAGTTGGTACACTTCTCCAAATCTAAGCCTATTCATGTGAAAACTTCTTTGAAACCAACATCAGAGGCATGTTGAATTTCAAAACAGTTGTTTTAGAAAACGAAATCTAAAGAAAAACAACAAGTATGCATGCTCTTGTCGTGTTTGCATTATTATTATCCTCATGTCAATATAGCTGCATGCACTGATCATTGATTAGAATTCCAAGAAATAGATTGTTAAGATGCACATTCTCAGCGCACCAAAACGTAATATTAGAGTCACATGGGTTGATGGAAAAAGCATGTAGTTTAACCTTGTCAATATCTTGAAGAAGACTCCAAAATAGTGATATGATACGCTTTAAGTACACGGTTTCAAACATCACATTATATGCCTTCTCAGGCATATCAAAATCTGCAGAAGGTTTACTCATCTCCCGCCAATATCACGCTATTTAGGTGTATTAACAACGACTTGAACAGAGTTGTATTCTACTAAAGTTATAAATCGCAATAGCTTTGTTTCTTCTTTAATAGAGGATAACAATCAATGACTGAAAATTTGAATATAAAATGAAAAGTTGTAAACCGGTTTAACGTTTTAAAAATGGAATAAAGATCAATTAAATAAACGTAATTCAAACGGAATCCAAGAGTTATATAAATTAATTGACGACAAGAAGAAAAAGAATTTCGAGTATTATTACAGATATAAATTTGTTGGATATGAAACTATATAAAATAAAGAAATCTATGAAAGACTTTATCTGTCATATATTGACGCAATACAATCAAAATATTAATGGGTCAGACTTTACCAGCTCTCAAATATGAGCCTACACTTTCACAGAATATATCCATCGAGTGCCGATTAATAACATAGCTATAGTATTGACAATTTATATAGCAAGAACACAAAGATAAAAGATCAAAACTATTCGAAACAAGGGTTTGCAATGAAAACTCAATTACATTGAAAACCTAAATATATTAAAGACTGTTGCTTTAACTGATATATAAAAAATCAAACCAGACGAAAACACAGACATATTTAGAACTAAATTAAACAAGAAAATGGGTGTAATAAGTCTTGCATTTTTTCCAAAGATGATTAATGAAAACTGGAAATCGAAACATACAAAGCGTACTTTAAAGAGGAAACAAAAGTAATAAAAGGACTCTGTAGCCTGTAAAATTCACATTGTATAAAAATACGCCCTAATCAACAAGAGAAAATATACGTATGCAATAAAAGAGTTATGCTGAAAATGAGGGAAACAGTTTGTTAGATATTAAAAAAAATCAAACAATGACTACTAATATACTGAAAAAAATTCAAGAATATTTGAATTTGTTTTGAACGATATGCATGTTTAAATTACTGGTGTAGTTTCTCATTACGTTGTAGCTGTTTTCAATAAGCCTTTTATATCGAATTATGATTGCACGGCAATACTAAGGATGAACAAACGAGACTGTCCAGATGTGCTCAAATAATATAGATTTTCAGTCAAAGCTGCTTTTTAAATAAAACATTTATTGTTTTATTGTGGCAAAGTCAACCTTACACGTGAATACAAAACTCAGTCAGCGTATAGTTAATTGCTTTCAATATATTTACGGACACCTTTAATAAACTACTAACATATAATTAATCATTAATGTGTATGACGTGACAGACCATGAACTATTTTGTTATTACTTATAGTTAGCGAATTCTTTACTACATTACTTGCGTTACGGATCAATTCCATCTGTCTGCGTGGGTTCGAGTCTCGGATTCAGCCAATGTGGGTATGTAAGAAAGCTTGCCAGTAGATTCTCGTGAGTCGGTGGTTCTTTCTGGGGTTTTCCCGGGTTCTTCCTCTATTATTATTACTGGCCACCATGTATAGTCTATATTGTGCTAAAAATGGCGTTAACCATAATACAACAAAAACAACAACGGCAATGCGTTTTTAATCCGTTTCTGCATCGACATTTTACGGATGATACTATTCATTTTTCAATATGTATGTAAATTTGCAGCAGCCGGAAATTAAAGTTCCGAGATGATTTTCCATTATGAGAGTTGTCATTTAATTTTCAGCATAGGAAAGCAAATAGTAACAAGAACGGTGAATCTCGATTGGAGACGTAGAATGGATAAAATTAGATTATTGTTAATAAATGTCAATATAAAGATCATGCTAATATACGTGTTGGTTGACTGGATAATATCCCTCATCTTACAATTACATTTCATTAGTATTCTGTTTAATCTGCTTTGCATCAATAAATTCTATCAGTATGTTCAGTTTCAAGTCATTCTCTTGCAAATAACATTAATTTCAACAGCTCTATTAGGTGTGGTTATATTATATACAGTATGTAAAACTAGAGCGAAAAATAATGCACTGCAACAGATCGTCACTATGTAACCCCGATTCCTTGTAATGCTATAGATACCTAGATCTTGTTTATCCGTACATAACGATTTTGAGCTCCTATCTTACACCAGAACTGGTGCATGTGATGATACACGTTGGTATCAGATCACATTCCACGAATGTTGTTACAAATGCCTCACATATAATCCATCCAAACACGTATACAGAAAAAAATTACAACTGTGATACATATATACAACGACGACATAAGCCAGCAATCCCATATCAGAAGCTGCTGACAAATACGACAAAAATCTTCCAACAACTGATTAAACCAAGAAAATAAATTTTAGCAAAGACAGTCGAATAACCGAAGACAATCTCGAACACTACTGCTGATACGATGTGAACACCGTGACGCCCAGGTCTGATCAGATGAACCATCATATTTGAAACAAATGCAAATGCAGTTATAAAAATGCTGGGCGAACATGACAGTAAATATATTTTGTGGCATGCGTTTGTTATTGTAGTAGGGTTTAGCGCCAATTTTAAGCACATGATAGGCTATACATGGCCAGTATTAATGGTGGAGGAATACCCCCAGAAAAACCAACGACTCACTAGAAGCTACTAGCAAGCTTTCTCACATACATTGGCCGAATCCGAGACTCGAACCCATGCAGTCAAAGGTGAGATGGCATTGATCTGTAACGGAGAAAGCTTTAGACCACTCGGCCACATTGGTTTTCCAGCATGATTTTCAGTAGCATGTTAAACTGTATTACATGTAGTCGATACATACACCGAACCATTATATATACATCTAAACTGCCATTCAAATATGCTTGCAAAATGTGTTGGGTCTAGTTTTGGTGAGAATCCCGCGTAAAACGAATATCTCTTCCCCACAGGGTGATCTCCCTTAGGAAACACGGAAACAATAAAAAGGTAAATGTGGTCGCGAACACAAACGTCGAGTGAGAACCAACATTTCCACAAGCGCCGTCTTCTGGCTTCATTGGCTTCACTGATCCCGTCCGTGTTCAAACTTGCGGCATACAATGAGTGTCTATAGATCAACAGCAGGTTAATGAAAGGTGTGTATCGCCGGGAAACGCTGATGGAGTCGATTCGCACAGGATACAACTCACCAGAAGTTATCAATCAGGCCTCATCCATTTGTTGTTGGTTGCTCAAAGACATCATGGACTATCATCAGACACTGATTCATTGAATATATTGATGATGTATATAACGAATTCGCGTGCGACACTATAATAAGTTCCAAAGCGCTCCCTAATTTCTTGAAAACAATGCCTCATTGCAGCATGTCGTTTAAAATACTGTCCCTTACCGTCAGTTCGATGATTACATTTCTCATGGAGGAAACCAGAATTCTGTCTGATAAAATGATTACAAATGAAGTAATAGAAAGCAGATTACTGTTGTAAACTCGGCCTAAACTTGAGTGGTGAAACTAAGAAACGGTATTAGACGAAACCAATAATGTATAAACAAAAGCCCACATCAAACAGATACACAAGACCGCGTTTAATATGGAGGTGCCAGTGCTGAATGACTGAAGCAAAACATATCTTTGGTGTTAATTGTGCCCGACACTGGATTCCCAGGCGAAACGCTGCTGACAATTTGAAGTCACTGCATCCGCTCGCGAAAACACCGAGTCGAATATATTGCAAGGTGTGAAAACGCCTAGATGTTGCTAAGGCAGCGATAGGGTTGAATTCACCGACTAAACCCACCTCCACGGAATTTCCCGGCAATTACATTGTAATGCCAACTAAGCCAGGAAAAAAGACATTGAGTGTTTTTTTTTTAAAAACCCCAAAACGCATTTGTCCATGTAAGATGTTAGAGAGAAAAAACGAAAACGGTTGGATAAACACACCAAAGGCTTAATACATATAATTTTAGTTGAGCGTGGCGGTAACCCCCCAGATCACACAATGACTGGAGATATAATAATTCGCCCAGAAACAATACATGTATTTTATATGATTGCATGGCAGTTGTCCCAGTGAAGAAATATGCTATGGTTGGAAGTGTATGTGAGTGATGCAGCCGAACGAGGCCACCACGTCAGGCAATTATATCTCGTAGTGACAGTATTAATGGAAGAAATATAAAAGACCCATAACTTTACCGACGAGAGAAAAAAAATCGAAGTGAAACAACGGCTGCGCAATGAAATATCCTAGATAAAAATTTAATCACCGAAATGCAGGCGCGTGTGTGTGGTTGTAGATGATATTTGCAGAATAACCGCCGTGATCACTATTGGCATGTGTGTTGCTGGAATTGTAACAACAGCAACTATCATATCCACGCCAATTGGATTTGTTGTCAGAGGTGTATCGATAGCAACCGGTGTCCAAATGGTACTGATTAATTAATTAATTACGGTTACATTCGCGAATAGTGTATATTCAGAACCTCGTGCTGTTTCACAAAGCAAATGGCATTACAATTTTCAAGCTTCACTCGATGGCTATTGAGGATAAAAATATTGGCAAGGCTGAGTTCGACATAGTGTTGGCGGAAATGGAAAACCACCATTGTCTTTGAGCTTAGAAGCTGAACCGGACGGTTAGCGACCCCAAAACAAGTACACGATTTACAGGCTATGAAAATCGAGGAAATGTTTGTCAGTATACTTAATCTGCATTTACCAAGGGGAACACTATTTACTCTAGCAGATTTCGCTGCGCATATTCTTTCATGTTTACGAAGAGTTTCCAATATGTTTATAAAACGACATCGATATTAGAATCATACGTTTCCATTTCACGTGTCAAATATTTAATGATATCTACTAAAGAGGTAGATAGCCTCTATGCATCTAAAGTAAACCTGAGCTGATTTCACAATTTATCCTTGTCTCGGCAATTCATCGACAGATTTTGTGCTATTCACAAACGAAATGAAACTAGTCTAATTTAGATACAGATGTACTATTCAACATCACTGTTACACCTTTATAAATAAGATCTTTGACAATTTATGTAAAGTAGACACATTAACGGCGTGTTCTGCTAGATAAATGTCAGTACTGCTGTGAAAACTTAATAATTTCTTAGACACTATAGTATTTACCACGGATATAAGCAGTCATACAAATTTATGTAGACATTTTTGAATACCACATTATTTGTCATTACCCTGAACAAATATTCGAAATTTAAGGTTTATTTTCATGCCTTTGAACACCTATTTATTTATAATACTCTTCTGATAAAGGAAGCTTTAATTGATATTTCACATTGTGTGGTCAGAGATGTGGCCAACTGTTTTAAGTTGGAGTCGGGAGAAATTTCATTCTAAACAAAAATGGATAGATGTCGAGGTTGGCATGGGTGAGAATAATAACTGTTACAGTTGGATCTGACAAAATGTTTCCTTTTACTATTTGTTAGATTCGTAAGGAATTTTGAAACATTCAATTTTGAAATAGAAAAGATATTAAAGTTTATTTATTTTATTTCGAACAAGGGTTCCAAGTTAGCTCAGCTGGTAAATCGTCGGACTTGTACTCCAAGGGTGACTGGTACGATATCCGTCATGATCAATCTAGTTTAGTTGCTTCTGTGTTTCCTTGGGAACGGTACTTATCAATGATTTATAGCCAGTAAGGTGCTAATAGTGCCGTTAATACAGCCAGCCACCCCCACCACAAAAATGCAAATCTACCGTGTATTTTACTGATGATATCTCTACACTTTTCAGTTTGCTGGTACAGTTCCCAAGCTGGAAAGTTCCCGTGAATGGTCCAAATACAAATTCTTTAAGTATGGGTGTGATTGTGAAAATTGATAGAATCGGTCCACAAAGTACCTGCTTTATATAGCCAGAACCCATAAGACCACCCCCAACGTCTCTAATTCGACTCGACGAATATAAACCTTCAACACCATTACGTGGTTCATAATGATAAGGTTGGAGTTCTAGGGTTATTTCAACTGACTTAAGATTTAAAAAACAAATAGAAAAAAAATCAAATGTTTGCACTGAAGCAAACATATTTTTATCATATATTTATTTCTGGCTGTTAATTAAATTTAAAACAAAAAAGATTACACACAGTGCTTTGACATGCGTTATACATTCAAAGGTAATGTATTGCTTTTTATTTACATCTATTTGCTTGTTTTTCAAATCTGTAAGTTATATTTTCTCACAGCCCAATTATACATCAAAAAGAGGCTTTATTCTACTGTCTGTAAATGAATATTATAAGTTCTCCTTTATTGGCGAGGTGTGGGTCAGGGAGGTGCCATAACATATTCCTAGACGTGAATTAATTTAGTTTTATTATGATTAAAGAACATGTGGAAATTAAAAGCTCATATGGGGACTGAATACTAATTGAGTCGGATTGTGGATTAAAAATATTTGTGAATTATTACTAAAGTAGAGAACTGAACTAGATAATATGTGCAATGGGTTTGGAAATAAGAAAAGGTGTAATAGACATAGTAGCCTTTTGCTGAAACATTTTTCTCCTGTCACCTTAACAAATTATCTACACGTAGCGATGTCGAAAGGAATACAATAATCAAACATGTGACTGATGATACATTATGAAAAAGTAAACTTGGTATGGAATTTCAACACACAAAAAAGATCCATTCCAGAGGTAAGAAAAAAATCAATAACTGTTTTTTAGTTCCAACGTTTTATTTTGATCACAGCCTTTGGTACCTATGTCATTTGTGTCTGATATTTGTTTTCATGAAATTGTAAAGACTGTCATGTTTCACACAGTTCAGATTTAAATTAATTGTCTTTAAAAAGCAAGATAGACCCTCTCATAAAAAACTTTGTAGCACGATTTCTGACCCTGCGAAGAATTTGTATGTGGTGAACCTTGCTAGTATTCGGGACAAAAAATTTCAAAGTAATTAACTTTGTTGTGACTTTGTGCGTTTAGCTCATTTTTTTAGCAAAACATTGGCTATACATGGAGGCCAGTGTGTTTGGTGGAGGAGGAACAAGGGAAAACAAATGGAATAACCGCATACCCACATGAAGCTGCTGAAGTCTTTCTCACAAACACACACTGGCCGAACCGAACGCGGGGCGCCAAATCTATTTGGGAAGTCGACAGATAACATAAACCATCAGCTGCAAGGTATAATAAAAATGGAAGTCAGAAATGCCTGTCATAAACATAGAACAATTCTTTGTTAGCACAGTTTTTTTTCTACATTTTAAGTTTGAAAATCAGGAAATCAGCATCGACCCACCTTTAACCAAAGGGCCGCTGGTACATGTCAGCAACATTTTGTCTTGGCGTATCTAAGTGTCTATTACAAAGGTCAGAGTCCATGGGATTGTCTCTAGGCGCATCTAAGTGTCTGTCTGAGCGAAAGAATTCAAGGTGCCGTTTTTGTACGTAGGTTTTTATAATTAAATGGAAAGGGAATGTAAACGTTTAACGGTCCATACAAATTGTTTTTGCTTCTAACATAACCTAACAAACATCATGCTGGCCAGTTAATCCATCGATGCGCGAAGAATTTTTCAATAGGAACCAATAGACTCTGTTAAGTTTGATATGCCAATTGATTATAATTTTGTTGTAGTCGGGAACAATATCACAGTTTCATACCACTGAGTTGAAATATCAGCTGGACGATTTTAAACAAATTTCCCCTAGAGCAATAACATTTGTTAATGATTGGTAGCGGCACGCACTATCAAAATGCATTAAACTTTCATCACTAATATTGATGGATTACAAAGATGGTCGATATGGTATTGTAACATAGATAGAATGATGTTCCTTATCCATGTCCTTAATTGTGACACAGACACTAAGATTAACGGTCATGGTTTAAAATAGAACATATAACCGAATCTGTTTCCATTTTTAAAACAAAATTCAGAAATTAACTTTAGTAGATTATAAGCCAGATGAAACAAATTTCAATATATGGCATGTCCAAACTTTAAACTGAACTTCGCTTTTGGTAATGATGTCTAGTGATATGATGTCTCGTGATATGATTACGAAAATTAGTAGTATTGTGTAGGATACAAACATTATTATAAAATCTACTGAGATAGCATTAGACTCGGAATTAACCTGTTTCAAATACAGATGTAAACATTCTGAAGCTGATACACACTTTCTAGCGATTTATCAAGCAGTAGACAATGAAATAAAGGAAGAAACTCATTAAGAACTATGCAGATAAGAAAAATATGATTATAGCCATTGTAATAACTACTTATCATAATGTGAAATACATAATGATGTATTTATAGTTGTATTTATAGTTACATTAATAGTTGTACGAGCTGGATTTAATTTACCGTTCAGGAAATTAATATTTTCTAGCCTTTTGTATTTTCGCGATCAAAGATGACAACATAACTTCACATAATTCAGGAACAACTTAAAGTAAAATATCAGCTTGTTAAGAAGGATCTTTTCTGGCCTCATTTAAAAGCTTATCAAACAACCATATGTTCCAGGTAATGATGCTGCGACTTCTTTACTTTTTCAGCCCTAACTAAAAAAAATAGGAAGTTTTTTAAGGTCTTTTGTATTAAATAGCAGAAAATTATTCACTTTCAGCTAGAGTAATGTTTGTGTCAATAGCAGGGCAAAAACAGAAGAACATGTGTAAGATTAGAGGTAGCATGCATAGCCAAACAACATGTTTTAAAAGCAAATTCCCTATAGACAGCAGTAATTGTTGCTGTTAAAACCATACGTGCAGTTAATAATGCAACACTCCCTCACTTTAAACAGCTCTTATAATCTTGTTCGTAATGGTAATATTCACTTGCTTATGGATAAATCTTTTCAGCGTTTTATCTTAATCTTCGCTTAGATCTTTTAATTGTCCAGACAACCGTGATCCTTTACTGTCAACATTTCCGAAAAGTTACTGCTTCTACCATTTTGGTTGCATCTGTTGCTTCGCATATATCTTTGTATATCTTGTACTAATTTGTTACACATCTTCAAATTCAGTTTGATTTCATATATAATATTTTAGATTTTACAGCTAGTTAAAAAGCACCTTTAATTAATTTCATACTTATTATAAAGTTAATGAGATTTAAAGAACACAGTAAACATGTCCGTCATTATCATATGAGACCACGTCCATGTTTGTCGCTGTTTAAGTAATACTAAAGTTAGCGTCTACGCATGTGCGTCACGAGTAGAATGCCTTGATCATTATTCAAATATTACCATACGAACGAAATTATTGCGAACACTTTGGCATTGGCTAGCCTTGAGTGTACTATTGTTGAGCCTAATTTGGAATTTAATTGTTTTCTATCGGACAACCCATGCTTTGCAAGATTCCATGAGGAGCGGAGATTAACAGGTTCTTACCATCGTCAATAAGTCGAAAATACAAATAAAGCAGACAACTTAGTGGGTCAATTTCTAGGATGAGGTCAGAACCAAAAGAAGTTCAAGAGACTGCTTAGTCGCTTTTTAATGAAACATTTGTCCCATCGGACCTCTTCAGAAATCAGAAGATGAATACAATATACTTACGCATTGTAGAAAGGCAGCAAAAAGAAAATGCACGATTCACGACATGTAATGAGAAATAATCAATCCCAATAGGCAGTCGCGTTTTCCACTTTCCACGATTAGGCATTGCAAAGACAGAAAATGAAACAATTACAAAGATCGACAAAGATCACTAAATTACAAGCCGAATCTGGCTGCAAATATTATAGACCATGATCATCCCTCGCATAATGTGCTGGCATATCAGGGTCTATGTTGTTCGTTCTACTGATTACTCGTAACATACTACATAGACTCATATCTGCTGGCGTATTATGCTATGACAGATATGTGTATACTGTTTGCTCTACTGATACAACAAATTGCATAGACAAAGATCTGCATGCGCATTATTCTAGAACATATATGGCTCTATGATGTTTGCGGTTGAATTTAGCTTCTACGCGAGTATAAAGAATAAGTATTTTCTTTGCGAATCGGGATGTTTGGTTCTGAGATTTGTCTTGCAAATTGGCTGTTGTCTATATAATTGATTTGTAAGCCGCTATACTACAGGTTAAATTAGTTGTGCTTTCAACACATGCACAGCTCAATCAATATAGTTCCTATGTTAAACTTAAAATTGGTACTAAAACTGTGAGAGAGATAATAGTGAATGATATAATTAACATTACTATTAAAACTATCAAAAAGTCAATACTGTTTGGTAAACTTGATATTGGTATCAAAAGCTGTCCAAAAGACAATACTGTAAACTTAACATCGGTACCAAAAACTATCAAAAATGACGCTACTGAAATACAGTTAGCATTTTTTTTTAATCAAAAATGTGAAAGAGGCCATAATGAAGTATTTTGTGATGAAATTACTGTTATGATATACAGTAAATAGACTTACTGAGAGCATATTTAGATTAACACCTTACTATCAATGTTTACTGTGTACTACGTCATCAAAGGTTGTTGATTAAAGCTACCACATGAAACATGGTGTCAGATGTGAAACCAGACAATATTTTCACCAAATGCAGGCTAAATTAAACGTTGTCGACATCAGGAAGGAATCGGGTATACACAGGAATGTACGGACTACGTGACTGTTAAACAAATTCTGGATCTATCGTGTTTTAATACCGGAATCGAGCGTTTTGTGACTTGTGATCGTCGTCCTCGTGTTTCCCGCGAAACTTCACGGTTGGCTGACCCGCTTCACGATGGCTTCAGGCAAACTTCCAGTGCCTTTTCCAATGGAAGTGAAGGGTAATCTAAGGGATAACTGGACTTTCTTTGAATCTCAATGGGACAATTATGAGATAGCAACAGGTCTGGATAAAAAAGAAGACAATATTCGCGCGGCTACTCTGTTGAGTGTTATGGGCAGAGAGTGCTATCGAATTTTTCAACATTTAGATATTCCGGACGGCGATCGGAAGAAGGTGAGAACAATACTCAAAGCACTAAAGGAACATTTCATTCCAAAGACAAACGTCATATATGAACGATATGTTTTCAATACATCCGATCAATTACAAAACGAAGGTGTAGACGTCTACGTTACCAGGCTTAGGGGTCTCTCCAACTCATGTGAATTTGGCACGCTACAAAGCCAAATGATTCGTGATAGAATAGTGTTAGGCACCAGAGACAGTGGAGCAAGGTCACGCATGCTTCGTGAACCGGACTTAACACTTGAGAAAGCGGTAGACATGTGTAGAGCTAGCGAGATAGCAGATAGCCAAATGAGGAAACTTTCTTCTACCGAAGAAGTGAACTATGCGTCGAAACAAAAAGTCAAACATGAAAAAAAGAAGCGTACTTCAGAAATGGAAGAACAGAGTAACTGTCGGTACTGTGGTGGAACACATGCCAAGCGAGAATGTCCAGCGTATGGAAAGGTGTGCTCAAAATGCAAGAAAAAGAACCATTTTGCAAAAGTCTGTCTTCAAAGCTCGAGACCAAAAGTTAACAGTGTAGAAGAAACGGACAGTAGTAGTGATGAGTCATTCTATACACTGAATGCCCTTACCGATAAGCAGTGGTTTGTAAACGTAACCATGTCAATGCCGAACACTCCCAATAAGAAGTCAATCAAGTGTCAAATAGACACTGGTGCGTCATGCAACGTAATATCAACCAGTGTTCTATCACGCATAGCAAAACAGAAAAAGCCAAGAATGGTGCCAACAAAAACGAAGCTGAAATTATATGATGGGAGCACATTATTACCAGTTGTAAAATGCGTAATTAAATGTACTGTAGGTCAAGTAAAAAAAACAACTGGAATTTCATGTTGTGGAAATTGCCGGCAAAGATGCTTCAACATTATTGTCAGCAGCAGCTAGCGTAAAGTTGGGCATCATCACTGTAAACGTGGTAAACAGTGTGGTGCAAACTACCGAGACAATGCTAACCAAGGAAGTCATTTTGGAAGATTATAGTGATGTGTTTGATGGCCTTGGATGCCTACCAGGGACATACAGCATTGAAATAGATAAAACTATAAAACCGGTTCAGCATCAGCCTAGACGGGTACCAGTTGCCCAGAAAGCAGAAGTGAAAGCAGAAATCGAACGACTAGTGACCAAAGGGATCATTACAAAAGTGGTGGAACCTACTGACTGGATTAGTAGTATGGTAGTTGTAAGAAAACCCAAAAAGCTCAGGGTGTGTTTGGATCCTAAAGATCTTAACAAAGCCATAAAGCGTTCCAAGTACATGATGCCGACAATTGATGACATTCTTCCTAAAGTGTCAAAAGCCAAAGTATTTACAGTTCTTGATGCAAAGGATGGATTTTGGCAAGTAAAACTTGAAGAAAAAAGTAGCTACCTTACAACATTCTGGACTCCATTTGGCCGATATAGGTGGTTACGTCTCCCTTTTGGAATTTCGTCGGCACCAGAGGAATTTCAGCGCAGACAACACGATGCTTTAGAAGGGCTACAAGGTACTGAAGTTATCGTGGACGATATTTTGGTATATGGTCAAGGCGAAACCATGGAAGAAGCCATAAGAGATCATGATGAGAAACTTGTTAGTGTTCTAGAGCGAGCAAGAGCGGTAGGATTAAAGCTGAACAAGGACAAACTGAAGCTTCGACAAACTGAAGTAAGTTACATGGGCCACATACTCACGTCCAGTGGTATACGTCCAGATCCAAAGAAGATACAAGCAATATTAGACATGCCGAAGCCAACCGACGTAAAAGGGGTACAGCGCTTTATTGGACTAGTGACATATCTTTCCAAATTCTTACCACATTTGTCAGAAGCATGTGAACCGTTGCGAAGATTGACAACAAAAGATAAATTGTGGTATTGGCAATCACAACAAGAAGAAGCCTTTGCCACCATAAAGCGACTAGTAACTGAGCAACCAGTGCTTAGATACTATGATTTGGAAGACGAAGTAACTCTACAATGTGACGCGAGTGAAGCAGGGCTTGGAGCAACATTGCTTCAGAATGGACAACCAGTTGCATTTGCCTCAAGAGCGTTAAGCACTGCAGAAAAACATTATGCACAGATCGAGAAAGAGTGCTTAGCAATAGTATTTGTGTGTGAACGGTTTGAACATTATATATATGGTCGTTCTCAAGTCACTGTTCATACAGATCACAAACCTCTAGAAACAATCTATGGAAAACCACTGTTAAATGCGACAAAGAGGTTACAACGTATGCTCTTAAGACTGCAGAAATACAGTTTATGTCTTCAATACACAAAAGGTACCGAGATGTACATAGCCGATACATTATCTAGAGCATTCTTACCAACAACATGGAAGGACAATGATGCCACTATTGAAGTTTTCAGCATTCAACAGCAGAAGCTTGACCAAGATCTATCAGTAATTAACTTTGCCGAAACAGTTAATGTGACTGAACAGCGTTTTAAGCAAATTCAAGTACATTCATACCAAGATGAAGCGTTACAAACACTAAAATCAGTTATTCTGGCAGGATGGCCAGATTCCAAAGCGGAAGTACCTGTCATAATTCGTGAATACTGGACGATTCGAGATGAATTAGCAGTCCAAGACGGGGTGGTTTTCAAGGGAGCTAGACTAATAGTGCCAAAGACACTTCGCAGTGAAATGTTTACGCGAATACATGCAAGTCACATGGGGGTCGAGTCATGTCTAAGGAAATCTCGCGACACACTCTTCTGGCCAAATATGAACAGTGAAATTCGCGATCATGTTGAAAAATGTAGCGTATGTAATGAATACAGTGCAAACCAACAGAAAGAGACGCTTATGACACATGATATTCCAGACAGGCCCTGGAGCAAGGTGGCCATTGATATTTTCACATTTAGGCAGTCAGACTACTTAGTTATAGTTGACTACTATTCAGATTTCTGGGAATTGGACTTATTACCAGACACAACCTCAGCTGCTATAATTAATTGTCTGAAAGGTCATTTTAGTAGGCACGGCATTCCAGATACTCTGATATCAGACAACGGTCCTCAGCTGTGTAGTGTGGAATTCAGTAAATTCTCACAACAATGGGAATTCGACCATGTCACATCATCACCGTACCATAGCCAGTCAAACGGAAAGGCAGAGTCAGCTGTCAAAATTGCGAAGGGGTTGGTAAAAAAGGCCACTAAAAGCAACATTGATATTTGGAAGGCTATCCTCGACTGGAGAAACATCCCAACAGAAGGAATGGACACCAGTCCAACGCAACGTTTAATGTCCAGGCGAACTAGACACACATTGCCAATTTCAGACGAGCTTCTAAAGCCGAAAGTAGTAGAAAACGTGCGACAGAAGAAAATGCTGAAACACCAGCAGTCCAAGTTCCAGTACGACAAAGGAGCAAAGGACTTGCCAGAGTTGGTGATCGGACAATCTGTCCGTATGGCGCCTCTACCAAATAATCGAGAGAGAAAATGGCGGCTCGGAACCTGTATGGAACAACATTCACCACGATCATATGTAGTCGATGTAAATGGGCATCTATACAGAAGGAACCGAAAGTACATCAGGGCTACATCAGAAGCCATTCCGGAGCCAATTATCAGTGATCCAAGTGTTTTCAATGATCAAAAGTGTGTAGAAAAAACAGCTTATGAAGAGCAAAGTGCAAGTGAATCTAGTGTCAAGTCTAGTAAAAATACAGCCACTAGTGAAGAAGTAAATATGGGTGGCAAAAGTTCTCAGTGTAAAGAAAATTCAATTCATGTGGAATCATCGCCCAAACCAAAAGCATTGAGCGGACATCCTGTGGTCAATCTCGAAAACTCATACAAATCAACAAGGACCAGAAACATTAAACCGCCAAAGAAATATGAAGATTTTGTCTAAGTACGTACTTAGAAATAGACTAGTTAAGTTAGTTATAGTTAGACATGAGTCAAGTTCTTTAAGTTGTATGATCATACACAGAGAGTGTTTTTTTTTTTTTTTTTTAAAAAGTCAATGTGTTTTTTTTTTCATCTACTGTCAAAATTGCAGTCTCGATGAGTGGTGAAAGTTAAAATCACATATGCCTACTGACTTATACTGTTTTATGTTCAGATTACTTTTAATGGTATAAGTTACCTGGTACATGTACAAAGTTTTGTTATTTCTTTGTTTTTTGTGAAAAGAAGGAAGGATGTTACGATATACAGTAAATAGACTTACTGAGAGCATATTTAGATTAACACCGTACTATCAATGTTTACTGTGTACTACGTCATCAAAGGTTGTTGATTAAAGCTACCACATGAAACAATTACTATTGCGCTCACTACAAGTAAATCTTTCAACTAAATTACTATATTAAAACTACAACTTCTGGAAACCTTGAAAAACACCATCTCACGTCTGCTCTAATCTTTTCATTACTAAAATAGTATGGAATCAATGTATTAACCAAAGATACTCTCTGGAAACGTTATAAAACAATTCTAACGGGACGATATACTATTACATTAATAACATTGTGACGTAACTATCTGAATCTGAACACTGTTTATATGGTGATATTAGAAAACCATATATTGATGATCTGAGACAATGAGGTGACAGGGGAAATCGTAACTCTCAAAAAGCTATTCTTCTTCTTGGATACAGATTGTATTGTTTAAGTTTTAGCTGGAAAGTCTGAAATTGTTCCTCTCCTACCCACCTCAATCCGGCTCGACGGTTGATGACTTTTTACTATCAGCATTCCAGCCACAATCGGAACGTCCTCATCTTTTCCATCGCAAGTTAGATAAAAGCTCGCATATATAAAAAATGCCTTGAATTACCCTGGCCGTCATTACACTACAATAACTTCATTGATGTCAAAATGGTTAGATGGTGTATCATCGCTAACAGTAACGCAAATACCAGTAACAGCTTATGATATTTAAACCTAATGGTTTCTTTAATACTTTTATTTTCAGAACTGCATGAATAACGTTGAAATTTACAAGTGCAGATATTGAAACGTTGTCGAGCTATATTTTCAATAGGCATAATTTAATAAAAAAATATGTTCTTTCACATATAGCCGGATGTTCAATTGTCGAAAACTTACCAATTAGAAAAGTATCGCTACGTTTAGCCCCCGAGTCTCTTTCAAGCAGTCGGAAACAGACGTGTGATTTGAATTTTTAACGTAGCTTTAGCACTTTGTCAGTCATATCGCTACTGATGTCCGCAGTATGGCATATTATAATAATGTCTAGCACTGAGGCATCATGTCACAGACACGTAGCACTATGTCCCACACATTCAAATTATCTTGATACCAGTCCTAACACTAACCCCCTAATGCGGAGCATCACGTTTTGGGTATGACTCAGCGGGGGTTCGAATCCACGATCCTAAACATCCGAGTCACACGTTCTAACCACTAGGTACCGGGGCTGTTCGGAAAGAGACATATAGAATCTATGTTCGGGTTTGGACCGAGACAAGAACATTCCAGTCAGGGGGTTTTATTATTTGCCTCCCAACACGTCTTGCCCGATTGGGGAAACATAGTGTAACCCCGTGACACTTGGATTCCCTAGCCTCGGTTCCAACCCCAACGTAGATTAGTTCTACAAAGTAAAAAGAATTCTTCACTATTGTTCACGTCACAATTTTTACATGCGGCACATGAATATAAAAATGTTAATGAGAGTTGTTGTGTTGCATCCGATGTATACAGTTTATACGCGTCATGAAAGACAAATTACAACATAAAATGTTGCAAAGTATTGATGTATTATCACATTTAAGATATGGATGTTGTATGAAATTAACAAGAAAAACTGTTATTTATTACAAGAAAATGTTTCATTTTCATGAATTTCAATTTAGAAAATTATATTGTAAATAATAAAATAATACTGGACTCGCATATCTGTTGTCGTATATAAGCCATTATTATAACGAAAAGTTACATGTAACACGAGTGTCCGTGCTTGGGTTATTCAAGAGTTATTAGATATCCGTGTCACTATCGTATATAAGTCTCCTTCACTTAAAAGGTGGTGAAACTGCTTGTGACATACTTGTGTTGTAATTAATACTGATTGTATAATTACCATTCTGCATGAAAGACGCTCCAAGTACAGACCCAAGCTGAAAACCATGTGATGAAGTTTCAAGTTCACAATTTCTTTGAAAATTTATATTTCTTTCTCGGAAATATGGCAAGTGTTGCTATTAGTAGTGGAGGGATTTGCTACAGGGAAATTCCTTTGTTGAATATAGTGTGGACGGATAAATGGTTCCCTCTGACTGGTTAGTGCTTTATTTGTCATGCAAGAGTGCATGCACGTGTTGGATTCAACTGGGACACAATATGGATGCATAGCAAAATTAGAATAAAGCATGTCTGACACAACACAGTCCTGGCTGACTAAGTTTCCGTAGTTTTTAAGAGAGTTGGGAGTCTGTCAAAGTCTCGCGGATCACGAGCGTTATTTGTATAATATTGTATAAGCCCCACTTGTCAAAGGGTAAGCGTTACGTCCCACTTTGTCAAAGGGTATTGCACAACATTAAATAACTCCACTCTAACCTACTCCTCTCTGATACTCGCTATTTAGGAGATGACCGCCCACGGTATAATTGCCCGGTTCGAGTATAGAATGTATATGGTAAACTGAGCTAATATATTGAACAAAAAACTACCAGCCCCCGTAAATATAAATAAACAATTTAATCAAATACATACACAGTGCAATTTCCTTTCATTCGGAATACACGTGGTTTTAGAATTAACTTTCACCGAATTACACATAGATTGAACATAGAATCAAACAATTTTAGCCGTTCTATTACTGATAGTTAACTTTATCAGAGAATCGAGATTTCAATCAAATTCATCCGCGTTGTTCGATTTTCATGACCTGTTATCGTCGAATTGCGTTCTCTGCTCACTCAAATGTTGACCCAGAGGTTCCTGTCTCTCGAGATACTTTTCCCTTGTGGATGTCCCGCTCGAACTCAGACTTGTCCTCTGTATCGATGTATGCTCCTCGCAACTTCTACTTCACAATATTCTTTTCCCGTCTTCTACGTTCTCTATTTGGTACTGCACGTCTCTCCAAATAAAAAGCTAATTTCTTTCTTCCTTTCAAAAGACAAGTAAAATATCCTAAGTTTCTTGTTACACGGTAATAGCTGAGACTGTCCGTTTTGCTGGTTCGAACAATCAGATATTACTATCAGTGATAACAATTATTCTACACATGTCTTCAGATCAATACAGCTAAACCACTTGTTAATTCGGTGTGCCTTGACCTAATACATTAAACACTGTCGCTAAATTATTTACATCAAAATTCGGTGAATTCACATGTATTCCTGTAATTCATTAATTAAAGTAAGACATTAAATCTTAGAACGCAATCAATATTCAAACAATATGATAAATTCAAGAATTAACGTAACACTTCCGATCCATTACTCCACATAGTGTTTTTACGACATCAATTAACACTATGTCATTCTTAACTACGAATTAAGGTAAGAATTCTAATTCATAATTCAAAAGCACTTTACTAAATTAATGTAACAAATGAAACTAATCATACAAATGTATCAACAAATCATGCAGATCTGTAACGAAGAAACATTATATTAATTACATCATAATAAGCGTGGATTTGAAACAAATACCTCGTGTTTTTGGAGCGTCTCTTAACCGTTGGATTTTGGCGGTCTTTCTGGTCTAATTTTTACGGAGGTACTTCTCTAAAATTCTCTCCGGAGTTTTTAATCCAAAAATAATACTACACTGTCCTCTCTTGCAGAGGAACTTTCAGACTGAAGTAAATTCCAGCTGGAAGATATTATATTCTAAAGATTTCTCGTGTCAAACACACCCCTTATTCAACAGTGGCCAATCAGAACAAATATATTTTCTCGCGCTTTCCTTTGATAGTCGCTTACATCAGCGTGTCAAGATGACACGCTTTGGTTTTAAATAACAACTATGCCTGTTCCAAATCAAACCCTGACACGTTCGTGTCACGGCGGTCATTACTGCTCTGTACAAACACAGCTAATTGGCGAACCGGTCACGTTCTATTATACCAGTATCTCTCTGTGCAGAATGTGTCTCATAAATCTAACAAATGGCTGCTGGCTAGAACTAATAGATATTTAATAGATTCGACCGAAAATTTGGCACTTTCACAGAGTCTATGAAGTGTACAGGTCTATAGGCCTGTTAGATAACGGTTGTAACGTCCCTTATTAATTCCACTAAATTGCCCATTATCCAACGCTCTTCCGGCGAGCAAATCTATATGCTGTCATGGAGGCCAACAAAGCATAGAATTAAAGGATATCCAACAGTAATATAATGCGTGTATGCATCTTATCGAATAGCGTTCATATCTCTTCCAATGGACAACATCAGCGAGCAATAATTTTACCGAGGTCTTATATTTTCTATTGGTCATTTAAATATTGTCACTTCTATGTGGTCTTATATTAAGCAGCAGAAAGATGAGAAAGCAACAGGTTTTGTAATATTGAACAAGCAATTTATTTCCTTAAAAAACAATGAGAAAATTCAAAAGACATATTATTGTGACTGAAATCCCGAATAATCATAATTGTTTCACCACAAGTCCAAACGTATATAATTAATTCTAATAATCCTGAATGTGTTGATGTACCAATAGTATGTTTGCATCACAATGATATAATTCAGACTCAATTCATAATGATCCCAAAGTAGTGTATTAAGTCCAAACGTTCGATTGAGCACTTAGTAATTCCAGTGAATAATAAATATGTATGCTAAAATTATATCTGAATACAACATAAAACTGATCATAGATTCCAAAAGATTGTTATGAAACAGAAATGACCAATTTTCCATAGCACATATTTAATATAGAGACAGTCATTTGACATATGACACTGCATAATTTTCTGTAAAAGCGATGACTTCTAATGGAAACGTTTCACTAATTTGTAAATATTACCAGGCTTAAACTTAAATTAAAGTACACATCATTAAAAATGACATATATCAGTTAGACACAAGACTCGGTCATCAAAATAGTCATGGAGGCTAAAACTCTTTCACGAACAAATGTTAAGCACTTTACGCATCACTTCATGAAGAAAACAAAAATTTAGACAATAAAGCTTTGATGTAAATATGAGCCAGGTATACATACGAAACTATAATAATCACAATTACATTGAAAAATGTCTTGTGAATTTATATTATACACTTCAAAGTGTTGCAAAGCCAATAATAAAGCCAACTATTTAGTCTCGATTGTGTTTGAATTTCTCTGGTATTGGTTTATTTCATTTATAGAAAAATAGAACACTGGATGATCAACACCATTTGTGTCTTCTTTAATCAATATCTACCATTAAGTAACATTTGTGTCAGCCTCTGTCTCGTTCTAATTTCACCTGACCCTATAAGAGCCGAGCAAGCGAAATAAACCGTTTTTTGTGTGGTGCCAAACACAGGAGAATGCGAATCCGTGCAATTGATACACCTTTGCCATAACAGTGATATTAATATTTCCCTGCAGGTATATTATATTCACATTCGTAAAATATCGAAATCACTGGCTAGTTGTACCTGTCTTAAACACACAGTACTGAATAATGTAACGGTTCGTCTTTTGGTTATTGGTTTTTTCTATCGATCAATACCCATGTCAGATGAAATAATTTTAATGGACAACCATGCATTTCTATTTTCCGTTAGTCACATTCTTAATCTATGGATGCATTATTATCAAAACACTGCAGCCTAATATCTTGTTAAATCACTGCAATTACGGGGTTCACTTTGGGTATTTACATTTCAAACATACCCTCAACACAAGAAGTACCAGGAGTGATATCCGAAAAATCTTTATTTTTATTTTAGTGAATTCTTTAATTCAAGAAACAAAATTATGAGTTGTAGAGCGTAGTTCAACAGATAAACGACAGATTTCTTACAAAAACAAAATAATAATATCTGGACCAGATGAAATTGTGAGGAAACTCTCGTTAGTCGTGAGATATAAACATGTGTTTTGTCGCAGATGTAATTTGATCACGGCGACCCTCATATGTTAGCTTTTTGGAACTGCTGTCTGAACTATATCAATATTAACTGGTATGGCTGATGACGCTTTGAAAATTATTTCGATATGGCTGCATCAAATAGTTCATTTCTATTTGGAAATTCTAGCTGTGACACAACGTAGTCTGAGTACAGTTACTAAGCTGTAAAAGGTGGCCACTGAAAACAATACCACGGATGAATCCGAGACAGTGTTTGCCGAAAAGAAACACTGCTCACAGATAAGAAATCGGGAGCAGAGCTAAAATGTGATTTTCTGGCAGTTAACATCGAATACCTGGTTGGAACGTGTAGCTTCCCGCCAGATACATCGTTTGGTTTCACTTGCGTAGTGTTCACGCATATACTCGTGCTACACTCGAGAGTGATACGTTTGTAAAAAAGGAAATTGACGTTGAGTTGTAAAGACCGCAGGATACTCAAATCCTACATACCAAAATTAAAAAATGCCCGATGGTCTGTATAGTCGTATATGGGCCATTGCTTATAACCTCTATGTGACGCTTTTCTGCTCCATGATGCGATTCTGTATTTAATATACAGAATCAGTACCGACGCTCCATGATGCAATTCTGACTAATATACATAATCAGCACAGACGCTTCACAATGCGATTCTGACTATAATATACAGAATCAGTACCGACGCTCAATGATGCGATTCTGACTGTAATATACATAATCCATACAGACGTTCCATAATGAGATTCCTGCTGCCATATACAGGATCCGTACAGACGCCGTCCTTCCGGTAGGAGGCTACAATATGAACATAATATTAATCTCATCTGGTTCCTGGAACAGACTTAGGCATATTAATGCATTATGGTAACATTTAACCGCTAAAGGTAGAGACAAGTTCTATACTAATAGTAGTCTTACTACTACTCCATTGACAACTGCTGCTACTATTACTAATACAAATAATCGTTTTATTTTCAGAGGATGATACATTTGGTTCAAAATCAATAACCAGTCTTTCATGTACTCGTCTGATAGAAATGCAATAATCAGATATACATACACATATATCCGAGTATTAAATTAAAATATGGATGTACATTTGGCAGATTTGAGAGAAACACAAGCAGGTTATTTAGTGTCAAGGCAACTGGAAAAGGACTAACCATAGTAGCAGATAAATGCTGATTCAATGGTAGGATTCGAACCTGCACCATTTTCAGTCGCGAGTCAACTATGTTATCCACTGAGCCACCGCACCCCAGGTTTTGGTTAAAGAAAAGTTGTGGGATTATCTAAATTTGGAGCTTCGGTTTGTTCGAGATTTGTTATTATCATAATGAATATATTTGTAAAGCGCTTTCGAAAAATTCGTGTTGCTGTTTAAAATCATTCGGAGTTATATTCCTTAACACTGCTGCACAATGTAAAGATGATTTTGTAGACTGACGTTTGCATTTTAAACAAATGTAGATTAGAGTACGAAATGGGCCGCAGTCTGTGCCAACGGATATTTGAAGCTGGAATTAGGAGTTCATTGATATATTGTGGAGCCTTGATTTGAAATGCGTTTTATGTGAAATAGCAATAAAGAACTTTATTCTATGATTAAAACCGTCGTAAATTAACGAATACATGCGAGGATAAATGTTTTCTTGTAATAATTTCAGCAGCTCGTTTTTGGACATCAGACTAGGATTAGTAAAACTGCAGTTCAACCATATGGAGCCAATATAATCGAATAAATGCAAAATATCCATTATGAACTATTTTTAACATTGAGTGTGATACACAAGAAGACACCTTATTCAATACGGCTACTGTCGTGGAACACACGCTTGTTTTCATTTTACCTCTGACTTCTTTAATATTTGATTTGATTTAGTTATCATGCAGTTAGTTGTTTCTGTGCTTAATTATATTTTATTGGGTTTTCGCCATCGTATAACAGCATCAACGTCCTGTTGTAAATCGTATTCAAGAGAAGGAGGTGTGTCACTTATTGCGAATAAGATTGTGTCGTCCGAAGAAAAAACAACGTTTCAGAGACATTTATATGAAGCAGTTAATCAATAGAAGAAGCAAATGATAAATGTTGGAGCCTTGAGTGACTCCACATTTGACGTATTATAAAGAATTGACCACAAAAAACAGAATCTTGCCTTCATGTTAGGCAAAAACCAGCCAAACAAGCAAAGTATCAATACTTTTAAAGGCTTTAGGTTTTTCACCGATATTTCATCATCTGTTAAATAAACGCTTTTAAAAATATAAAATAAACTACTCCGATTATTGTTCCATAATCTATAGCTGTTAGACATGTATCGTCCAACCTTGCAGTGGCATTTTGACAAGAATGCTTTTCTCTAAAACCTGATTATGAATTATGCAGAAATTATATTTCTTTCAAAATCGCCGAAGATGATGGGCAATTTAAGATTAGTTGAAGAGATTCCCGTATCAATACTTGTAATATCCTGCTAGAAATTAAAGGGACTGCGACCTTATCTGATACTGTGAGTGTATGTGTGAATGTGATTTGGATTTTTTAAATTGGCTTTAACAATTTTTCAGGCGTATCACTATGATGTCTGTAGTGTGGCAGTTTATAGTGATGTCTAGTACTGAGACATCATGCCGCAGACATGTAGCATGATGTCCCACCCAGTCACATTATCTCGACTCCAGGCCGACTAGTCCTAACACTAACCGCTTAATGCTGAGCGCCAAGCGAGGTAGCTGTTAGTATCAGTTTTATAAGTCTTTGGTATGACTGCTGCAGAAACCAACACTTGACCATAACGAGTTAAAGAACTACCGCCCAGTTTCTAATTTCCCGTTCATGTAAAAAAAAATCTTAGAAAACGTTGTTCTAACCCAATTTGTATCTCATTTGAATTCAAATAGTCTTTTAAGCAATGTACAGTCTGCATATCGGCATAGCCACAGTACTTAAACTACTCTTCTGAAAGTATTTAATGACATTCTCTCTTCTTTGGATATCGGAAAGATTACTGTCCTCACCCTCTTTGATTTGTCTGCAGCATTTGACACAATAGACCATGATATATTACTGTACCGTCTCCAGCATGTATTTAACATTCATAATACAGCCTTACAGTAGTTCAAGTCCTACTTAGTCAACAGGACACACATTGTATCTGCAAATGAAATAAGCTCCAACCCTGTTGATCTATGTTTATGGTGAATCACAGGGGTCTGTTTTCTTCATTCTATACACTCAGCCGCTCTCAAGTGTCATAGATTATCACCCAGTATCTCACCAATTGTACGCTGATGACACCCAAATATACAAGTCTAGCCACCCAACTGAAGTTGATGCTACCATCAAAGGAATAGAGAGATGCATTTTTGTAATGCGATATCATGGATTACATGTAACAAGCTGCAGATGAATGATGATAAAACTAAAGTCATCCTGATCACAACACATAGACTTTCTCATTCACATCCTTTACCTCAAACAATAAATATCAGCAAAACCAACATTAACTTCACACAGTCAGTACGAAACCTAGGTGTTACTGTAGACAGTATTCTCACATTGCGCCAACGTGTCATGAACATGTGCAAGGCTGCATATCTTGAGCTGATACGCATCAGCTCCATTCGCAAATACATTTCAGTTGATGGCACTAAAACACTTGCGTGTTCATTAATATTTTCAAGACTGTATTATTGTAACTCAATTCTGGCTGGTTCGTCTAAATATCTACTCCAGAAACTTCAAGCCACAGCTGATCGGATCATCTTTTGAGTACCACCATCAGCGCACATCTACCCACTGCTATATACCCTAAACTGGCTATCCATTCGATCCAGAATCAAACACAAAATTTGTTCCCTGTGTGCTATCTTTCATTGACATAGTTCAATCCAACATAACTATCCGGCCTCACCCATGTGTACACACCAGCAAGATACTTACGCTCCTCTTCTGACAATCGTATACTCATTGTTCCCACTATGAAAATGAAGTCATATGCACAACGTTCTTTTGCAACAGGGCCCAGCAATGTGGAGCGAATTGCCTATTTAAATTAGACACAAATACACAGAGATCACTTTCAAGAGTGCTGTTAAAACTCGACTATTTCGACTGCAAGAATAAACTTAAAGACCTAATAATGTTTCGTACCTTAAATATTTTAAGCATTTTTTATATATCCAATTTCATTGTGTTTGATTTTTGTTTTTCGGTAATCATATAAGTATTGATGTAAAGCGCTTAGAGCTTCTAAGCATTATGCGCTATACAAAGTCCTCATTATTATTATTATTATCTGCCTCACTCGGCGCTCTGCATTAAGATATTAGTGTTAGAACTAGTCAACCTGGTGTCAGGATAATGTGACTGGGTGAGACCTAATACTACATGTCTGCGCTCTGATTCCCCAGGGCTAGATGTCACTATAAACGGCCACACTTCAGCCATTATGGTGATGTGACTAAATTTGTTTTAAAGTTACGTTAAAAATCCAAATCACACACACACGCGCACACTACATCAGTCCTGACTAAACCCATTTTCTTTTCACAGACAAGGTTAGATTTAACAGCATATATATTCTTCTAAGGTGCATAACAGCAAATTTAAACTCTTAGATACTCCTGCTCTTATCTCCTCTTTGTGAAAGGTTCATTCACATAAAATGTAAATGGTTTGCCTGCAGCAATACCACATTTGATTTTCTGCCCCTAGATTTCAATGACTGTCCCCGTATGATTTTCTGCCCCTAGATTTCAATGACTGTCCCCGTATGACATAATTGGCCGTTGAACAATACGTCCAGTAAGAAGGATGTGTAGCATTCCCATTGTGAAGGTCACGTTCTTGACAGAAGTGATTTTCCAATACGTCAGTATTAAACCTTGTAGTCATTAGACAGTACATGTATGTGCGGTCGATTGTAAGCAACGATAACTGCCCCCGTATCTGAAACCTGATTATGAATTACGCTGAAATTATAATCGGCAAAGATGAAGGGCAATGGTTTTTTTCAAAAATATTTAGATAAGGTTCGTAAAATTGGGATAGTTCGACTATTGTTTGCTGACCTAGCTGAAAGTCTAGGAATACTTTGGCTAATTTTAGAATAGTTGAAATAATCCCAGTATCAATACTTGTAATATCAAGCTAGAAATTAAAGGGACTGCAAATTTAGCTGATAGTGTGAGTGTATGTGTGAATGTGATTTGGACTTTTAACTTGGCTTTAACAATTTTCCAGACAAATCGCTACGATGTCTGCAGTGTGGCAGTGTATAGTGATTTCTAGTACTGGGATATCATGCCGCAGACATGTAGCATGATGTCCCACCCAGTCACATTATCACGACACCAGGCAGACCAGTTCTAACACTAACAATCTCAATGCTGAGCGCCAAGCGAGGCAGCTGTTAGTACCAGTTTTATAAATAATTGGTATGCCTCGGCAGGGGATAGAACCCACGAAATTCCGAATCCGAGGCGGACGTTCTAACCACTAGGCCACCGGAGCGGTTGCTGATAGTGTAAATCGTGAGTCCTGTTGCTTTGATGCCAGCACGTTTTTCACAAATATATGTAATACACTGGACATCCATGTAATGGATCTGGAAAGATATGAGATCAGACTTTTAACTCCATAAAATCTATAATGTGTGCCAAATCGAAAATTGGGTAAACTATAAACATTATCGACACTAGTCTTATACTAGGATCATATATTTTCAGAACACATGCAGTATAGATTAGCTATTAGATCATTTATCAAACTAAACTGACCAACTGTAATGCATAGATTGTTTTGTTAATAAGACTAATTTTCAAATCAAATTTTGGAAGACATGTCATAGAAACGTCTTCACAGCCGTGTGCTCTTAGTTGCTTTGTTTGACAGTACGTTTGCAATATTATTTTTGTAAATAATAATAATTCTAATAATAATAGTTATTATAATAATAAATATTAATAATAAGTAGAATAATAATTATAATAATAATACAATAATAATAATAACAATAATAATAAAATAATATTAATAATAAGTAGAATAATAATAATAATAATAATAATAATAATAATAATAATAATAATAATAATAATAATAATGATAATAAGTAGAATAATTAATTATTGGTTGGGTGTGCAGGAGTACACTTTACTTTTAACAAGTTTGGTATTCTATGACAATCGCCAAAGGGAAGGTGCGTTCCTAGGAGATTCTACTTATAAATACCTCTTGATTATTATATATCTCTTCTGCATTATTTGTTTTCTTTCCATGTGTTTCCTTTACCACTGATTTTTTTTAAAATAAAGATTGATGATGATGGCGACGACTACGACGATGATCATAATAAACATTTTCTTTTGCCCTATAAAAGTGCTATATAATTGTCTTCAGAAGTTAATTCTCTCTAACACGTTGTTCCGTCTGGATTATCTCTACATTCATCTAATCACATTAATTGTCAAGTTGCAGTAGCAGTTTGCGTGTCCTCGCGCCTTGATGAAGTCGACAAAAATTAAAATATATGTTTTCTGATGCAAATAAAAAAATGTTTATCACATAGTGTTTATTTTAACGGCAATAGGAGGGTGAAAAATAATTTTGTTCATTCTGACTCGAACATTGCACCTTTCATTTGTTGCTCGTGAAGGAATAGTCCCTGGCGCTAGCGGAATATTTTTAGCATAGTTCTATAACCAGTAAAATTTATTAGATTTCTTTTTACCGATTATAATTAAAAGAAGAACTCACCTTCCGAAAACAATATCATACTTTACTTAGCATAAGTTTTAAACGAAAAATGTCTATGCATGTTCGGTTACAGTAATGATTAACTGTGAAAGTGTCATTTTTACAACTCAGCATTCCAGTAGTTGGACATTCATGTGATGGGATGATTATGGATTCATATATTCCAGATTTACATCAACGTATTTGTAACCGAATATTTGCATTGTTTGTTTTGGAACAGTAGACATAGACACATTTTATTTGGAGTCGGAACTGCATAACGAAATAAGATTCGTTTGAAATATTCTACGGCGTAACCATGCTGGGTAAGATTCTGAGTTTGGAGACCCAAATAATGTCCACAATCTATTGTATTTATTTACTCATATAAACTATCATTCATACATAGTGTTGATTCCATGTAACAAGTATACCCCATGCCCCACTACCCCTTCCCTTCCCCCGCTATCAGTTGACCAATGCCATTACTTTTATAAGACCTATGGGGGTAAAGTATTTATATTCAGACAGACATTGGGCAACCGACTAAAAATAAAGACTGCCATATTGAGTAATTATAATAAGTCGAGTAAAAAAACATTTACGAAGCCAATCAGTCAACCAATAAGAATAGCATATAGTGATATTTATAAAATGTTGTCATATACAAAATATGTAACTGCACATACAATATGCAAGCTGAACCGCTTATGTGATAACATATACATATGAGTTACGTAGTAGTAGTAGTAGTAGTAGTAGTAGTAGTAGTAGTAGTAGTAGTAGTAGTAGTAGCAGTAGTAGTAGTAGTAGTAGTAGTAGTAGTAGTAGCAGTAGTATAATTAGGGTTTAACGCTATTTGTCAGCACAAGATAGGCTATACATGGCGGCCAGTATTATTGGTGGAGGAAGGACCCGGAAAGAACCACCGACCCACGAGAAGCTACTGGCAAACTTTCTCACATACCCACAATGGTCGAATCTAAGACTCGTACCCACGCATACAGAGGTGAGATGGCAGTGATCCGTAACGGAGAGCGCTTTAGACCCCTCGACAACTCGGACCCCCCCCCCCCAAATGAGTTACGTATCCATATATTAAAGTGTTGCTTATAAATATGTATATAAATATAGCAATATGTCTCTCTGGAATATCAAGAAATCTTTACGTGGTTAATTTAGGTAAGTTAGTGATAAAGTGCGGGAATTATTATAAAAAAGCTTAGCTTTACATTGTTAATCTCACATGTTTCAATATTAGTCTACGATGAAAATATGAAGAAACTCTACGTCGTGAGAGGTTTGAATTATATAAAACGAAACTGTTTTCAGTTTAATGTTAAAGAATAATCATCCTTGTCATTACTCAACTCTTAAACATAATATACGTACAACTCGGTCTACACAAACCCAGCTCCTCACGTAGCATTTTATTAAAATATAGGTACAGCTTGGGCTACACAAACTCAACTACCACACGGATCTATGATCATAGTCGAGGTACATGTCGAACTACAAAAAATCAGCTCCCTCACGGAGCATTTGATCATAATATATGTACAACTCGGAGTACTGAAACTCAGCTCCGTCACGGAGCACATGATCATAATCTTTATACTACTTGGAGCACTCGCACTGAGCACTCTTTGAGATTTTGATCATAGCTATAGTCTCCAAATTCTGAAGTTTTCAGGTCGTGTTCCAAACAAGTTTTGTTCCTGCTTCTTTATCTATCACCGAAACACCAGAGAGAATTGCACTGAGTTGACATGTGATGTTGATCAGTCCACGAAGAAATTGACGATTTGAGAAATTACAATGCACTTAATGTCCTTTAAAAACCTGTAAACGTACCGGTTGTACAGCTAACCTCAATTGCAGTATTTTCTAATGCTAAGAATATAACTGAGGATTAATATCCGCTGCGGACGCTCTAGCCACTAGAGCGGTCTGCTTACTTAATGAATGATTGTGTCATATAGTCTAAGGGCTATTTTGTAAGTGAGATTTCTTGCGCCTTGCGCACATTTGCAGTGAGATCTCCCATTAAATAATATGTCAACTTTCAGCGACAATCGATAATTTACTTATATTGTAGGAAAAGAAGTCCACTATAGTGGTATCATTACAGCTTTCAAGGTCTGGATAATAATTTTTGAATTAATTCTGATTTGACACACTTCAATAAAATTAGAAGCTCCTTTGAAATGACTACTTCGCTTCGAAACGAAAGTTCTGTTATAGTGGTGTCAAGAAATAGGATCCATTGTGCGTGTTTAAAATTTGTCCTTCCCTTTCAAGAATAAAACACATTGTTTCATTGCACGCGCGCGTGTGTGATGTTCATTTTTAACGTAACAATAACAACTTGATTCATATCACTACGCTTTCTGTACTGGGCAGCTTGCGAAGACATGTGGCATCATGTTACACCCAGTCACCTTATCCTGACACCAGGCCGACCAGTCATAATAACCTATTAATGCTGAGCGCCAAGCCAGGCAGCTGCTAGTACCATTTTTATGTCTTTGTTATGACTCAGTCATTGTTCGAACCCGAGACCTCTTGCACCCGAGGCGGGTGCTCTAACCACTTAAGCCATCGAAGCTGATAAAGTTCGATTGCTAATTTTGTTTTGGCTAATAAGCTGACTGTGATGGATTTACTCATCGTTTGTATTCGCATAGGGGAAAGAAACAATTTTTTTCTTTCCTTTACGTTTTAAGGAAATAAGGACAGGAAAGTTTTTAGTATCTAGTCCTTCAAGTGTGTGTGTGTGTGTGTGTGTGTGTGTGTGAATATTTTCACTTTCAATATTTGCCGTTTACGTATTGAAGCAAACATGTAACATTATGTGCATTATATTATTCATTTACAAAATATGTCTAGCAAACTTCCTTATGGATCGGAATGGGGTATAATCGTCATAAGACGGAACTAAACTCTGGCTGAAAATGGAAAGGCTAATTGTTGAAGAGACTGCATATTCATCTGTTAATGATACATGTCTCCATTTAAAACCCACCTGTTTAATGATAGATATATATATTATAAACTCAAACGAAATCGACACGACATAAAGAATAGTATAGGTATGAAGACAGTCATGAGAAAATGAGATGTATACACATCATGTGGATTTTCTCAGTCTTTAAAGTTCAAAGAAAACCCATTACGTACTCATAAAGGTCGATCTCTGGTACTTGAGAAATGTCTTATAGACTGAAACTGGTCTTTAAAATTGATTGCTGTCAACAAGCATCCAGTCCAGACTCATCAACATTTTTATAAAAGACACATTTAGGTTAATACGTGAATGGTAGCCTTGAAAATTCCGAATCTATAAAATAAAAAATATTGTTAAAGTTTTGACATATTATACGAAATGTGCTCCTGTCTGACGTAAATGTCAGATCCTAGCTAGGAATGCAAAACGGCTTTTAGTATTACTTTCGTTATTTATAGCCGCACGGAAATATTACCGGATAGGGTTTGTGCAAGCAAGCAAGCATTACTGAGGTACAGGAAATGTTAATTTCGCTGTGCTTTCCTCCATTATATTTTTACAGTTTTTATTTACTTCTTGTTTACTTTATATTTGTCGTTTTCTTAAGAACGGGACTATATTCTTACTTTTTCTTGATCACTGAATCAGGATTTTTCAGTAT
The DNA here is from genome assembly GCA_030141615.1 of Unio pictorum. Classification (NCBI taxonomy): domain Eukaryota; kingdom Metazoa; phylum Mollusca; class Bivalvia; order Unionida; family Unionidae; genus Unio; species Unio pictorum. The sequence continues at coordinate 10,390,107 of JARLTB010000203.1, forward strand.
CTATTCAAAGATGTTACAGAGAAATTGTAATAAATAGCCAAGAACATTCTACATACGTTTTGATTGATCAGTCCAAACAATCCAAAAGATTAAAACGGATTTGTAGAAATTATGCATCGTCGCCCAGACTTTTTGTAATGGGAAGACGTCAGATTAGGTTCGCTATGTGCGTCTTTCATGACCGTGTTGTTTTTTTTTTTATTATACTGGAAACCTACATTGAAAACTACGGTATGCCCATGTGTTCCATTAAGTATCTACTCAAACATTTCACGTATGCCCCGTTATGAACACGAATAACATTAGGTCTCCTCTCAAACATCTTACGTATCTTATGCCAGGTTAAGCCCTTGTGTTTCATCATGTACTTACATAAGCATCTTACGTATCATATGTCCCGTTATGTCCATGTGTTCCATTATGTACCTGCTCAAACATCTCACGTATCTTATACCAGGTTAAGCCCTTGTGTTTCATTATTTTGTGCCCCGGAAGGCATCTGGTTAGGTTTGCTGTATATATATATATATATATATATATATATATATAGAGAGAGAGAGAGAGAGAGAGAGAGAGAGAGAGAGAGAGAGAGAGAGAGAGAGAGAGAGAGAGAGGGGGGGGGGGGAGAGGCGGAGCTAAAACGGATAACGGCACAAATTCAAAACGGTTTCTCAACCGTTCGGGATAAACATCGTCAGGAAAAGAAAACAACTTAAATATTTAACAAAAATCAACTTTACACAAAATCTACGAAACATTCCTTCATGTTATAATCAAAAGGGGAAGTTTACAACAAAAGATATAACCACACGAAGTTGCGAAAAAATAACAGACCAGCGCGTTATTGTGTATACCAATAGAGAACCAGTATGTTTTGGCCTAATCCAAAATTGTCATCAAAGAAGGGAAACAGCAAAGCAAGAGAACAGCGCCATCATTAGGATTTGATAAATAAATTATATCCCGGTGGAGTTATGCAAGGAGGTTTTGAAGGAAAAATGTTAAGATAATTGTGCGTCAGGATAATGGACAAGAACACAAAACAAAAACAACAACAATAATACCAATAATAATAATGATAATAATAATAATAATAATAATAATAATAATAATAATAATAATAATAATAATAATAACAACAACAATAAAATAAATAATAACTAAAAATAATTTAATAAGAGGAGAAATAAAGTCATACAAAAGTGTTTACATAGGTTGATATTAGAGAAAATTTGCGCCGGGTAGGGTGAAAAACCGATGACTGGCTGTAATTTTGATAACGCTGCAACGGGAAAGTTAATCTTATTTCAGTTACGCCAAACTCCCCATGAATGTTCTATTGTTGTATCCATTATCGTTATTACGTGTGTGTTCAATGTTCATCCTGGGTTAGATTCAATAAGTAACATCACGATAGATTGCGGCTTTCGCGTTGATTTAGTTACGAATGTGGCTTTTGTAATTATTAATTAGCTTTCTGAAATAAATGGTCTCGCCAACATATTGAATGGCGCTGATCTTGCATATAAGAATGTAGACTACATTATTGACTCGACATCCTAATTTCCGATTGATCGTGTCGTTAACTTCTGCTTTCGATCTTCTAAAAGATTTTGGTCTCAGGCATGTGTTTGCAAATGCTTGTCTTTGCAATAGTGTATACCTGAATATGTGGTCTTGTTTGACGTTATCTTGATTGCCCTTGAGATCTTTAGGTTCACAGTTCATATATATTCATTTCATCATGACCGGAATTGACTTTTTGCTGTAAACAACTAATACATAGCTAAATTAGTCTATGTTATTATTATTATTAGAAGTAAATATGTTTAGTTGGGTCTTGGTATAGCTTTTGGAATTTCCTTAATGTATTTGACATTGTCCAGGTTCTGGTTTCTAATAATAACTAATACATTTTTAAAACAAATATCAGAATCATTCTTGAAGGTTATTTTTCATTAGGTAATAGTTTGTTGTTTTTATATTTTAAAAAAATCTTAATTGTGACCTGAGATCAAATAGAGAGCTATATAATCTTGTAACTGAGAGGATTTTTCACTCCAGCTGTACGTTCTAGCACAATCAGGTGTTATTATACCTTGTCTCCAGTATTATTTCAGGCAGGAATCTATTTCCGTCAAATTATTGCGTCCAAATGATTAGTTTCTCTAGTAAAACAAAGCTACTGAAATGACCCATTCTGCTCAGGAAGAAGCTCAAACATCATTAGGCTGACTCTCTTCTTCCCTGTTGGCGTTACACTGCTAATAGTTATGCATAATACAGGATCATCAGCATTTGTCGTTACTGAGGTATCAATTTCTGAATGATTTTGTTGAACAATGTCAGTGCTCTTATAAGAACTATTCTTTGATAATGTCTGTTTGATTCAGATTTAATCATTCTTCCACTGCTGCCCCCTTTTCCTCCTCTGTAAGGTGTGCATATCATTTTCCCTGACTGCCAATTTAATAGTAGATATTCAACATAATTCCCAAATATGTAATAAAACCGTTAACTATAATGCAATCCTCAATGTTTACTATACGTTCCATTAAATTCCTTAGAAACTGATGTACGTTTTACGAATAAAAATAGAGTACTGTACAATATATTAGTTCTTGTGTAGTTATTGAACGTTTGTCATACGATAAGTTCTGTTTTAAAATATTTCATATCGCTGTCCATATAAACTAATAAATACGTTCTAGCTTCGTACAACAGAAATGCTAAATATTAATGTAAGCCAAATAGAATATTTAAACAGATAGATTACAAATATAAAAATTAATAAAGAAAACTTTACAAATAAAAAGTTGAGATTTGAGGGTCCATTCTTAAATTAGTACGCTCTCCCCTTCTGCATTGGTGGGACAGCGAGAGCGGTAGTTATACCGTCTGCTGCTTCTATGTGACTCGAAAATCTTTCAAGAAAAAAAACGGACACGTATTGAGTTAAACTAACTCTCATAATACGGTTTCATTCAAAATTTAACGAAATTTTAGCGTTTAAGCCTGCGATGTCATTATTAACTTTCATATGCCTATCGTAATGGAGACCTAAGTCTGTTGTCTTGCTTGTGTTTGTTATTGTAGCTCCTCACAAGCCAAATTTCACCACAATATAAAATGTCCTTCCATATGTAATACGTCTGGACAAATATGTTTTCAATGCCACCGTAGTTAAATATTACTGCCTTTGTATGGGAAAATATGAACGAGTTTGTCTCAGCTATACTGCATGAAGTGTAGAGGTACACCAGGCCTGTATGATTTGTATTACAAATCCAAACATTTTCACAAAAAAATAAAAACGTACAACAATGAAAATTGCAAAGCAGCTAGGGTGTAAGAGTACAGTTCGCCAGCTAATTGTCTCCGATGTTCTTGTTTTTCTATCATACCGGCCTTCCACAGTTTCACATGGTAGTGCTTGAACTGACTTGTAACATGGGGAGATTGCATACCATTAATAAGCCTTTCTGTGCTATTTTCAGACTCGAAAGTGCACGGCTCATAGTCAGAACCATTCGATTTGAGAATCATTGTGAACATTTTTGCTAAATAAGCATTCCATACTACAAATCTTACATTTTTTGTCGTAAAATCGAGCTGTTCATTGTTAAGAAAATATTGATTGTGTGGTTTCAAATTGGAGGACTTTTAGTTGTAATTGTTAAATACTTCAGGTCATGGAGAATGAAATGTTATGCCAATTAAAATAAATGTAGAAGACATTTGCTTTGTTGTGTATATTTAATTTAATTGCTTGTTGTTAGTTTTAAATTTTTATTTCATTACATGTTATTGTAATGTAACATTATTTGCTGGACTTGACCTTGTCCAAAATTGAGTTCATTTCTGCTTGACCTGATTGACATTTTGAACTTTTATTATTTAAATTATGTGAACAACTAATAATAGCTTAACTATTATCTATGTGTATGAGCTTATTATTAGGATTATTATTCAGGTAAACAAAGAAGGAGTAAATATATTAATCACGGTCAGGGTTTTGGAGATTCCTAAGTGAATTTTGTAGGCTACTGTATTGTAAATAAACAAGGCTCAATAGATAATTCTAGAAGGTTATTTTCCATTAGTTAATGATTATTTTTTGAAAATGCTAATTGTGACCTGTAGTGAAGAAGAGAATTATATTATCTTCTGACTGTGAGGATTTTATCAGTCGTAATTTAATATGTAGCACTTTAAGTAAGTTTCATTTTGTTGTGAACAGTTTGGGCTGAATTTTATTTTCTTCAAGTTATTGAATTCAAGTGATTATTTTCTCTGAAAATATAAAAGTGCTCTATTAAAATCCTTGGGTAATTAGATTCATTGGAATTGATACTGATTTCAAATCTGGAATAATATGTTTGTGACTCAACATGAGACTGATGACACATCAGTACTTCACAGGCTATAAGAGACAGGTTTTCGCCGTCAATTTTAGATCTATTTGGGACTTGAATTGAGTTTTTATTCAGGACTTTTTATTACAATGACTTATATCTTTAATTCTTTGATTATTTTTGGATTTAATTTTCAATGCCATAAGTTCTTTCTCTCATGTTTCACTTTGTATTCTCGGGAAATAATTTTTTTAATATTTTTTTTTACAAAGCTTGTTGTCTTTGAACGTTTTTGTTACTTTTTTTTAATTGCATAGACTCGAAAAAAACTTGAACTGATTGAATAACGAATGTATTTCATCACGTCGATAACAAAGTCTTAAAATTTCAACGCACGGGATAATATATATCCATTATTTAGAAGGATTAAGCAATATTTTTTCATATCGTATGCATATTGGCTAGCAATACGTATAACAGACAGACGTAGCAAATGTCTTATTGTATCCAATAATGTGAGGAGTTTAATAATATTTTTC